>PKML01043678.1:22301-33948 GCA_002933935.1 Eutrema yunnanense | reverse complement strand
AAAAAAAATTGTATAATTCGATGTAAAATTGATGTACTTCTTCATCGTAATATCGATGTAAAATCGATGTAATAGATTCGTCGTAAAATCGATGTAATAGATTCGACGTAAAATCGATGTAAACTTACATCGATTTTACGACGAATAATATACGACGAGTTTACGACGATTTATAGGCCTCCTTAATATTACGACCACTTTACGACGATTTCCGATTAACGACGATCATATTACGACGAATTGTAATTCGTCGGTAATCCGTTGTAAATCATGTTTTACGACCGATTTACGACGATTACCTTAGTTGTAAAACGACAGTTTTCTTGTAGTGGTAGAAACTGAAATGTTACAGAACACAACAAGCTCTGACATTGCTCTTGAAACTTTTCCAAAAGTAGTGTGACATCCTCTGCAATATCAGCTTATATTTGTTCCTCAAAAACCTTCTCTCTTTGATATCCCCATTCCTTCAACACAGACTTTAGTACCAAAACAAGTTAGCGAGTTACACATGTCTTCACTACCCAGGTTTCTGCAACTCTTGAGTTCACTGTTTTTGTGTTTAAGCCGAGACCGCTTCAAACACACTCTGGAACATATGTACTTCACGTTGCTCTGACCGAACAATACAAATACAAAGTGTTGAACCCGAATTCGCACATAGATCGTAAAACAGTACTTTAATCGGAATCTCGTTTATTGATTAAGAGTTGGCGTTACAACAGAGTTTTAGTAAGATGGCAAAGACAGAAGAACTTGAGATCGGTAAAAGAGCTCTCTCGAATTCTCTCTGGTCTCTACGGAAGTTGTGGATCGCTGGATGAATGAGCATTCTCCTCTATTTATATTGTCTTGAGGCGGTTTGAAGGGAGAATATTTCCTTTTCCAAGTTTGAATAGGAGAAGAAAATATTCCGGTTTTCTCTCTGAGATAAGGATATCTTCCTAATATCTCGAAGACTCAGTCGAGGGGAATATTTCCATTTCCGAGATCGGCGGAAAAAAGGGGAAATATTCCGGTTATTATCTGTTGTAACGGACTGGGCTCGCGCTGGGCCTAGATCGGTGGCCGAGATGGGCTTAGCGAGATTCCGAGCTTGGCCCAATGTTTTTGGGCTGATTTTTCCTTGATCCGAACCATCGTAAATCGGTCTTGATTGAACCGGTCTCGGTTCGAACCGAGTTAAACCAGGGGGTACTAATCCCCCCTCTAACAATTGGTCCTCCCCTCAGTTCGGCGAGGGAGTTTATGAGTTCGGTGAATTTCTAAGGAGTATTCTTTAGCTCGGTTAGAACTGAGATCAGTATGGCTTGTGTATTTATTCGAGTTCGGGAAGCCTTTCTCAGTATCCTTGAGTCAGTTTCGAATGTTGTACTTAGTCGTTTTCTAAGTCGTTTCTAAGTTGAGTTTTGGTATTTTTGAAGTCGTACATTATACGAACTCCTCAAACTCGTCGTACACAATGGTGCCGTAATCAGTACGGTCTTAGCCGGGTGAAGAGGACGAGTTTGACTGAACCTGTTTGAGGTCAGCAATCCATATTGTAGATCGGCTTATTGATTTTGCGATTGTTGAGGAACCAACTTACTAGTTTCGCGATTGTTGAGAAATCGGCTTACTAATTTTGCGACTGTTGAGAAATCGGCTTAAATTTGCGAGGAAAGACGTTTGGCTTGACCTTAGAGTTTGGTTTAAGAGTACGTGAACAGCTCATCTTAATATGCTATAGGTTTTTCTCATATTGAATCCGAGTGTGCGAGACGGACTCAGCTTATTTGGCTTGGATAATCTGAGAAGTTGATGCGAGACTGGTCTCGGCTTTGAATGTGAAAAGTGTGTTATCCATTGCACCATGAGGATGCGTGCGAGCTAAGCTCGGCTTATTCGATCGTCTGGCCAGGACGTCGATATGGAAACCATTGTGGTTAAAAATTTGAACTGATCAGGTTCGGCGAATCGTAGGAATTCGACTTGAGATATTCGAACTGTTGGAGTTCGGCGAACTTGTGAAAGTTTGACTTTTGCCTTAGAAAAATAAGGTTTTATTAGAATCACAGCTGTGCCGGTAAAGGCTGCCTACGTACATTCGAAAGAAGGATCAAGCCATTCGTAGTTCATAATAAGATGGCTTTGCGAGCTGTGGAAGCTTCATCTTACTTAGTCGTTTCTTGACTGTTAATTCCGAGGTCGTGTTACACATCCTCCCGAGTTCATTGTGCACACAATTGGTGCCGTACATAATACGGTCTTAGCCGGGGTGTAGAGAATGAACTCGATCTTACGACCTGCTTCTAGGTCGGCGATCGTCGATTGATCGGCTTAGTTCCCAGATTGGATCTGAGTGTGCGAGACAGACTCGACTTATTAGGCTCAGACAATCTGGGAATTGCGTCATCCGGCTTATAATTTGCGAATGTTGAGAATTCGGCTTACTATTTCCCAGATCGAATCCGAGTGTGCGAGACGGACCCAGCTTACTTGGCTCGGATGATATGGGAGTCGTTTTAGACTATAGTGCAGACTCTAGAGTACGGCTTCAATATGAGGTTGACGAGCTGAAATTCTGAATCTGATGAGCTGTAATTATGTACGACAAACTCATCTAAACTGAAACTGCTCTGAAATTTTGAAGTTCTGAATGAAGAACTGAAACTGTGAAGTTCTAAATCTGAAGAACTGAACCTGTGAAGTTCTAAATCTGAAGAACTGAAGCTGTGAAGTTCTGAATCTGAAGAACTGAAGCTGTGAAAACCAATCTGAACCGAGACGAGTTGAAACTGATAAACCATTCTGAACCGAAACTGATAAACCGTTAATTGGACAAATCATGTCATAATGAGCGTGTTGTAGCTCGGTAGAAGATGTAGCTCTGTTGGAGAGTGTATTGTCACTCGATAGAGGAGTAGCTTGATAGCGAGAGCGTAGCTAGGTAGGAGAGAGTCTTTTTTTTTTTTTTTTGCGAACGGTGCGCGTTCGGCTTTTTGAGTTCGGCGAACTGTTGGAGTTCGACGAATTTTTAGAATTCGGCGAACTGCTCGAGCTCGGCGAATTTTTTGATTTCGGCGAGCTACAGAGTTCGGCGAATTTTTTGAGTTCGGCGAACTGCTGAAGTTCGGCTTTTCTTTTCTCTTTTTTTTTTTTTTTTTTTTTTTTGAAGATGCGAACTTTTTGAGTTCGGCGATCTTTCAAATTCGGTGAACTTTCGAGTTCGGCGAACTGTTGGAGTTCGGCTTTTGAGTTCGACGAACAAGGTCGGCGCGATGAATGACTGCGAACAAGGTGGGCGCGATGCATGATTGCGAACAAGGTGGGCGCGATGCGTGACTGCGAGCAAGGTCGGCGCGATGCCTGACTGCGAGCAAGGTCGGCGCGATGCCTGACTGCGAACAAGGTCGGTGCGATGCCTAACTGCGAACAAGGTCGGCGCGATGCCTGACTGCGAGCAAGGTCAGCGCGATGCCTGACTGCGAGCAAGGTCGGCGCGATACCTGACTGCGAACAAGGTCGGCGATGTGCGTTACTGCGAACAAGGTCGGCGCGATGCCTGACTGCGAGCAAGGTCGGCGCGATGCCTGACTGCGAACAATGCCGGCGCGAAGCCTGACTGCGAACAATGCCGACGCGATGCCTGACTGCGAACAAGGTCGGCGCGATGCCTGACCGCGAGCAAGGTCGGCGCGATGCCTGACCGCGAGCAAGTTCGGCGCGATGCCTGACCGCGAGCAAGGTCGGCGCGATGCCTGACTGCGAACAAGGTCGGCGCGTTGCCTGACTGCGAGCAAGGTCGGCGCGATGCCTGACTGCGAGCAAGGTCGGCGCGATGCCTGACTGCGAACAAGGTCGGCGAGATGCGTGACTGCGAACAAGGTCGGCGCGATGCGTGACTGCGAGCAAGGTCGGCGCGATGCCTGACTGCGAACAATGTTAGTGCGATGCCTGACTGCGAACAATGTCGACGCGATGCCTGACTGCGAACAAGGTCGGCGCGATGCCTGACTGCGAACAATGTCGACGCGATGCCTGACTGCGAGCAAGGTCGGCGCGATGCCTGACTGCGAACAAGGTCGGCGCGATGCCTGACTGCGAGCAAGGTCGGCGCGATGCCTGACTGCGAGCAAGGTCGGCGCGATGCTGACTGCGAGCAAAGTCGGCGCGATGCCTGACTGCGAACAAGGTCGGCGCGATGCCTGACTGCGAGCAAGGTTGGCGCGATGCCTCACTGCGAACAAGGTCGGCGAGATGCGTGACTGCGAACAAGGTCGGCGCGATGCTTGACTGCGAGCAAGGTCGGCGCGATGCCTGACTGCGAGCAAGGTCGGCGCGATGCCTGACTACGAACAATGTTGACGCGATGCCTGACTGCGAACAAGGCCTGCGACCTAGTCTGCAGGTCGGTCGCACCTGGGAGTTGAGCGTAGGTCAGGCAAGAGGTTCCGGTGTAATGCGTTTCCGTTGGCGGGGGTGATCAGATTTGGATCGAGGGTACCGATCTGACTTCGGCGTTCAAAGTGGGATGCTATCAGAGATCCGATCCGCTCTTCGTTCTTTTTGTTGATTTCTGCGAACTGTGCTGCCATGGCTTCCATAAAGATGGTTGGGTCCGTGAATGCCGAGATAGTTGGAGGCGGTGGAAGAGTTCTCGGGGGATTGATCTGAGTATCCCTTCCAGTAGGTAAGATCGGAGGGGGTCCTCCTCTGGTTGTCGGTAACTCAGTGTCGTTTGGATTGAGTTCGTCAGCCCGAAGGTTTTAATCGTCGTTTTCTGTGCCGTTGATGCCGACTACGAAGGTGTCGATTGGAAGGGCCATCACCGAACTCAATCGAACGATATCCGAAAGTACTGCTCTAATTGTCCCCACAGTCGGCGCCAATTGTTGAACCCGAATTCGCACATAGATCGTAAAACAGTACGTTAATCGGAATCTCGTTTATTGATTAAGAGTTGGCGTTACAACAGAGTTTTAGTAAGATGGCAAAGACAGAAGAACTTGAGATCGGTAAAAGAGCTCTCTCGAATTCTCTCTGGTCTCTGCGGAAGTTGTGGATCGCTGGATGAATGAGCATTCTCCTCTATTTATATTGTCTTGAGGCGGTTTGAAGGGAGAATATTTCCTTTTCCAAGTTTGATTAGGAGAAGGAAATATTCCGGTTTTCTCTCTGAGATAAGGATATCTTCCTAATATCTCGAAGACTCAGTCGAGGGGAATATTTCCATTTCCGAGATCGACGGAAAAAGGGGAAATATTCCGGTTATTATCTGTTGTAACGGACTGAGATCGCGCTGGGCCTAGATCGGTGGCCGAGATGGGCTTAGCGAGATTCCGAACTTGGCCCAATGTTTTTGGGCTGATTTGTCCTTGATCCGAACCATCATAAATTGGTCTTGATTGAACCGGTCTCGGTTCGAACCGAGTTAAACCAGGGGTGCTAATCCCCCTCTAACACAAAGTATATACACAAGACTCACGACTAAGGAGATATTAAAAACTGCGGTCTGTTTTACTGTAGCTAGAGCTTTGCAATGATCTTATAGTGGCAATAAATGCGCATAAACTAACAGTGTAGTGTGGAACTCCGGTGATATTCCTCGGAAACTTGTCCATCTCTTCTTTCACCTTTCATTGAATAAAAGATCAGAACAAATCATTCAATACTATCCCATGGAAGAAGCTAATTATCACATGATGCAGAAAAAAACCTCTGTTACTCCATTGTTGGGATCTAAGAAGAAGCTAATTATCACATGGCCCATGCTTCCCGGTATAATGTATAAGTCTATAACTATCCAGAGTGCTGCCTCTGATCTTATCACCAAAGCATTTAGATTAAAAACAGCATAAATCTCTCTTTTTGGTTAAAAAAGAAAACTTTCGGTGCTTACGTGAGACCGGATGTGTCATACTCTAACCCAATACCTCCAAAGATCTGTAATGAAGCAAGATTACTTCAAGAATCTCTCAACAAGAACATAAGCTTTCTTAAAGAGTTTAAGCTAAAAAAACCCTCGGACATTTCTGGTGAACATTCCTTCAACTTTGCTTCCAAAATTTTGTCGATAAAACTCTTTCTTATTCACACCTTCTTTAAGTGCAGAGGCATCAAGGAAAAATGGATGCCATCGAATCAACATTGTCACAAATCGAATACCATAAGCATTTTCAGCATTCTCCAAGTAAACAAAATAAAGAGTGTGAGAGTTTAACCTCAAAGTTGTATTGATCTTTAGATGCATCAATGGCTTTTTCAAGATTCTTCTTCCCCACAAAGCACCATGGACGCACGGTATCGGAGCTTACATCGATTTGGATGAGCTTTTTCGAAGCGGTGTTGCTCGCTGACTCAGCCATTGGGAGATCTTTCTAACCAATTTCAGTCACAAATCAGAAATCAAATTTCAGAATTCAAGAATCCTTTAAACTCAGAAACTGAACTAAAGACAAAGACAGAAACTTGATCTTCCATTTACGGACAACATGGCACTTGGATCCAAACTGTTCAAACTACAGATTGTTGTATGTTATGGTCCCTCTTCAAAGCCAAAAGAGATTTGTAAACGTAAACTCAAGACAGATACTTTTGGTAGTTAAGACTACCTATTTTGGTTTTTTTCATTGATACTTATAGGAAACAAAAGTTGGAGTCATTGACTCCTTACAAAACGGGAACGATTGGAAAGTGGAGTCGTGGACTCCTTACTGGAAACACAAAGAAGATGGAGAATAGTCTTCCTAAAGACTCGTTCTCTTATTTTGACTGAGCCATTAACTTAAAACAAAAAGAAGAAAGAAGTGACGTGGCACTTAAACCAAATACTTCTTGTTTGCGATCTTTGGTCTTGTTGATTTCCTCACAGTCACCTCATCATCGTGATGACTCTGCATCTTTGCTCTGCTCTCAACTCTTGTCTTGACAGGTATCCTATCATTGTACTAGATGGAATCAAATATGAGAGTTCAAGAATCCATTAGAGACTGAACCAAAACAAAGACAGAAACTTTCTGTTTCCTGGTTATTATATTTCAACCAAAACCTATGGATCAAAAGGTAGAAGAAGACAAAGACGGGAGAGAGAGAATCGTTATTATTCCGGGAAAGATCATTTTGCGCTTTTTCGCCGGAAAAGTTTTCAAGCAACCTGAAAACCTTCAATCAAAGAGTCAGTCAAGGAAAATTCCAGGATTTCTCATTGATTGCTTCTGGATTTTCTCAGGCCTATTTCTCAAAGGTGCTCTTCGATTCCTCTACTTTTTCTTTTTGTTAAAAAAATTGTATTTGATGATCAACAGGATCAGTTTCGAAAACCCTTTTGTTCTTATTAACATGTATATAGCACATATATAGATTGGTTAAAGATTCTGGATAGCCCGGTTTATTGATTTAATTATGCTGAACCAGATTGGTTATATGTGATGTAATAGAGGATGTTGCCTATATAGTTTGTAACAAACTCTTTCTTCATTAATAAGAAATTCTGGGTTCGTTAACTTTCTCTCTCTAAGATGAAGAACACTAATATGGTATCAGAGCTTTTCTCGCTCAAATTTCTCTAATTCTTCATCATTTGAGCTCAGATTCTTTTAATTTCTTTGATTTCACCGATTAATTTTCGATTAGAATCGAAATCTGTGTTGCGATTGAACTTTTGAACTCCCGAATCACTTCTGTGAGTTTCATTTTCTTCGTTCATCCTCACATTTAAGCTTCGATCGTCTCCAATGGTGAAGCAAGGAAAGAAAGCGCGTGGTCAAGGATCTTCTCCGGAACAGACGCCGACTCCTAATCAACCACTTGAGGAAGAGATCGCGTTAACTTCACATCCGGGATTCACGACGCATCGAGCTCGATCTACTTCGAGAGTGGAATCATATGACAATATTCACTCTCCCTTCTTCCTTCACTCCGCAGATCATCCAGGTCTGTCTGTTGTTACTCACATACTCGATGGAACAAATTACAACAACTGGTCTATAGCTATGAGAATGAGTCTAGATGCGAAGAATAAGCTTAGCTTTGTTGATGGATCTCTACCTAGGCCAGACATTGATGATAATCTGTTCAAGATATGGAGTCGCTGTAACAATATGGTCAAGGCTTGGATCTTGAATGTGGTGAATAGAGAGATATACGATAGTATTCTCTATTATGAAGATGCTATGGAAATGTGGAACGATCTGCTCCTACGGTTTAGAATCAGCAATCTTCCAAGAAAATATCAGCTTGAGCAGGCCATTACTTCTCTTAAGCAAGGAAATTTAGAATTGTCTGCTTATTACACGAAGAAGAAGACACTTTGGGAACAATTGGCTAACACCAAAACTACCATTGTGAAGTTGATAAGGCAGATTCTTCAACATTCTCCAACCCAGCTGCTTTTCAAGTTCAAGCTTCCCCTGTCTCTGATCACTCTCAGATTTTGCTGGCTCAAAGTGGTTTTCAAAAACCAAAGTGCTCAAACTGTCATAAAATTGGTCACACTGCTGATAAGTGTTACAAGTTGCATGGATATCCTCCAGGATCTGGTCCAAAGTGGAAGAAACCTCAGACAATTTGGTCAGAAAGTTGATAAGGCAGATTCTTCTTATGGAGACATGTCAAAGGACCAAATCCAGACTATGATTTCTTATCTTAGCTCTAAGCTTCAGGCTTCATCTGCGGAATCCACACCTGATAAGATTTGTTCTTCAACTTCAAATTTTGTACCTGTAATTTCACAGATTTCAGGTACATTGCTGGATATATATTCTAAATCCTATTACGACATGCTTATTTCTTCTATATCTACAGAACCAGCAGTGTCTCTTAGAGCATGGGTAATAGATTCAGGGGCTACACATCATGTCACTCACAATAGAGAACTTTATGTAGAATATGGCATTTTAGATAGAACCTTTGTTACTCTTCCTAATGGTTACATTGTTAAGATAGAGGGCATAGGATTCATGCAGTTAACTGATGCTATCTCTCTACATGATGTGCTTTATATACCTGAGTTTAAATTTAATTTGATCAGTGTTAGTGTACTAACAAAGACATTACGTTCTAAAGTTAGTTTCACTTCTGATAAATGGTTTATTCAGGATCTTACACAAGAGTTGATGATTGGTCAAGGTAGTCAAGTTGGTAATTTATATGTCTTGGATTTTCATGAGTCTGATCATTCCGTTTCTTTAAAAGGTACTACTACGATATGTTCATCTCCACCAATATGTTCTAGTGTCGTAGTAGATATGAATACATGGCATACGAGATTGGGTCATCCATCTCAGTCCAAAATTGAAGTGCTTTCTGGTGTACTGAAAACAAATACAAAGATAAATAAAACAACGTCTCACGTTTGTCACATTTGTCATTTGTCAAAACAAAAGCATCTTCCTTTTAAATCCAGACAAAATATCTGCAAAGCTTCTTTTGAATTGGTTCATATAGACACATGGGGTCCATTTTCTGTTCCTACTATAGATGGCTTTAAGTATTTCTTGACAATTGTTGATGATTATAGTAGAGCTACTTGGATCTATTTGATGAAATTGAAATCAGATGTCTTGCATATATTTCCTGGTTTTCTTGCAATGGTTGAGAATCAATATCAAACACGAGTCAAATCTGTTAGATATGATAATGCTCATGAATTGAAATTTACTGATCTATTCAATGAAAAAGGAATCATTGCATATCATTCTTGTCCTGAAACACCTGAACAAAATTTGTGGTAGAGAAAAAACATCAACATATATTGAATGTAGCTAGAGCTCTATTATTTCAGTCCAATGTTCCTTTAGAATTTTGGGGAGATTGCGTATTGACAGCAGTTTTTTTTTATTAATAGATTGCCAACCCCTGTTCTAGAAAACAAGTCTCCTTATGAGAAACTAACTAGCAAAACACCAGATTATCAATCATTGAAAAGTTTTGGTTGTTTATGTTATGCTTCTACATCTCCTAAACAAAGACATAAGTTTAAACCTAGAGCTAGGGCTTGCATTTTCTTAGGTTATCCTGCTGGTTACAAAGGGTATAAGCTGCTAGATATAGAGACACATGCTGTTTCTGTCTCAAGACATGTCATTTTTCACGAGGATGTTTTTCCTTTGATTTCATCCAACATCACGGATGTTACCAAAGACTTCTTTCCTCATTTTCATTCTCCTGCTCCCTCTGATGATCATTTGCCTCCTATGCAATCATCTTCTGATACACATCCTCATCCTGATGTGTCATCTTCCGAGACTTTGGTTCCTTTTGAATCTAAGTCTCATAGACAAAAGAAACCACCTAAACACTTGCAGGATTTTTATTGTTATAATAATACTAGTACTATCTTATATCCCATTACAAACTATCTCTCTTATTCATACATATCCGAGCCTTTCCGTGCTTTCATTAATACTATCACCAACACCTTTATTCCACAAAGATATTCTGAAGCCAAGGATTTTGAGGTGTGGTCTGATTCGATGAAGGTTGAACTTGGTGCAATGACAAGGACTCATACATGGAGTATTACTGTTTTGCCACCAAACAAGAAGGCAATTGGTTGTAAATGGGTCTTTACAATCAAGTATAATGCAGATGGCAGTATTGAGAGATATAAGGCCCGTCTAGTTGCTAAGGGTTATACACAGCAAGAAGGTTTAGATTATGAAGAAACCTTTTCCCCTGTTGCTAAACAATCCTCAGTACGTATGCTTCTATTGCTGGCTGCCAAGATGAAATGGTCTGTGAGTCAACTGGATATCTCTAATGCATTTCTGAATGGTGATCTTGACGAAGAGATCTTTATGAAGATTCCTCCAGAGTTTGCTGAACTACAAGGAGAGTCTTTACCACCTAATGCAGTATGTAGACTTCACAAATCTATTTATGGACTCAAACAAGCTTCTAGACAATGGTTTCTTAAACTCTCCTCTACTTTGCTTAGCATGAGATTTGAGAAATTTGTCGCAGATCACACTTTATTCATCAAATTTCAATCAGGTATCTTCCTTGGAGTACTGATTTACGTTGATGACATCTTGATCATCAGTAATAATGATGATGCTGTGACTGAATTTAAGGAAGCATTGAAATCTCATTTTAAACTAAGAGATCTTGGTCCAGCAAAATACTTTATGGGATTGGAAATAGCAAGATCCTCTGCAGGAATTTCAGTTTGTCAACGGAAATACGTCTTGGAATTGCTTTCAACTACTGGTTTTCTGGGGTGTAAGCTGATATGCTCAATTTAATACCCTAAATAGTACTAAAGCAGTTGCTGCAGTAAATCAGGGGTCGAACACAAGAACTCAGTTATCACACAATAAATTGTATAGATCCGAAACAAGCTAAACCAAAAGATTTAATTGAAAACAAGATTGCAAGTAAAAGTGTTGTAAATTCAGTTGGAGGCAGATAGGTTCAGGGTATTTCTCAGGAAATCAATGAATGCAGTCTAATTAACTAACATGATTCAGATTAAGCGCTGTTCTAGAACTCAAATCACTAAAATATAATTAACCAACTCTCGTTGCGAAAATATCTAAATCTAAACCCTAGGAATTCCAAATCTCTTTGCGAATCCTAAAATCTAAATCAGCTTTAATAACAGGTTTGATATGTTCACAAATCAATTAAACCAAATCTCTTTGCGAATAATCAATTTGCTCACCTA
>PKML01043678.1:0-21581 GCA_002933935.1 Eutrema yunnanense | reverse complement strand
TCTAAACACATGGGTTCCTTTATCAGATATGAATGATGAATCAAGCTCTAAAAACACTAACCACATTGATGAAGTGCAAAAATTTGGCTCAGGCTTCAGAAGAACTCTGTTGGAGACATGGATGTTTTCTAGTCAACTGGTCAGCCTTTGGATTTTTCATTAGTCGATCTAGAACTAATCCTGTAACACTGTGCACTCAAAAACAAAATCAAATCAATAGGTTCAAACACATGATCATTATCTCCAACAAATTTTGACTCAATAAAAACAATTTTGACTCGATAAAACAACTGACTCTAAGAAAAATAAAAACAATGTCAGCATACACCTCCCCCAGACTTGAACAACACTGTCCCCAGTGTTATCTAGCCTAGAGTAGGTAAAATAAGACAAAAGAATAGAAGAAACGAAGAGAAACCAGAAGTTACCTTGTTGGAACGTCAAGTATCGATCGACACAAAGCCTGGTATCGATCGATACCAGACTTAAATCGACTTGACGAACCTTTCTTTCGCGATTGGTGTCGATCAATACCAATAGGGTATCGATCGATGCTAAGGCGATTTCGAGTCTGCTCTTTGTTTATCCTGACACAAATACAAAACGAACAAAAATAAAAAGGAAAACGACTCAAGGACAGACTCACCAGTGGGTTGCCTCCCACCAAGCGCTCGTTTAACGTCAATAGCTTGAATGTAACGCCATTCAGGCTGTTGGTGCATCATCCAAAGGCATTATCTGCCCTGTTGGAATCTCGGCTTTCGCCCAATAATGTTTCATTCTTTGTCCATTGACAGTGAACTCTTCGCCCTTGCGATTGATCAGCACTACATCACCATGTGGTCTGACCTCTTTGACTGTGAAGGGACCTGACCAACGAGAACGCAATTTACCAGGAAATAATTGCAAACGAGAGTTATACAAAAGTACATGGTCGTTTGGTTCGAAGTGTCTGGAGATGATCTTCTTATCATGATAGGCTTTGGTTCTCTCCTTGTATAGCCTTGAGTTCTCACAAGCGTGGTGCCTGATCTCATCCAGCTCGTTCAGCTGAATCAATCTCCTCTCAGAAGCAGGTATGATGTCGAAGTTCAGCATCTTCGTTGCCCAGGCAGCCTTGTGCTCAATCTCCACGGGAAGATGACATGCTTTCCCATACATCATTTGGAAAGGTGTAGTTCCCAGCGGTGTCTTGAAAGCTGTCCTGTATGCCCAAAGCGCATCATCCAACTTCGTAGACCAATCCTTCCTCGAAGCACTCACTGTCTTCTCTAAAATCTCCTTGATCTGCCTGTTGGAGACTTCGACTTGCCCACTTGTCTGAGGGTGATATGGAGTAGCTACACGATGGTTTACACCATACTTCTTCAACAACCTCTCGAAAACCTTGTTGATAAAGTGAGAGCCACCATCACTTATCACAATTCGAGGCACTCCATAGCGAGGAAAAATGATGGCCTTAAACAGCTTAAGAACCACTGCAGAGTCATTTTTCTCACTAGCTATCGCTTCCACCCATTTGGACACATAGTCCACAGCAACCAGGATGTACTCTTTCTTCTGTGATGAAGGAAAGGGACCCATAAAGTCGATGCCCCAGCAATCGAAAACTTCAACCTCAAGGATGAAATTTTGTGGCATCTCATGTCTCTTACTGATCTTCCCCCTCCTCTGACAAGCATCACACTGTGAAACGAAAGCATGAGCATCTTTGAACATGGTAGGCCACCAGAAGCCTGCTTGAAGAGCCTTGGACACTGTCTTGAAAGTTGCAAAATGTCCTGCATAATCGGATCCATGGCAGTGAAACAAGACATCTGGAACTTCTGATTCAGCAATGCATCTCCTGTAGATACCATCAGAACAATGCTTGTACAGGTAAGGTTCATCCCAATAGAATCTTCTTATGTCACGCATGAACTTCTTCTTATCATACTTCTTGAGGTGTCTAGGCTCTGCATCTGCAGCGAGGTAATTGGCAATATCAGCGTACCATGGACTATCAGAATCGACTGCAGCGACGAGATGGTTTTCAGAAACACCATGATGATCAACGATCCAGGCAGGTTCGGGATCGCCAGGGTATCGACCAATACCAGTATGGTATCGATCGATACCAAAACCTGCAACTCGTGAAAATTGCTGATTCTGTGCGAGATTCGTCTGGAAACCAGTTTCAATGAAGTAGATGGCTTCCTCAGGTAGTTGATCATTAATAGGGACGTCTGCATCGATCCGCATTCACGACAGATGGTCAGCAACCCCGTTCTCTATGCCTCTCTTATCCTTAACCTCGTTGTCGAATCCTTGTAGCAAGAGAACCCAACGACAAAGACGAGGCTTGAGATCCTTGTTATTCATCAGATACTTGATATCAGCATGATCAGTATGAACGACCACCTTGCTCCCAATCAAGTAGGATCTGAATTTTTCAAAGGAGAAGACAACTGCAAGTAGTTCCTTCTCTGTGGTACTGTAGTTCCTCTGAGCATCATCTAAAGTCCTGCTGGCATAATGGATGACGTGCAGCTTCTTATCCTTCCTCTGACCCAGAACTGACCCCACAACAAAGTCACTAGCGTCACACATGATCTCAAAAGGCAGGGTCCAATCAGGAGGTTGCACAATAGGAGCACTCACCAAAGCCTTTTTGATTTCCTCAAAAGCTGCAAGACAATCAGGTGTGAAATCGAATTTGATCTCCTTGCAAAGTAAAGCTGTGAGTGGGCGTGCTATCTTGGAGAAATCCTTGATGAACCTCCTGTAAAACCCAGCATGACCAAGGAAGCTCCTGATATCCTTCACAGAAGTTGGTGGTTGGAGACTTGTCATGACCTGAATCTTGGCTTTGTCAACTTCGATCCCAGCTTCAGAGATCTTGTGCCCAAGTACAATGCCATCCTGAACCATAAAATGACATTTTTCCCAATTAAGGACCAAGTGTTTCTCTTCACATCTCTGGAGCACCTTACACAAGTTAGCCAAACAGTCCTTGAATGATGATCCATATACTGAAAATCATCCATGAACACCTCCATGAAATCTTCAATCATGTCTGTGAAGATAGACATCATGCACCTCTGAAAAGTGGCTGGTGCGTTGCACAATCCAAAAGGCATCCTCCTGTATGCGAATGTGCCATAGGGACAGGTGAAAGTGGTATTCCCTTAGTCATCTGGATGGATAGGAATCTGGAAGAAACCTGAATATCCATCAAGGAAGCAGTAGTAGGGATGACTAGCCAACCTCTCCAACATCTGGTCAATGAATGGCAATGGGAAGTGATCTTTCCGTGTGGCTGCATTCAACTTCCTGTAATCAATGCACATTCGATGTCTAGTGACAGTCCTTGTAGGAATCATCTCATCCTTCTCATTCTTCACCACTGTTATTCCTCCTTTCTTAGGAACAACGTGCACTGGACTGACCCAAGAGCTATCTGAGATGGCATAGATAACTCCTGCATCTAAGAGTTTCATGACCTCTTTCTTAACCACCTCCTTCAGGTTCGGATTCAGCCTCCTTTGATGCTCAACCAAAGCCTTTGACTCGTCCTCAAGATGAATCCTATGCATGCACAGATCCGGTGATATACCTGAAATGTCATCAAGAGAATAGCCAAGAGCTTTGCGATACTTGCGCAGCTTGCTTAGCAGTAAGGTAACCTCTGCGTTGTTCAAAGAAGCATTAAGGATTACTGGGAACGTGGAATTAGGACCAAGAAATCCATACCTTAAATTCGCAGGAAGTGGTTTGAGTTCCACTTTAGGAGCGTTGTCCTCGCTCCAATCTCCAAGCCCAGCAGCTTGCATAGTTCTCTCGGCCAAACCTCTTTCTGGCCGCAGGGTATCGACCGATACCAGGTGGGTATCGATCGATATTGGTCGTGCTGAATCAAGTATCTTTCCGTATTCAGCAGCAGCATCGTTTGGCTTAACCTCTGACTCAGCCGAACATACCAATGCCCTTTCCAATGGGTCCTCAGGATGCATTTCCAGGAAGTACTCCTCAGCAATATCACAGAAGGTATCAACGAAGAAAGTCTGTCCATCGATAGTTGGTCTCTTCATCATCTTCTCCATGTTAAAAGTCATGACCAACTCACCAATGTTAAGACTTATCTTCCCATTCCTGCAATCAATCAGAGCACCAGCTGTTGCTAGGAATGGCCTTCCCAAGATGAGAGGATCTCTGGGTTCCGAATCATACTCCAAGACAATGAAATCAGTTGGGATTAAGCAATTCCCAATCATAATCGGAACATCCTCGAGCAATCCTTCTGGAAGTCTGACTGAACGATCAGCGAGTATCAGTGAGATTCTCGTAGAAGTGAAGTCTATCATTCCCATTCTCTTAGCAACCGAGTATGGCATGAGGTTGACACTTGAGCCAAGGTCACAAAGAGAACGCTCAAACCTGTCAGTAGCGATTGTGAAATCCAAGACAAAGCTCCCTGGATCGGGAAGTTTCGTTGGGATCATGTTGTTTAGGATTGCACTGCACTCATGAGTGATCATCAGACAACCGTCTTCAAGGTTCACATTGCTGGACACCATCTTCTTCACATATCTCCTGAAGGCTGCAGAAGTTTTGATAGCATCGATGAAAGGAAGTTCAACAACCAGCTTGTCTAAAATTTCCTTGCATTTAGTGTCCTCTATCTCCTTCTTGGTCTTCCCAAAAGCTCTGGGATAGGGTATCCTCGGGATGTAGACCCTCTCTAGTAGTGCTTTAGCCTTCTCTTTCGTAACTTCAGGTTCGGTATCGATCGATACAGGGGGGATATCGATCGATACACGGGATTTTGAGTTTTCCCGTGTGAGAATCGCGATCGGTGTCGATCGATGCTGAGTAGTGTCGATCGATGCCTTGGCGATTTCAGTGTCTTCATCGTCAGACCACTCGAAATTTTCAGCAGTTTGGTCTACTCTTGCTCCTGAAGTGACCTCCTTACCACTTCTCAATGTAATGGCATTGATGTGTGCCCTTGGGTTCTCTCCTTTTCCTGGAAGAAAACCTTCTTGTCTTCTTGAACCTTCTGAAGTCTGAGCTACCTGAGTTTCCAGCTTCTTCTGACCCATACCGAGAGCATCGATCCTTCCACTCAGATCTTTGTACATGGCGTCCATCTTGCCATTGAATGTCACTGTGATTTGCTGCTGTCCTTGGACGAGTGTTTCGAGCATGGCCTCAATCTTGCTCTCTGATGTCTTAGTAGGCATAGGTTCGTAAGAAGAACTTCCGTAGTTCCTAGTGTAACCGCTGTTTTGGGCTGGCTTCTGGTTGAATCCTCCTTGCTGGAAGTTGTTGTTGAAGCTCCGATTGTTGTTGAAGCTCCTCTGTCCCTGAAAGCCAGAACCACCAATGTAGTTGACATCTTCTGCTTCATGCTCATTGAATACCTCAACATCTTCAGCAAAATGAACTGCCTTCATTGTCTTTCCCAGCAGAAGACTATGCATCGAATCCAACTGAGCCTTAACTTCAGCGATCTGCGACCCGTTCTGATTACCAGCTAGCCTCTTGCGCTCGAAATCTGCGCTCTTGGTGCTACTACTAGAGGCAAAGTTCTCAATCAATACAATAGCATCCTCAGGATATTTGGTGTTGAAGTTACCATTGCTGGAAGCGTCCAGACCCATCTGATATCTCCAATCTACTCCTCTGAAGAAGATACCCAGCAGCTGCACATCAGAGTATCCATGATGTGGACAATCCCTCTGGTACGATCTGAATCTTGTCCAAGCAGCCTTGAACGCCTCAGCAGGTCCTAGAGAAAAAGTGGAGATCTTATTTCTCAGGTCTTCAGATCGTCCATCATCGTAGAAGTTAATCAGGAAGGCCCTCTTAGTGTCCTCCCAATTAGTCAGCGATCCTCCGAGCTGCTTCAGCCAGTAAGTAGCATCTCCACCTAGAGAGTAGGGGAAGAGCTTGCAGAAGAGGTAGTCGTAGGACACTCCATTGCTCTTGATGCTAGTGACCAAGTCCTCGAACTTCTCTACATGGTCCATTGGGTGTTCATGAGGAAGACCATGAAAGAGATGCTGTCCTACTAGAGTGTAGTAAGCAGGTTTCAGCTCAAAGTCATTCCTCTCATACGCAGGAGTACGAATCGCTGACCGATTTGCGAAAAACTGCTCTGGCCTGTTGTACTCACCAATCGTTCTTCCACGATTAACCACAGCATTCCCTGCGTTCCCAGCGGCATTCTCAGCGACAACATGAGCAAGGTGTATGACGATTCCCTCTCCATCCAGACGTTGTCCTTGCCCGTTGTACAACCGACCCTCTTGGTCTCTGTAAGCACCAGCTGCATCACGAACCAACTGATTGTTGTTCATCTTAGCTGATTTCTGTGCTTTCATGTTTGTTCTTTCCACGTGTGCTAGTTGTTCCAGTGATAGATCAACTTGCGGATTGCTCTTTTTGCTTCTAGTTTCGCGATTAGGCATGCACCTGAAATCAAAAGTAAAGAGCGTAAGTAACTGAAATTCACGATGGGTATCGATCGACACTCAAGGGTATCGATCGATACTCGAGCGATTTAGACGAATTTCTTAGCTAAAATCTAACGGCGAAATTGAGTCCCCGGCAACGGCGCCAAAATTGATATGCTCAATTTAATACCCTAAATAGTACTAAAGCAGTTGCTGCAGTAAATCAGGGGTCGAACACAAGAACTCAGTTATCACACAATAGATTGTATAGATCCGAAACAAGCTAAACCAAAAGATTTAATTGAAAACAAGATTGCAAGTAAAAGTGTTGTAAATTCAGTTGGAGGCAGATAAGTTCAGGGTATTTCTCAGGAAATCAATGAATGCAGTCTAATTAACTAACATGATTCAGATTAAGCGCTGTTCTAGAACTCAAATCACTAAAATATAATTAACCAACTCTCGTTGCGAAAACTATCTAAATCTAAACCCTAGGAATTCCAAATCTCTTTGCGAATCCTAAAATTTAAATCAGCTTTAATAACAGGTTTGATATGTTCACAAATCAATTAAACCAAATCTCTTTGCGAATAATCAATTTGCTCACCTAGGGTTCTATCAGGTAATTAATCGCACTCTCGTGCCTAATCAATTATCCTAAGATCTAAATTCTAGATGATTAATCTGGAATTAGCATTGAGAACAACCTAAGGTGAAGAACTAATTCAGATAATAAATCCTAACAGATAATCAACCTATCATTCAAAGAAATCCCTATGAGAAAATCCTAAACCTAACAGGTGATCTACTCAGACATGGTAATTGAATCAATAAACATGGCTGAATAAATACTCAAATAGATAATAAGAAAGAGTAACAAGATGTTTGAGATCTGAATCTCGGACGAGGGGAAATTCAGACTTGTCTCTCTTCTCACCAAGATCTCTCTTAAAATCAGAACAAATAAAGCATAGCCTAAACAGATGGCTGGAAACCTAATTTATAAGCTAAAACACGAATTGGGGTCTTCTTGCAAATACCAAAGTCTTCTGGGCACTTTTGCAAATCTTCAAATCTTGGGAATAAATCGCGGCCCATGATTTCTCGACGGGTATCGATCGATACTTGCTGCTCAGATCGGACACTTAGTCAACAGACTTCAGTTTCGCTCCAGAATGCTCCAGTATCTCCAATAATACTCCAATTGTGCTAAAACCTGTAAAGGACTCTAAAAGACTCCAAAATACAATAAAGACTCTATAAAAAAGACTTATATCATGGTCTAAACAGGGTAAAAACCATGATATATCATAAGCCTTATTCTATTCCTTTAGATCCGAGTGTGAAATTGTCAAAGGATGTAGGAATCCCTTTGACTGATCCTTCCTCCTATAGAAAATTGGTTGGGAAGTTGATGTATTTGCAGAATACTAGGCCAAACATATCCTATGTAGTCAACACCTTATGTCAGTTTTCTCATGATCCAGAGATGTTCATCTGAATGCGGTTTATAAACTGTTGAGATACTTGAAAGGCACAGTTGGGCAAGGCTTGTTTTATGCTGCTGATTCTAAATTTGATTTGAGAGGATTTTCAGATTCTGATTGGGCTGCTTGTATTGATACTAGGAGATCTGTTACAGGATACTGTATGTTTATTGGAGATTCATTTGTATCCTGGAAATCAAAGAAACAAGCTACAATTTCTTGTAGTACAGCTGAAGCAGAGTTCAGGGCTATGTCATTGGCTACGAAAGAGCTAATATGGCTGTCTCGGCTTTTGGTTGATCTGAAAAATCCTTTCACTCCCCCTGCTTACCTTTACTGTGACAACACTGCAGCACTTCATATTGCTAATAATTCGGTGTTTCACGAGAGAACTAAGCATATAGAACTAGATTGCTACAAGACTCGTGAAGCCATTGATTCTGGATTCTTGAAGACAATGTATGTGAAGACTGGTAATCAATTGGCTGATACTTTAACCAAAGCTTTGCATCTAGCTCCATTCTGAGAGTTAATATGCAAGATGGGAGTTAGCAACATCTTTGCACCTCCATCTTGAGGGGGGCTATTAACATGTATATAGCACATATATAGATTGGTTAAGGATTCTGGATAGCCCGGTTTATTGATTTAATTATGCTGAACCAGATTGGTTATCTGTGATGTAATAGAGGATGTTGCCTATATAGTTTGTAACAAACTCTTTCTTCATTAATAAGAAATTCTGGGTTCGTTAACTTTCTCTCTCTAAGATGAAGAACACTAATAGTTCTGAATCTATTGATGAGCTTAGAATCTCTTATTTTGGTTTTGTGACAAGAAACTTTAGTAGTTATTTTTTTTTTCTGTTGTCAACAATCCATTTAATTAAATCAAGTTGTGCCGATAAAATAGAAATACCTCACCGGCATTGTCTGACTTACATGGTAATTGGGCCATATAGAGCCGGTCCAGTAGCCAAACCCTTACGTAAGAAAAATACCTTACCATAGTGAGATACAATCTTTAGGGACCCATCACGAGGGAGAAGCCCATCTCGAAGGAGGGTGGATTCGAACTCCACGCTGGTGGGATGGCAGCAAACAGACAGAAGGCTCATTCCCGATTATTTCGAAGAAACCGATAGCGCGTAAAACCGATAGCGCTCACCAAAGCCACATATGAGAAGAGAAGCAAGGAAGGCAGACCCCACTCGCCAAACACCGACCCAAGGTAGAAGTTACGCCACACCGCCACGTCTCCGCTTTTTACGAGAACCGGATGCAAAGACGCCACTCCGAGCTCACGAACCATACGAAAATTAAAATAAACAAAACTAAACCGTGGCTACAGAAAGTACCTCCGTTGGAACAGTAACTTCCGCCGCAACAGTGCCCTTAGCCGGAACAGTAACCTCCAGCCAAAGGTGGAACAGAAAACCTCCACCCTCGATTCAGTCTCCGCGGAGGCATTCAAAAGGGGAAGCAGAGATTTCCGAGAGCAGCCGCGCTTGACCCTTTTGCCTTGCCGAGAACAGAAGGGAGAGGGAGGAAAGGCCGATAGGAGTAAAGAACACTGTCAAAAATCTCTGTTTCATAGATCCACCGTCCTCAAGGCTTCACCTTTACAACGACCGATGAGATCCGATGTCCCTCCCTCCTAAAGCCAACTCGCCGCCGTGCCACGTCGCAACATCAGATCAACAACACAACCTCCCAAGGAAGAGATTCAGGTTTCACGGAGAAGGGCACAAGGAGGATCCTCGCCGGCCCATGTCCTCACAGAACCGGGATGAGTAGCCACCCCATACCACGACCCTCGATCCGCCTCACTTCCTCGTCGCCACACCAAGCATCAAGACAAGCACCTCTAGGCATCACATGGAGAGGACATGAGGAGGACCCTCACTGGACCACATCCTCACATGACCAGATCGAAGAACCTCACGTGCCACACCGCCGATTTACCTAGCCTCGCCGCCTTAGCACCGCAAAGACGCCGCATCGAGCACACAAACTAGTCCTGAAGTACAGAGGAGCGAGACTAGCCCCACAGAAAGAGACCAAGAGGAGGAGCTTCACCGCACCATGACCTCCCAGGTCCGGTCAAGGAGTCCCACACGCAGCCGCCGCCGATCCGCCTTGTCTCACCGCCGCCGTACCCGGAACACGCCGCAAAGTCGCCGGCAGGAGACACCACCTGGGTCACGGCCAAACCCAAAAATAAACATGAAAGTAAATATTAAACAAAAAAAAACATGAAAGTAAATACAAGTCTTAACCTAAAACATGAAAAAAATACAAGTCTTAACCTAAATATACGGGCTAATATATTGAATATCCCAACGCCTTTGTCATAATGTCAGCCAATTACGAAGTAGTGGAGACATGTTTCATAGCGATGGTTCCTCGAATGATTTCATCTCAGATAAACAAAGCGATTTGTCTTTTGAACCGTTCCTTTATGTCTTCAACCTCTCTTCGGCGATTTCTGGAGGTGGTTTTGTTGATCTCCGGTGGTGATCTCGTGACTGTTTTGGCAAAGGGTTTGGCTAATCTTTCAGACCACACAGTAGATTGGGGTTCAATAGTCTTTGGTGTTGTTGTTTGTTTACTCTTTCTTGTGATAACGATCGTGATTACGTTTGCACTAGTTACGATCGTTCATCATATTTTGAGTTTGTCCAGCCTGATTTTGATCCAAAAGGTATATAGGATAGTTCAAAATTCAGTGCATCCAAATCGTTCTTTTTGGGTGTTTTTCTATTGGTTTCTATTTCGATTCTTTTAATCCCTTTTGACGGGAGTTTCCTTACATGGCGGTGTGGAGCAGTTTTTTTTTACTATCCACTACGCAAACATCTCTGGTGTGGGCTTCCTCCCATTGCACGATGACATCAATTTGGGTACAAGGGATCCTTGTATGCTAGATTTCAGTATTTCTCAGATTCTATTCATCTCCACCATGTGGTTTGGAGATGTAATTTGGGTATTCAACCCATGCATCACTGGAATATGGGGAATTAATGAGTGCAATCCGTCAACGGAATAATCTTTTGGAACAGATGATTCTAGGTCGATTCTTATCGGTGTTTTTACTCTGCTATATATGGCATTTCTATGGAATCAACCACCATGGAAACCGCCATGGAGGGTACGAGGGTTTGGAGCGGAAGACGTAATTTCTTTGTTGTATGGCGACATTCGTACAATCGTTGAAAATTGGCAATCTCATGTATTATTTCTATCAAAAGAATCAATAAATTGGGTTCTTATTTGAAGAATATTTTGTGTTCTTACTTGGGGGTGTGTCAATGTAATACAACATGAGAAATATTGGATAACAGCCAAATATCACATCAGATCAAAAGTGGACACTCTTTCTAGGATAAAAGGATCGCCAAATTTCATTTTCGTTGTTTTATTGCTTGTAATTTTCTATTTTATGTATTATGTTTGTTTATGTAAGTTTTTTTATTTGTATCATCCGTAGGTTTGCTGATTAATATAATATAAGTTAAAAAAAAAATTCCAGCTAAAAAAAAAGCTTTTGATTTTGAACGACATAAGATGATAAAAAGCATGACTAAGCGATTTGCATGATTGTTCAACTTCCTGATGATTTTTGAGTTCCACATTCTCTTAGTTCATGTCCATATAAAAAAATTGATTAAAAACAGAGTAAATGAGAAATACTATTTCGAAATTTTTTTACATTCAATTCAAAAAAAATAAAAATAAAATGAGAAACACTATTTCGAAAACTAAACCTCTTCTTTTGGTGTGCAAAAAGTTGGAAGTCGATTTTTTTTGGAGTTCGTCTGGTTGCTTTGATTTTCTTCTTCAAGATTGTTCAGGTAAGTTCTCAAAAGCCTATATGTAACATCCCAATTTTTGGCCCAAGAAGAAAAAGCCCAAGAAAGAAAAGCCCAGCAGAAAAACCCTAGTTTAATTACCTATATAAGTGAGTCTTTAGAAGAAAGGGAAGGTATTTTGCAAATAGAAAACCCTAGCCGTCAACCGAGACCAGAGCCCCGCCGCCGTCGAGTCTCTCCGTCGCCGCCGACCACCGCCGCCGTGAAGAGAAGCCGCCGCGAGGTTGCTCCTAGCCGTTGCCTCCTCGATTCAGTTGCTTCGAGTCACCGTTAATTCAGATCTGAGCCGTGCCATCCTTTTTCCAGAACCCTAACTTCCAGATCTCTAAGGTGAGGATTAGATCTAGGCTTCTATCTATGTTCTCTTGTCTTTTTCTGGTGTATTGAGTCTAAGTATACTCAGGTATGCTACGTGCTACGAAGTACGGGCACGATTTGTTTGATCTACATCTTATAATGAATATGGATTAGGAATTCATTAGAGGAAGAACCAGCATACATGTTTGATAACCCTGTCGTATGATTAATGGATGTAAAGTAGCTAGATGGTGTGAGAGCACTATAGGTATTCGTCACAGGTGACGAGGAACCTGTGGTACGAACTGTGTGTCGAGGAACGGTGCGGTTACATTAGACGCCGGAGTCTCGTTAGAGGGATTAGGCGGGTGTAACTGGAAATACACCGGGACTCACTTCTTTGATGGTACCTGGCGAGGGTAGCTTCTGTTCGGAAGACGTCCTTCGAGGCGGAGACAGTTGAACCTGATGCCAGCCCAACGCTCAGTAGGGGGTGGGAGCGAACCCTGGCGCCATTTGTGGCTAGAGTCTTGTACTCACAACTTGTGGGCTAATGCCCGGGATATATATTCTGAATTGGACAACCTCTTGTTTGGTAGTTATGTGGGCGCTTCTAGGGCGTGATGCTTGATTGCTTGTTTATGCCTATTCTTGATGTACTGGTTGAATACGAGTGAGTATGGGGATGAGTTCTAGGTTTAGTTCTCGCTGAGTAATCCCAATTACTCACCCCTCTCTCTTCTTGTAGGTGATGATGATTATTATGTTGATGCTGTTGATGATATTGAGTATGTGGAACTGGACGAGTAATCCCGGTGTGGTGCGAGGTTTTGGGAGTTCGGAAGTTCTCCTTGGGGTTTTATTTAGCTTTTCGGTTATTTCATTTAAAGACAATTTATTCGTTATTTGCTTCGGTTTATTTACGGTTTAAGTTGGATTTGTAAGACTATTTGGGATTAAATGAAGAATATTATTTAGGAATTAAATTGGCCAAGTTCGGGTCATTACAAGTGGTATCAGAGCTCTAGGTTCGAGAGGAGGATAATTCTAGGTCAGTGAGTTTGGGAAAAATCGGATTTCAAAATTTTCAAATGGAGAATTTTCAAAAGTTATAAAACCACCACCTAGATGAGACCTCCAGTTCTTATTGTTTTACCTTGCAGGGAGATCAGTCTTTACGGGACCGGACTGACTCACTTGCTACCGTTTTGTACAGATGCCACCAAGGAACGTCAGAAGCATGTTGACCAGATCCGCAGCTCGTCGTGAAGCTCAGGGAGAGCAAGAACACACCGCTGACGGGAGTGTGAATGAGAATCAGAATGACCAGTACCGGGAGGAAGTGGACCAACCGGAAGGAAACCGAGCTGAGGGACTTGACCCAGTGCCAACCGTGGCTCATGCTGCTGTGTTGGATGAGTTGCGTCGTTACCAAAGAAGGTACGGTGGTTTAAGGAATGAACCAAACCCGCAAGTTAATGCTCGGGAGCATCACCTGCCGCCTCCACCGCCTGCACCAGCCAACGTGCCAGGATTGACTTACCATGAGGCTATGAGACTCATGAGGGACATGGGAACAGATCCATTTGGAGGAAAGTCTGATCCGATCTCCGCGGATAATTGGAAGAAGAGGCTTGAACGGAATTTCGAGTCGATGAGGTGTCCAGAGGCGTACCGTAGGGAGCTAGCTGTTCAGTACCTTAGGGACGAGGCGCTGACATGGTGGGAAGGTGTGGTAGCAAATATCCGTGGACGCTATGAGCTGACTTGGGATGACTTTAAGGACGAGTTTTCTCGAGAATATTTTCCACCAGAAGCTATGGACCAGATGGAAAGTGCTTTTGAGGATCTTCGTCAAGATAACCGTACCGTGAGGGAGTACAAAGAAGAGTTCAACCGTTTGAGAAGGTTCTCACGGAAGAATTTCACTGAGACAGACTTGATCCGTCAATTCATGAAAGGGTTGAGATTGGAGTTAAAGAACCGTTGTTCGATTCGAAGATATCCTAGTATGGTGGAGCTGGTGGAGACAGTCGCTACTCAGGAAATCGGACTTGAGGAGGAGCTAAGGAAGAATAAGAGTGCTCAAGCTCGTGCATCCATCGGTCAGGACGCACCTAAAAGGACTTGGGATGGCATGAATGCGGTAAGGACTACCGGCAATGTTCAGACGTTTAACCGATGTGGAAGGAGACACACCGGACCGTGTGGACTGGCGAAGTGCTTTAGATGTGGAAAAGGAGGCCACCAGCATAAGGAGTGTCAAGCCGACTCAAGGGGCACCAACTCTTTTGGTTGTGGAAAATTAGGACATATCCGGAGAAATTGCAGGGCAGTCATGTCGGAGACGCTACCAGCTAGGAGGCAAGATGTAGGACCTCGTGTGTTCGCTGTTGGGGACCCAGAAGGAGCAGCACCGATCGTGGGTAAGTACCTCCTCTAGTAAATAAGGTCGTGATGCTAGTGTGTGAAATGGAAATTGCATACTTAGTCATAAATACAAATCGGGTAGGATCGTTTTTAGTAGGAGGTATGAAAGCTTACACACTATTTGACACCGGTGCTACGCATAGTTTTGTGAGCCCAAGGTTGATTAAGTGTTGGACTTTCACTGGAAAGTTCACCCGTAGGTCGAAAGCAACTGAGACTGTCGGGACTGAACAGGTGAGATCCATCAGTTTACATGAAAATGTACCTATTCGGTTGGAAGGAGTAGAGTTGCCATGGACTCTAGTGGAGATGGAGCTGAACCACTATGACGTTATCCTCATAATGGATTGGTTAACGCACTACCAAGTTGTTTTGGATTGTCGACGAACGCGAGTTACATTCCACGACCGGAAGGACGTCTAGCTTTTCAAGGAGTGAAAACTGACACCGGCGTGCCAATAATCTCGATGATTCACGCAGTAGAGCTAGTGGAGAAAGGATGCGAAGCGTACCTAGCTACGATATCTATAACCGGAGAAGGGGAAACTCCGAAGTTGGAGGAGATACATGTGGTTGTTGAATACGCATGACGTATTTGAACCACTGACAGGACCGCTACCGACGCGAGGAAATGATTTCACCATCGGGCTAGAACCAGGGACGGCTCCTGTTTCGAAAGCTCCGTATCGTCTAGCGCCAGCAGAGATGGCCGAATTAAGAAAACAGTTGGAAGACCTTACAGACAAAAGATTCATCCGACCGAGCAGTTCACCGTGGGGAGCACCGGTGCTATTCGTGAAAAATAAAGATGGAAGCTTTCGCCTTTGTATCGATTTTCGGGGATTGAACAAAGTGACAATTAAGAACAAGTACCCGTTGCCATGAATCGATGAGTTGTTGGACCAACTGCAAGGAGCTTCGTGGTTCTCCAAGATCGACTTTGCATCAGGCTACCACCAGATTCGGATAGCAGAAGGAGACATAAGGAAAACAGCATTTCGAACGCGTTATGGACATTACTAGTTCGTGGTAATGCCGTTTGGTCTGACGAATGCACCTGCCGCTTTTATGAAGTTAATGAATGATATTTTCCGTGAGCATTTGGATAAATGTGTGATCGTATTCATTGACGACATTTTGGTATCCGCAAGGAAACGTGGGAGCCGGAGCAGCAAATGCGAGAGGATTACCCCGAGCTCTTTAAGGACAAGCATGGAGCTAAAGTGGTAGGGGAGAATTCGGGGACGAATTCCTTTCAAGAGGGGGAGAGTTGTAACATCCCAATTTTTGGCCCAAGAAGAAAAAGCCCAAGAAAGAAAAGCCCAGCAGAAAAACCCTAGTTTAATTCCCTATATAAGTGAGTCTTTAGAAGAAAGGGAAGATATTTTGCAAATAGAAAACCCTAGCCGTCAACCGAGACCAGAGCCCCGCCGCCGTCGAGTCTCTCCGTCGCCGCCGACCACCGCCGCCGTGAAGAGAAGCCACCGCGAGGTTGCTCCTAGCCGTTGCCTCCTCGATTCAGTTGCTTCGAGTCACCGTTAATTCAGATCTGAGCCGTGCCATCCTTTTTCCAGAACCCTAATTTCCAGATCTCTAAGGTGAGGATTAGATCTAGGCTTCTATCTATGTTCTCTTGTCTTTTTCTGGTGTATTGAGTCTAAGTATACTCAGGTATGCTACGTGCTACGAAGTACGGGCACGATTTGTTTGATCTACATCTTATAATGAATATGGATTAGGAATTCATTAGAGGAAGAACCAGCATACATGTTTGATAACCCTGTCGTATGATTAATGGATGTAAAGTAGCTAGATGGTGTGAGAGCACTATAGGTATTCGTCACAGGTGACGAGGAACCTGTGGTACGAACTGTGTGTCGAGGAACGGTGCGGTTACATTAGACGCCGGAGTCTCGTTAGAGGGATTAGGCGGGTGTAACTGGAAATACACCAGGACTCACTTCTTTGATGGTACCTGGCGAGGGTAGCTTCTGTTCGGAAGACGTCCTTCGAGGCGGAGACAGTTGAACCTGATGCCAGCCCAACGCTCAGTAGGGGGTGGGAGCGAACCCTGGCGCCATTTGTGGCTAGAGTCTTGTACTCACAACTTGTGGGCTAATGCCCGGGATATATATTCTGAATTGGACAACCTCTTGTTTGGTAGTTATGTGGGCGCTTCTAGGGCGTGATGCTTGATTGCTTGTTTATGCCTATTCTTGATGTACTGGTTGAATACGAGTGAGTATGGGGATGAGTTCTAGGTTTAGTTCTCGCTGAGTAATCCCAATTACTCACCCCTCTCTCTTCTTGTAGGTGATGATGATTATTATGTTGATGCTGTTGATGATATTGAGTATGTGGAACTGGACGAGTAATCCCGGTGTGGTGCGAGGTTTTGGGAGTTCGGAAGTTCTCCTTGGGGTTTTATTTAGCTTTTCGGTTATTTCATTTAAAGACAATTTATTCGTTATTTGCTTCGGTTTATTTACGGTTTAAGTTGGATTTGTAAGACTATTTGGGATTAAATGAAGAATATTATTTAGGAATTAAATTGGCCAAGTTCGGGTTATTACACTATACAATCAAAAACTTTATTTTTTGTCAACAACTAAATACTTTAGTTTTATTCTTTTTTTTTCATAAACTTTAGTTTTATTCCTGAAAGTTTTTTTTTGGGTGTAATTCCTGAAAGTTTATCCAGGTAATATCACTCTTATGTTTTTGTCTTCCAATGTTCTGCTAACAAATTTGTTCAGAAATCAGAAAATTACCTCTCAAATGAGTTCATGTGCTTTTAGTCTCTGCGTTTGTTTCGGCCAAAAGGGTTTATGAACCACTCCGGTTTGTAGCAAACAAGTATGTATCCAATCGTCAATCCAAAGGCAATACCATGTCCGAATCCTATTGTAGCTGCTATCCAACTCAAATCCTCTTCTTCATCTTCCTCTGGCTCTGCTTCAGATTGTTGTGATGTTGTCTTGTGGATATCTACACAAACTTCATCAAGTGAAGGGCCATAAAGGCCCGAGTTGTCCTCGAAAGATGAGCAAGGTACGAGAGCATCCCTAGCTCTTGTGGAATTTCTCCTGAAAGCTTGTTTTGGGAAACGTCCAGTGATTCGAGCTTTATCAGGTTCGCCATAGATGATGGTATGTGGCCAGTGAAAACATTGTTTGAGATGTTAAACACATGAAGCTCTTTTAATAGACCGATGGACCTTGGAATCTCTCCTTCAAACTTGTTTACCGAAAAGTCGAATGCTGTGTAGATTTTTAGGATACGTACAAACTCCAACTCTACACCTTTACTCACCAAAACCACTGAATCATGGTAATAGCCATATTCACCTTGCATGTACTTTAGATTTGATCGATCTTCCTTTGTCCCCAGTGAGGACATAGAACTCCAGTCCACGAAGGAATCTGGTGGCTAAGTTCCACTGAAGTGATTATGGGATAAGTCGATGATACATAACTTAGAAAACCGAGTTTGCTGTATCGGCCCATGGAATGCATTGGAGCGTAGGACAAGAACTTGTAGCTCTTGCAGAGAACTCAAACAGAAAGGAAACGTGTCCTTGATTCCATTGTTTCCCACGTTCATAACTTCAAGAGTAGAGAAATAGATCAAAGATCTTGGAAGTTTCCCTACCAACTGGTTATGGCTAACGTCAAGTGACCTTAGACTGTGAAATATTGTTGCGGGAAGACTTCCATTGAGACGGTTCCTATGAAGGTTCAGAACTGCAAGAGTATTCTTGAGATTTTCCATGCAACAAGGGATTGGGCCGTCAAAGTTGTTATCTGATAAATCAAGAGTGTTTAGAGAGCGCAACGCACATATGAAAGATGGAATCTCCCCGGCGAGATAGTTCTTGGAGCCTAACAAAAATTTCATAGATGTTTCTAGGAAAGGGAATACTCCACGTTTCGTTGATCATTCAAAACCGATGAAAAAGTTGTTGGAAAGATCCAGGTGCATCAAATTTGGTAATATCCATAACCAACCAGGCACCACTACAAGAAAACAGGGAATTCGCGACTACAGTATTAGTCGCTAAACAGTCGCCGTTTACTTAATTGCGACTGTGTTGCGACTAAACAACGTGGTCGCAAAAGACCTCGTCGCTAAATCAATTAGTCGCCATGCAGTCGCTAATCAGCTACTCTTTTGCGACTGTTTTCTTTTAGTCGCGGTCCAGTCGCAATATAGTCGCCTTTAGCGGCGGGTTTGTGACTGTTGTGGCGACGAAGTTGCGACTGATTCTACGACTAGGTTTGCGACTGGTTTTGCGACATGATTTGCGACTTCTCCCGACCGGTTTTGCGACTAGGTTTGCGACTATGTTTGCGACTAGGTTTGCGACTAGATTTGCGACTGGTTTTGCGACATGATTTGCGACTTCTCCCGACCGGTTTTGCGACTTGTTTGCGACGTTGTCTGCGACTGGTTCTGCCACTGGTTTTGCGACGTTTTTGCGACTGGTTTTGGCGACTAAGTTAGAATGTTTTGCGACTGGTTTTGCGACTGGATAGCGACTATGATGTTTATCGGTTTAGCATATTGGTATTCCTGTTTTGGTAGATTTTGATTTGTTATTAAATGGTTTAGCCGAATTTGAAAGAAACAAATGAGCTTTAACAAAGAAACATAAGAACTAATAACATACATTCAAGATTTACAAACCTAAATCATAGAAGTTCAAACTCCAATATAGGAGTTAACAAAAGCATAACAAACACAAGTTCAAACTCCAAAACACAAGTTCAAGTCATTCAAGTTCAGAGTCAAAGAGAGTTGAGAAGTTAGGAACCTAGAGAGGGGGATTAAGGTGATCTTCTTCATTACTGAGGAATGCAAGAAATTCTGGGTCCTTGATGCTGAGGTACTTTTTGACTACTCCCAAGCCCCTGACCTCTGCTTGTAGAGCTGATGTAACACGGAGATGCTCTGCTTCGCGATGTGCTTGTAGGGCTGTTATTTCCTCGATCTTTTGGTTAGCGTCCTCGAGCTGTTGGTTCACGGTTGTGAAAGAAGAGGAGCTGCCTGGATACTTCCGCTTCCCGTTGATGTATGTCCCTAGGCTTCCAAGTCCATACATTTGGCCTCTGTCATTTGTGACAGTAGACTGCAATAATCAAAACACAGAGTATTAGTTATCAAAGATTTGGAAAACTAAAAAATCTAACAAACTCAAGCTTAGAAAAGTATTTTACCTTGTAGAAGACATCGTTATCCTCCTCTACAGAAAGCTGTGATCGAAGCGAAGTACCATCTGCAGACTCGTCATTCTCATGCTCAAGCTCAGCCAACTTAGCTTCCTTCTTCTGCTTATAAAGATCAAACACTTCCTGCGCTCTCTGATCGACAAAGCTCCCATCTTTCTTTGTATGAGTCTTTACAAAGACTTCAGCAACACTCGGAGGTCTTCCCAATGTCACTTCCTGAAATGTTAAACAAGAACATGTGAATAGCAAGACATGTAAATTATCAAGACATGTAACTCAGAGACTAATAGCAAAACAGAGGAACTTACCAATTCTTGTTCCACTTGTAAGAAAGATTTCTGGCCCGAGACATGCTTGTGAATACCTTGACCATTACGGTCAGACATTCGAGCTGCTGATGTAGTGGCATGCTTTTCTTTGGCTTCTTCTGTGATCCAATAGTCACACATTTTTCCCCACAACGTATTGCCAATCCACTTCGGTTGCTTTCTTTTCGTCCCCGCCTTAGAAACCATGTCCTTGAGTCTCACTTGGCAAATCTTCTCGAACTTTGATTGGACAAGACCAGTGTGTATGGGATGCCATGTGTGTTCTTTCTACACAACAAGATAAGAGCAAAGTGTTAGTGATCAAAGAAAACAAACAAACAGAAAATTATGAACAGATTGAGAGGTTAAGAAGATTACCGCGAATTCAAGAAAGTATTTTTCTCTTTTAGGAAATGGGACACAACCCCAGTTGTAGTAAGGCTGATCGAACTTGTTTGTAAATATCCTTGTGATCTTGCGAGTCAATGCGGACTTGTCCTTACCTATAAACCTACAAACAGATAAACAAAAGTGTTAAGTCTCATATACAATCAGAGCAAAAGGACTAAACCAGCATTCACAGATCCATAATACTCTAAAACATTACTCCAACATTACTCTAACATTACTCTAAAACATTACTCTAACCATCAGTCACAGAAACAAAAAACTAAGCTAAGCGTTGTGTATTGGTCACGGCCTACCAGAACAAAACAAAAACAGCTTACCAGACGGTTCCAGGCTCCAATGTGGGAGAGAGTAGCGTTGTGTATTGGTCACGGCCTGGCTGGATTAGCAAGTTGGTCAAAGCGGCGAGCACGTCTTCCGCGAGTTGTGGTTGCAATCCTTCGTCACCGTCAAAATAAACTTCCTCGTAGTCTTCATCATACTCCTCTTCGTCTTCTTCCAGGTGATCGTTTTGAGCCTCAGAACTCTGAGCTTGTGGTGACGCAGCGGGTGGAGCTTCAGGAGAAGGAGCGGATTGAGATTGAGTCGCAGCAGGTGGGGGTTGAAGAGAAGCTGAGGGTCGAGGTTGAAGAGAAGGAGAGGTTCGAGCTTGAAGAGAATGAGAGGGTCGAGCTTCAGAGGGTCTTGGAGAAGCAGAGGCTCGAGGATCGGTTCCCGAGTTTCCAGATCCTGCTTGGCCCGTACTGGTCAAAAGCTGCGGCGGAGGAGGGAAATCTTTGACACCTTCGGCGAAAACTGGGACACGGCTACGAGGAGTCACGGAGGGTGAAGCGTCCGCCGGCGTGAATGCATACTGAGGCGGAAGCGGCGAGGCGGATTTCTTTGATTTTCCCTTCCGATGCGAGATCCTTGTCTCACCGGGAGAAATGGTTCTTCGATTCGCGGCTGTTGTCGCAGGGCATCGTCCTCCTCGTCCTGTAGGCGTAACTTTTACACGGCCAGACATCGGAATATACAGAAGGTGAAGAGAAGCTGAAGAGAAGATGGCGCGGCTAGGGTTTTGATATGCTCAATTTAATACCCTAAAAAGTACTAAAGCAGTTGCTGCAGTAAAT
>PKML01043677.1:183559-237453 GCA_002933935.1 Eutrema yunnanense | reverse complement strand
TAGCTTTACTATAACAACTGCTTTAGTACTTTAGGGTATTAAATTGAGCATATCAGAAATACGGCCTGAGTTTGCGAGCTAGGATTAATACTGCAAGAGCCAGCTTTTCCATTCGTGGATATCTGGTCTCGGCATCTACTAAAGATTTGCTCACGTAGTAGATTGGCTTTTGCTCAGCTCGTTCTTCTCTTAAGAGGATGCCACTCACTGCGACTTCGGAGATTGCTACGTATAGGTAAAGTGGTTCGCCCTCAAGTGGTTTTGATAAGATGGGGGAGCTCAAAGAGGTACGTTTTCAGTTGTTCAAAGGCTTCCCCGCACTTGTCATCCCATACGAATCTTTTGTTTCCCTTTAGCAATTGGTAGAAAGGGAGACACTTATCAGTCGACCTGGAAATGAACCGATTTAACGCGGCTATACGGCCTGTCAGCCTTTGCACCTCTTTTACTGAGCTCGGAGGTTGCATTTCCAGGAACGCACTGATTTGTTTGGGGTTTGCTTCTATTCCTCGTTGAGTTACAATGTAACCTAGGAATTCGCCTGAGGCGACTCCAAAGGTACATTTTGAGGGGTTAAGTTTCATCCCATATTTGTTGAGTAAGTTGAAGCATTCCCCCAGCTGAGTTATGTGATCTTCCTCTTTTAGGGACTTGACCAGCATGTCATCGATATAGACTTCCATCGTTTTCCCCAGGAGGCTTGCGAACATTTTGTTCATAAGTCTTTGGTAGGTGGCTCCCGCATTTTTGAGGCCAAATGGCATTACTTTATAACAGTACGTTCCTCGTTCTGTTACGAAGGATGTTTTGTCATGGCCCTCAGGGCTCATTTGTATTTGATTATACCCTGAGAATGCGTCCATGAAGCTGAGGAGCTTGTGTCCTGCGGTAGCTTCTACTAGCTGGTCGATGTGAGGTAGTGGGAAGCTGTCCTTAGGACACGCTTTGTTTAGATCTGTAAAATCGATGCAAACTCGCCAGGTGCCATATTTCTTTTTTACTACAACCGGATTTGCTAACCAGTCGGGATATTTTACTTTTTTGATGAATCCTACATCTAGCAATCTGATGACCTCGCTATTGACAGCGTCGATCTTGTCAGGTCCGAATTTCCGACGCTTTTGGCATACTGGTTTATGATTTGGGTCCACATTGAGCTCATGCGAAATTATATTCAGATCGATTCCGGGCATGTCAGTTGTTGTCCATGCGAATGAATCGGAATTTTCTTTGAGGAATGTTGTTATTTGTTCTTTTTGGGATCTGGTGAGCTCGGATCCAATTCCTACTTTCTGGTTAGGATGAGACTCGTTGATCACGATTTTCTCGATAAGGTCTTTGCGAGGTCCGATACTGCCTGGACCGCTATTCTTTTTGGCTAGTTGGTATTTGAGCTCGTCTTTTCGTTGCAGTTGGTATATGGCGCTTTCCTTTGCGATCTGGAAGCCTGCCATGTAGCACATTCTGGATTCCCTTTGACTTCCTTTAATTGTTGCGATCCCATTTTGGGCTGAGAATTTTATGCATTGATGGTATGTCGAGGATACGGCTCTCATTGAATGTATCCAGGTCCTTCCCATGATGGCATTGAACGGTGCTGGCCTATCTATAACCGTGAATTCGACTATTTTCTTACTCCAGCAGCTATTACTGGGAGTCGTATTGTTCCGAGAGATAGCGTGGTTTCCCCGGAAAAGCCGGTTAACACCATCTTATTTTCTTCGATTTCGCGATCCGGTATATTCATTTCCCTAAGAACGCTTAGGAAGATGAGTTCTACAGAGCTCCCCGTGTCTACAAGCATTTTAGTGAGCTCGAATTCGCCCACTTCTAGCATGATGAGGAGGGCATCGTCATGTGGAGAATCTAGTTCAAAAGCTTCGCTTTCCCAGAACGAAATTTGTGTGTTAGGTCCCTTGAATGGGTTCCTTTCACGTGTGTTGGTGTTTACCCTCCGCTGATGTTTCTTGATTGAGTTTACGGTGTTCCGGCATAGCTGGGATCCTCCGTGAATAAAGTTAATTCTTTTCTTCATGCTGGGAGGAGGTAGGTCCGTTTCCTTGTTTTTGGGGAGATCTCGCCTCGTCTCCTCCTCGGATGAACGTTCTCATTTACGATCATACTCAGATGGGCGGTCCCGCCTTTCATCTTCTCGTGTTGGGTAATAGTTCTTCCTTGGAGGAGGTTTTTCCAGCTCGATTTTTCCTAGCTCCCCTGCTGCAAACTTAGCAGCGAGCTGCTTCTTCACCTCGTGGCACTCCTCCGTGGAGTGGCCCTTGATCCTGTGGAAGTCGCACCACTTGCTTGGATCGTAAGGCTTGAATCTATTGCGAGGTGGGCTACCTACTGAGTATGAGTGTATCCCCTGGCTTTGTTTTTGATCCTGGGACTTCTTTCTCCCGGATTTTTTAGATCCTTTGGAGTTGGTTGTCTGAGATTGTCTAACCGAGGTTGCAGGTGCACTTGCTTCCTCGAGGATAATCCAGCGCGAAGCGCGATGTAACGCATCATCTAGTGATACCGGCTCCCGGACTGTAAGCTCCTCAAAAAATTTCGAGTTCTTTATCAATCCGTTTTGGAGGGCTTTCAAGGCCGTTGGGTTGTGTAGATCGGCGATTTTCGCTTTGATGGCTTTAAAGCTGTCAATATACGTCCGCAGTGAATCGTCTGGCTTTTGAGTGAGAACCCACAAGTCAGCCTCCGAGGTCTCGATCTGGATGAATACAGAATATTGTTTCAAAAATGCAACTTGAAGTTGTGTGAAGTTGTCTATCGAGTTTGGTTTCAAGGAGGTGAACCATTCCAGGGCCGAATCTGTTAGATTTTCGGCGAAGAAACGGCAGCGTGCTGATTCGAGGTCACCCCCGGGTAATCGCACCCTTGAGAAGGCGAATTTGAAGCTTCTCATGAACGCTTTTGGGTCAGTTTCTCCGTTATATTTAGGAAATCAGATGTTTCCGACGTCGCCGAGCTGAGGGCTCGCGATTTGTGAGGTGAATGGGGTCTGGTTGACCTCGTCAATCACCCTGTCTATTTCAGGTGCCGAGCTTATAGCAGCGTGGACCTGTGATCTCATTCGCTGTAGCTCGGCGTTCGTTTCTTCACAATACTTCTTGATTGATTCGAACCCATGTGAGCTGCCGGATCCCAAGTGGTTTTCGTTATTGCTTGGGAAGTGGGGCAGGGATCCCCCGGCATGTCGGATCTCGTTTGTGTTTCCAGAGCGGATCTGATTGGTTAGTAGACCCGAGATCGGATCTACCCCTGGTAAGGTCGCTGTTGGCGTAACCTCTCCTTCCGCGACCTGGGTCGTGGAATGAGTGAATATGGGGTTTAATATCGTCGAGTTGAGCTGCGAGGTGGTGGCTGAGCCGACCATCCTGCTGGTTGAGGCGTTGATATTGGAAAAGTTTAGCCTTGTCACCGGTGGAGGTGGGAATGGCAATCCTCCCTGCCAAGAGGTACCTGCCCGATTTGCTCTTTCGAGGTCATCCTGGCGTGCTGCCATTGAGCGATTCTGCTCTATGAGGCACGATATTAGGTTCCGGATCTCAGCTATTTGATCCGGAGCCGTTTGGTTCAAGGCCGGAGGTCCCGAGGGGTCGACAATGTCGCTGATCCCTGTCGAGATGCTTGCTCCCGAGGTGATAATGGGAACATTTGTTGTTCCGTCCAGGTCTGCTGAAGTGGCGTCGGCGGGTTGGGTCATGGAGATGGAGGTGTTTATGACTCCAGTTGATGCAGAGACCGCCGTACTTGTTGTATCTGCCATCGTCTTCTTTTGAGTGGTTAGTTTCGTAGGTTACAAAGAGGAAGTTGTTTTCCTCTTCCCCACAGACGGTGCCAAATTGTGAGAGCAGAATCTCACAACCTCAATTCCCTATTATTCAGGTTGTATGTTCTTGAGAGTAATTTAGAAAATCAAGAGAAAAATGTGTATTATCTTTTTTAATCGAGAATTCGGTCTCTTTTACAATGACTCTCTCCCCTCATTTATACAAGCTCGAGAAAAATATAAACGGTTACATTTTAATTTCAAACTTAGAATTGAATTCGTAATCTTGTCTTTAAATGCAAAGCTTGATTCTTGGAGGTGATGTAATGACGTTTGACCATGCTTGGATTTCGGTCGAGCTCGCATTGATATCTGCCTACGAGCTCGCTTCCTTCCCTGTGAGCTCGCCGTTTCCAGCATGCTTGCTGCTCCCATCGTGCTCGTTTTTAGCTTACACATTCCTTACCTCAGCTCGTAAACAGCCTCGTAAAACCTTGTCATGGGCTGAGCTTTCATTATCGAGCATGCTTAATCAAGATGGGCTTTAGGTGTGAGATTTAGGCCCAACATCTCCTGTGACAATAGTGATGCAAGAGATATGTGTAGGAGTTCTTCTAATAGGGATGGCTTCGTAGTACACCTCCTTGTCAATGTATGAGAACGAGATTCTCTTGCTTGGCGTATCCATAATCGCTCCAACCGTGGCCATAAACGGTCGTCCAAGAATCAGCTGCGTAATAGATTTTGCATTCATCTCAACAACTTGAAAATCAGTAGGGACCAGACAACCTCCTACTGTGACAAGTAAATCAGCGATTGCGCCATATGCAGTTGAGGTTGAAGAGTTCGCGAATGTGATAGATGTCTTGGGAGATCGAATATCAGCTCCCAATCTCTCTGCAATTGCCTTTGACATGACATTAACGCTAGCCCCTGAGTCGACGAGAGACTCTTTGAATTTAGCTCCAGAAATAGAGCATGAAACAGAAAAGATTCATGGGTCTTCCCTCTTAGTCAGCTGCGTCAGTGGAGGTGGTCGAGGATATGGCACTTTAGGCTTGTAGCCCTTTTTTTCAATCAACTCAGGTGTCTTCATAAACTCTGGCTCGATCTGCGAGGGGTATCGATCGACACTAGGCAGGGTATAGATCGATACCCTGGGTTCTGACACGTTTCGAGAAAGGATTTGGATTGGTATCGATCGATACTCGGTGGTGTCGGTCGATACCTTGGCGATTTCAGGATCCTCCTCGTCGTTCTTGGTAAAATTGGCTAAAAGCTTGGCAGTCTGGGCTAACTGTGTATCCACAATCGTCTGACGAACACTGAGAGCCTCGATTTTGCTATTCAGATCAGTGTAAAAGGCATCCAACCTCCCGTTGAAAGTCGCTGTCATCTGCTGCTGTCCGTGAAGAAGCTGTTCAAGCATGGATTTCATCCTGTTTTCAGAAGTTCTGGGTGGTGTGGATGTGTACTGATACTTTTGATCTTGAGATCCAGCTCCACCAACGTAGTTAACATGTTCCACTGCATTTTCTTCAGCAAAACGAACAGTCTTCTTCTGTATGCTCATCAACAAATTATGCACCGAATCCAGCTTCGCATGCACCTCAGCAATCTGCAACCCATCCATGCTTCCAGCCTACTTCCTTCGCTCAAGGTCTGCATTCTTGGCGCTATGGCTAGATGCAAAGTTCTCAATCAACTGATAAGCATCGTCAGGATATCTGGTAAAGAAGTTTCCATTGCTAGCAGAGTCCAATGCCATCTGGTACCTACAGTCAATCCCTCTAAAGAAGAAATTCAGCAACTGAACCATATTGAACCCATGATGCGGACAATCCCTCTGATAAGATCTGAATCGCTCCCAAGCAACCTTAAGTCCCTCAGTTCCTCCCTGAGAAAATTTAGAGATCTTGTTCCTGAGCTCCTCGGATCTCGCATCATCGAAAAAATTATTCAAGAAGGCGATCTTAGTCTCTTCCCAGGTAGTCAGTGATCAAGGAGGTAACTGCCTCAGCCAGTAAGTAGCTTCTCCACCAAGAGAGTATGGGAACAACTTACAGAAAAGGAATTCATTGGGCACTCCATCGTATTTCACGCTAGTGACCAAATCTTCGAATTTCTCAATGTGGTCCATAGGATGTTCATGAGGAAGACCATGAAAGAGATGCGATCCCACAAGAGCAAAGTAAGCAGGCTTCAGCTCAAAGTCATTCCTCTGGAACGTAGGAATACGGATTGCTGATCGATTGGTATAATACTGATGAGGCATGTTGTACTCACCAATCGTTCGACCACGATTAACCACTGCATCATCCCCAACGTTGGCGCGCCCAGCTGGCGCGACAATCTCATCAACAACAGCAGAAGGAATAACAACGTTTCCAGCTGCATCAGGTCTTAATATCACTGTGTTGCTCATCTCTGATGTCGGCTTCGTCTTTCTGTTTGCACGTTCCAAATTCACACCTGAAACACACTATGTAAGACACGTTAGTAACAAAAACACGTTGAGTATCGATCGACACTAGATGGTATCGATCGATATCAACAAAGAAATCGCCCTAGTATCGACCGATACTGGTGAGTATCGATCGATACCGACAAACTTAGTCGAAACTCTACGGCTAAAATCTAATGGCGAATTGAGTCCCCGGCAACGGCGCCAAATTTTATATGCTCAAATTAATAGCTTAACAGTACTAAAGCAGTAGTCGTAGTATAGCTAGGGATCGAATCCACAAAGACTCAAGGAAACACACAATAGATTCTAGATGCTGAATTACGCTAAGTGATCAATGGTATTGAAAGTAATTACGTAAATTAAAAGTGTTGCAAATCAATGGAGAGAATATAGGCCCAAGGTATTTCTCAGGAAATCAATGAATGCGGCTAAATCAACTAATAGGATTCAGATTACGCACGGTTCTTGAACTCAAATCATTAAAGTATAGCTAACCAACTCTCGTTGCGAAAACTATCTAAATCTAAATGCTAGGAATTCCAAATCTCTTTGCGAATCCTAAAGTCTAAATCAGCTTTAATATCAGGTTTGATATGTTCACAAATCAATTAAACCAAATCTCTTTGCGAATAATCAATTTGCTCACCTAGGTTCTATCAGGTAATTAATCGCACTCTCGTGCCTAATCAATTAACCTAAGATCTAAGTTCCAGATTCGTCAACCTAGAATTAGCTTTGAGAATAACATATGGTGAATAACTAATTCAGATGGTGAATCCTAAACAGGTAATCAACCTAGCATTCAAAGAAATCCTTTTGAGAAAACCCTAAACCTAAAGTGGATCTACTCAGACATGGTGAATGAAACAATCAACATAACTGAATAAATCATCAATAAAATAGAAAGAGTAACAAGAGGTTTTGAGATCTGATCCCGGACGAAGGGAGATTCAGACTTGTCTCTCTCAAACCAAAGTAAATTATAGCACACAAAATAAAGCATAGCCTACTAAGTGGCTGAAAAACCTAATTATATAGTTAAAACACGTTCTGGGACTTCTTGTAAATATCAAAGTTTTATGGGCCAATTCTGCAATTCTTCAAATCTTTATTAAGTCGCGACTTGAAATTTGCTGCGATGGGTATCGATCGATGCTTCGATTGGGTACTTAGTCACCAGACTTCAGTTTCGCTCCAGAATGCTCATAAAACTCCAATATTTCCAATAATGCTCCAAATGTGCTAAAACCTGTAAAATACTTTAAAAGACTCTATAATAGAATAAAGACTCGATAAAACGGACTTATATCATGGCCTAAAACGGGTAAAAACCATGATATATCAAGCGACCCCAAGACGGGTATCAGGAACCTCGTCAGCATTATGATGACGAGTACAAAAGTGGCAAAGGCAAGCGAGCCGCCGCGTTCCTAGTCAGTGAATCGCCGGCCGTCCTCCACATGCATGATCCTGCTCTTTTCTCCAACCCCGCGCCAAAACTGCCATGGAACAAATATGTGCGCGATCCCAATCAGAAGGACCAATGCTCCGACGAGCCGAAAGACAAGGAGCACCCAACCTCACACTGCCGCGCGCTCCAAGAAATCTTGTTGAGCCAATATCAGAAGGGAGAAATCCGCGTACCCGAACAGTTGTGCCCACGAGCCCGGGACAACGACCGACGTCAACAACGCGACAACCGAGGTTGCAAGGATAACCGGGCTAGGCATGATAACCGCGTCCAGAATGACGACCGTTGCCGGAGATCTCCCTCTCGAGGCCTAGAAGAGGACATGTCGCCACCCCCCGGCGCGAACATTGATAGGAATGATCATGGGAGGGCTCCTCTCATGCAACGACTCGATACGGTCCATCAAGCAGCACGAGAGGAAGACCGACGCCTCCCTGAAATGGCACTCCGGCTCGGAGATCGACGCGCAACACACAAGTAAAAAGGGGATCTGCTTCACCGAGGCCGATGCAGCCGGGGTCCACCAACCTCACAATGACCCTCTCGTCGTACAGATTCGCGTGGCCGACTGCGACGTCAACCGGGTCCTCGTCGATATAGGCAGCTCGGTCGATCTCATCTTCAAGGATACCCTGGCAAGAATGAATCTAAACGGAGCCGAGGTCAAACCACTATCTATCCTACTAACCGGCTTCGCCGAGAACACCGTCAATGGAATCGGCACTATCGAATTACCGGTCTACGTAGGCCGGGTCACCAAAATTGTCAAGTTCGTGGTCTTTGACACCACCCCGATCTACAACATCATCCTCGGAACCCCTGGGCTACATTCGATGAAGGCGGTCACTTCAACCTATCACCAATGCCTCAAATTCCCTAATCAGGCCGGGACATATACTCTTCGGAGTAACCAGAGGGTCTCTCGCGCTTGTTTCGTCATCGAACACAAGTTGCACCACGCCGCACCGGCCTGCTTGACAATCAATGCGCATCAGCCCGGTGAGCCAAATAACCAAGACCTCCCAGGCCGGGACCTAGTCGCGCAAGTCAACATCGATCCGCGCGATCCTAGCCACTGCGTAGGGATCGGGGCCGACCTGAAAGGAAGCATCAAGGAAGAGCTGATCAAATTCCTAGGGCAGAATATCTCCACCTTCGCCTGGTCGACAAGCGACATGCCCCGCATCAACCCGGCGATCTGCAACCACGAGCTCAACGTGGATCCAACCTTCAGACCGATCAAGCAAAAACGACGGAAGCTAGGGCCCGAACGCGCGCAGGCCATCAACGACGAGATAGAAAAACTTACCGCGGCCGGCTCGATCACCGAGGTCAAATATCCGGACTGGCTGGCCAACCCAGTAGTAGTCAAGAAAAAGAATGGAAAATGGAGGGTATGCGTAGACTTCACCGACCTCAACAAGGCGTGGCCCAAAGACAGCTTCCCGCTCCCCCGAATCGACCAAGTCGTGGAAGCCACGACCGGGAACAAGCTGCTCTCCTTCATGGACGCCTTCTCGGGATATAACCAGATTCCCATGCACCCCAACGACCAGGAGAAACCCGCATTCATCACAGACCGTGAAACCTACTGTTATAAGGTGATGCCCTTCGGGCTCAAGAATGCCGGAGCCACCTACCAACGGCTCGTCAACAAGATGTTCGCCGATCAGATCGGCCGCACCATAGAGGTTTATATAGACGACATGCTGGTGAAATCCTTAGTGGCGGACGACCACGTCGCTCATCTCCGATCCTGCTTCTAAACGCTGAATGAGTACAACATGAAACTAAACCCGGCCAAGTGCTCCTTCGGCGTCACATCGAGAGAGTTCCTCAGATACATCATTACGCAGCGCGGGATCGAAGCTAACCCCAAACAGATCCGCGCCGTCATCGATCGCATGTCCCCAGAAAACACTCGCCAAGTCCAACGACTCACCGGAAGGATCGCCGCTCTCAACAGGTTCATCTCCCGTTCAACCGATCGATGTTTGCCGTTCTATCAGCTGCTCCGAGCTAACAAGCGATTCGAGTGGGACGACAAGCGTGAGGAAGCTCTCCAGCAGCTAAAGGCGTACATATCAACTCCCCCCGTCTTGGCTAAACCCGAAGAGGGTGAGACCCTCTATCTCTACATCGCCGTGTCCATGTCGGCAGTCAGCGGAGTACTGGTAAGAGAAGACCGGGGTGATCAAAAGCCCATCTTCTACGTCAGTAAGTCCCTAGACGGCGCAGAGAGCAGATACCCGACCCTGGAGAAGCTCGCCCTGACGGTAGTTGTCGCAGCCAGAAAGCTCCGACCTTACTTCTAATCTCACACGATCGCCGTACTAAGCACCTATCCCCTCAGAACCATTCTCCACAGCCCAAACCGATCTGGCAGAATAATAAAGTGGGAAATCGAGCTCGACGAATATGAAATCGAATACCGAGGACGGACCGCGGCCAAATCCCAAGTCCTGGCCGATTTCCTGGTCGAGTGATACAAGGATTTTGCAATCCAAGGAGGTATCAATACCTTCTAACCGATGTAGTAAGAGGTTATCGAATCCAATATTGGGAAATAGTCCTAATCACCAAGAATGCAAGGCACTTAAAGCAAGTTAAGCTAAACGAGTGTCTTGTGATTAAGTAACTAATTTAAAGCGAATAAACAACTAAACAAGGTGTAATTCAATAAGCAAATCGAATCCTAAGATGGGGTAATCGATATTAGGCAACCAAAGCATGATCCAAGGCATTCATTCACACAAACAAGCTATCCCTAGGTTAATGATCTCTAATCTTGATTAGTCATCTTTCAAGGTACTAATCACTATGTTAATTATCAAATTCATTAGCAAACTCTCATTTGTGAATTATCAATCAACATGCATTGAGAATATAAACTAGATCAACCAAAAATATGCCTTAGACAACTATTCTCATAGGCTAAGAACATAAATCCTTTGAATAATTGATCAAGGCATTTCATCATACACTTGGTGTGCATGAAATGCCTATGATCTAAATCCACTCTCTCAAGCTAGATTTAGCAATAAGAACATTAAACAAAGAAGGATAATAGATAATCTAATCCTAAACACCTTAGATCATGCCTTGAATCCCCTAAATCTAACCCATCTCAAGATCCTAAAATGACTACTCAAGACCCATGAAGAAAACCTCTAAATCGATTTTGATAAGAGAATAATTCATGGATGGATCTTGGATAATAGACAAGAAAAGGGGATAAGAAGAAGAGATTCAATGAAAACAAGACTTAATTGCATAAAAAGTAGAAGATCCTTTCTTACAAATCCAAGAACTCTCTCAAAAGGGTGAAAGGTTTCTTAGACCAAAAAAGGATAAAATGAAATTAGGGTTTTTGAGTTTTTAAATAGATGAGGAGTTGACCGGGTCAACCCGGAACAAACCGGGTTTTGACACGGCCGAAACTTGGATACGTCTTTAGTGAATCGGCCATAACTCCTGCACCTGACATCCGAATGGCCTGAATCCAACTCCAGACGACCGTCAACTCAATTATCTACAACTCCCATGAAGACAACCGAAGCTAAATCGGACTGGAAACCCTTCTTCCGAGTTGATCTTGCAGGCATGTCGGGTGGCTTCGTTCAGACGGATATACTCTCAGTAAAGTGGCCATATCTAGCGAACCACGTATCAGAATGACCCGAAACCACCTCCTGTAGTCATCTAACGAACTTGGCTACAACTTTCAAGAAGACTGCAGATTAAACTGCGCATGGGAAGGTCTTCATTTGGCCTGATCTTTGAGTCACTTCGGCTGCATCGATTTGTTGCATCAATGTGAATCCTGCTGAAGCTAACATCAATGTGTTGCATCGATGTGTGACTGCTTCTTCTGGTCTAGGTTAAGCTCCCTGGTGTAGCATCAATGTGTTGCACTGATGTGTGACTGCTTTCTGGTCGATGTGAGAGCTTACAAACTCCCAAACTCCTTCAACCGCTTCACTTGCTCCCGATCCGTATAGTCTTCAGTAAATCGGCGATAACTTCATAACCTGATGTCCAAATGGACTGATTCCAACTCCTGTAGATAGATGAATCACTCCTCTACAACTCCTATGAAGACTGTTGAGGCTGATTCAGATCGGCCTTCGTTCAGACACATCTTTCCGGCGTCTCGGATGAGCTTTGCATTCTACCATGCTCCATAACTCCAAACACCATCAAGTGCTTACAAAACACCTAAAAACACTCCAAATGAATGCAAGAACTCACTAGAACCTAATGCAAATGTCATAAACTCTAAATGAGACCTAAATGCAAGACTCAACCATGATTATGCATGCAAATGGCACAAAACTCTTAAGTAAAATATATGTTTAAACATGTAAAATACATGAATATCATCGAGCTAGCAACTGATGAACTCCCCGAGAAGTGGAGCCTGCACGTCGACGGTTCAGCTTCCAAACACGGTTTTGGCGTCGGTATTCGCCTCGAATCCCCGACCAAAGAGATTCTAGAACAATCCTTCTGTTTGGCCTTCCCAGCATCAAATAACGAAGCTGAGTACGAGGCTCTGATTGTCGGTCTGCATCTAGCGAAAGCGATTGGGGTGAAGAAAATCCAGGCCTACTGCGACTCCCAGCTCGTTGCCAACCAATTCAGTGGAGAATATGAGGCCAAGAACGGCCGCATGGATGCGTACCTCAAGGTGGTCTAAGACTTGGCAGCAGATTTCTCCGAGTTCACCCTGACCAAGATTCCCCGAGGTGACAATACTTCTGCAGACGCCCTCGCATCACTAGCCTCCACCTCGGATCCAACTCAATGACGGGTAATTCCCGTTGAAAGCATTGACTTCCCCAGCATCGAGCTGCCAAAAGGGGTCTGCCTGATCAACCCCCAAAACGAAGACCTCGACGAAGACGTGCCACCTCCTGAAGAACTGCAACCTCCTCCACCCGAACCCGAGCTATCGGACTGGCGCATAGAGATACTCATGTATATCGCGGACGGCACCCTCCCCCCAGATCGCTGGGCGGCTCGCCGACTAAAGAAAAAATGCGCTCGATACACCATGCTGGACGGCAACTTATTCCGGTGGAGCGCTTCAGGAACCCTGCTCAGTTGCCTCCACTGACAAGAAATTATTGACGTAATGAAGGAAATGCATGAAGGAGCGGGCGGAAACCATTCTAGCGGCCGAGCTCTCGCCCTGCGGATTCGAAACCAGGGCCACTACTGGCTGACCATGCTTCAAGATTGCGAAAAGTTTGCAGCTCGGTGTGAGAAATGTCAGCGCCACGGCCCACTCATCTACTGCCCCACTGAGCTCCTGACCACCGTGGTGGCGCCCTACCCATTCATGCGATGGGCCATGGATATAGTCAGACCTCTTCCCCGATCTCATCAAAAACGCTTCCTCCTAGTGATGACCGACTACTTCACCAAGTGGGTCGAAGCCGAGCCCTACGTCAAGATCACGGCGGACGACGTCCGCAAATTCGTCTAGAAGTTCATCATCTGTCGGCACGGCCTGCCATACGAGATCGTGACTGACAACGGTGCCCAATTTACGTCGGTATTGTTGATATGTGCATATTCTACATGTACTTAGCATGCATTTCATATAGATTTTAGGTCATTCTCTTGGATCCTCATGGTATTTCATACTTGTTTTGTCCCATTTAGAGTATTAGGAGCTGCATTAGGTCCTTGTGAGTCTTTTGCATGTTTTTGAGGAGTTTACTAGGTGTTTGGAGACACTTGGTGGAGTTTGGAGATTTGGTGCTTAAAGACTAGAGAGGAACCATCCGGAACGTCTCAAAGAACCAATCAGACGAAGGCGTTCAGATGTGATCCAGCTCTTGGAGTCTTCATGAAGATTGTATATGGACGAGTCAGCTGTCCAGGGAAATTCGAATCAGGTCATTCGGACATCAGGTTAGGAAGTTATCGTCGATTTACTGAAGACTATCCGGATCGGGAGCAAGTGAAGCGGTTGAAGGAGTTTGGGAGCTTTTCAGCACTCACATCGACCCAATCTCTCCCACACATCGATGTCACAGATAGATGCAACATCAGGGAGCTTAACCTCGCTCAAGACCCCATCTACATCGATGTCACACATCGATGCTCAGCTTCACATTGATGCAACAAATCGATGCTGCCGAAGTGACTCAAAGATCAGGCCAAATGAAGACCTTCCCATGCCCAGTTTAATCTGATGTATTCATGAAACTTGTATAGGAGTGAACATCTGGATCGGATTGTATGGCCTAGACACTGAAGCATGATCTGCCTGGCCGAGAAGAGATGACATCGTCCAAAGAACCGGTAAAACGAAGTTCTTCCGATCATATTCAGCCTCTCCGGCCTTAATGAAAGTTGTAGAGGGAAGAGTTAGCTGTGCACACAAGCAAACATCATGTCATTTAGACATCAGGCTAGGGAGATGCCTCGAATTTATCGAAGACGCATCCAAGATCCGACCGGGTCAATACCCGGTTTGTTCCGGGTTGACCCGGTTCGCCCATTTTCATTTATAAACCCAAACTCTTCTTATGATTTTGAGATGGATTTTGATTGTTATTCATACAAATGTCACTCTAGAGAAGATTTCTTCACCCTTATCTTTATATTAATGCATCTTCTTTACCTTTATTTCTTCTTCTTTTATGTTCTTCATATTTAGGCCTTAGGCCCCTTTTTGTTGGATCTTAGATTTAGCTTGATTTAGATGATTTGATGATTGATTCTTGATGCTTATGTTCTTAATCCTTGCTTTCCTTTCTTTCTAAGTGATCCTAGTGCTAGATTGGGCTTGAGAGAGTCAATCTAGATCATAAGGAAAATCATGCACACCAAGTGTTTGATGATATTCCCCTAGGAGCTTAGTAAGAGATAAACATTCTTAACCTATGAAAGTAGTTGCTTAAGGTGTTTATTGGTTGATTTGAATGTTGATCTAAATGCTTGCTAATCATTTTATCACAAATGAGAGTTTGATCTTGATTAAATGATTAGCAAAGTGATTAGTGCCTTGAGAGAGGATTAGTCATAATTAGTGATCTTAACCTAAGGATTAGCATTGATTGTGTGTTAGGCATTGTTAGTCAATTGTCTTGATGATTATATGATGATGATTTAGGTTGATCTTTGTTAGGTCCTTCACTTAGGTTGGTTCTCAATGCTAGATTTGATGAGATAAACCAAAATCTAGAACTACACCTAGATTAGGTAGTTCTAGTTGGCGTGACAAACCAATCTATAGCTACACCCTAGGATTTTTGGTCTCATCCCATGCATTAGGGAGAGATTCGAGTAAACGGTGTTAGTGCTAGATTAGATTTATTCATTCGAGTCTTGAACTTAGGCATTTCACTCCTAGCCGGAGTTTAAATGAATTGCTTGAAACGAATCTTTTGTGAGCTTTTCGTGCCTAGCCAACGATAGTTGATGTCTAGGGTGATTAGTGAACTAAGTGGGATTGGAGGTCAATGCTTGTTAATCACCCTATCACAAACGACGGTTTGTTCTTGATTTGGTGATTAACAAAGTGATTAGTGGTACGACGGTGGATTAGTCAAAATTATGAATCCCATGTTCTAGGATAGTGTTCAATGCAATCTTAGACATCATTGTTTGCTCATTAATCATCTTCTTGATAGTTCATTCCATGATCCAACACTTATATCTTTGTTTTTTCTTTCTTGCATTTGTTTCTTTTCCTATAAACATAAAATCCAAAAACATTGCTATAGCTTAGGAAGTTTCATGCATTCCTAGTGTATTGATCTTAACCTCTTCGGTTCGATCCTCAAATACTACAATGATATGAGTGGACTTGAGGTATTGATTTAAAGACTAAAAAGTCTATCTATCAATTGTTCAAGGATTTCTGCGCCAAATAGAAAATCAGGCTGAGCAAGTCCACCCCGAGATATCCACAAGGCAACGGGCATGCCGAGGCAACCAACAAAACCATCCTCGACGGCCTAAAAAAATGGCTGAACGACAATAAGGGCTCTTGGGCTGATGAGCTCGACGGAGTTCTATGGTCTCACCGCACAACGCCAAGGACGGCGACAAGTCGCACACCATTCAGCCTGTTTCACGGCATGGAGGCTATGGCTCCCTCTGAGGTCGGACTCCCCACACCTCGCCGCGCTATGCTCACTCAGCATGCCGACCTAAACGACGCCGTGCACTTGAGCGAGCTCGAATTTCTCGAAGAACAACGCGACCAGTCCCTCCTACGAATCCAGAACTACCAACAGCTCACCTCCAAGTACTACAACAAAAAGGTCAGAGGTCGGTTCTTCGCCGAAGGCGACCTGGAGGCGACCTGGTTCTACGCAAGGTCTACGAAAATACGGCCGAACTGAACGCAGGCAAACTCTGCGCCAATTGGGAGGGCCCCTACCTCGTTTCCAGGGTAGTCAAGCCCGGCGTCTACGAGCTGGTCACGATGAACGGCGACGCAATCCCGTGCTCGTGGAACTCAATGAACCTCAAGCGCTACTACTACTAAGCCCCCCGGGCTCTGCTTCCCTTTTTACCTTTGTAAACAACTGAACTACGATTGGCTTGATCCCTTCTACTAAAAGGTACGTAGGCAACCCCTAACCATGGCTCAGCTATAAACCTAATAAAATATTTTCGAGATTCCAAAAAAAAGAAAGAGAGAAAGCAGACAAACAAAGGATACGGTCTACGACCTTACCCAAAGAATAAGGTCCACGACCTTATTCCACAACTCAGCTCGCTAAAAAAAAAAAAAAAAAAAAAACAAAGAAGGGGACCAAGCCCCAGTGCTTGCACTCCCCAGCACACAAACTATAAGTGCAGAAGCCGAGCTCCAACGCTCGCACTCACACAGTACACAAGCCGTAAGTACTGACGCCGAGCTCAAAGCTCGCACCTCTACCAGACACACAAGCATTAAGTGTCTAAAGCCGAGCTCGCTACTCGCACCAAAAAAAGGTACACAAGCTCTAAGTGCCTTAAGCCGAGCTATACCTCGCAATAACAAAAACATATAAGGTACACAAGCATTAAGTATCTTAAGCCGAGCTATACCTCGCACCCAATACAAAAGCAACAGAACCCGGTCTCCGACCTGGTCACACAAAAATATAAGCAAAAGGACATGGTCCGCGACCTATTCTACCGAACTAAACGCTCACCAACGAGCCAGGCTCGCACCAAACACTTACGACAAACACAATGCTCGTGAAAACTCCGACTTCTCATTAACAAAGGGGGGGGGGGGCTCAACGCCATTTTACATAACGGCCAAACGACCACCAAAAATATATATTAAAAAAAAAAATACAAGGAAAAAAGAAAATAAATTTTACAAAAGGCACTCCGGCCTACAAATTCTGACCCCCGTCAGCACGGGTATCCGGTATGTCGTCCGAGCCCACCATCCTCAGGTTGGTGACATGCTCACCCCGGAAGGGTTGATCGACTTGTTCTTCCGTGATTCCGGTTTCAACGGGCAACGCGGCAACACCAGCTTCAACAACCGGCGCAGTGGTAGCTGCGGACGGATTTGTGGCAGACGGATCAGAAGAAGCAAGGGGAGGAACCAAGGCCGACGGGGCCTGAGTGGGCATAGTCCGTTTAAGCTGAATATCGGAGGTGCGCTCAGAGGGAATCTCCAAGTCTTCCGGGCTCAGATCCGTAAAATCTACCTTGTCCAGCTCGGCTCCGTAGCGTTCCTCGTCCTCATTCAACTGCGCATATCGGTAAAACGGCACTGATAAACTATCCTCCTTCTCCATCCTTTCGAGGCATCAGGTGGGGGCCCGCGGCCCAGTCTCGACCAGCCAGGTGGACGCGAATCTTCTCCATCTTCGCAGCCCATTTCCGGTTCCTCCTCTCCCACCTCGCAGTAACCCGCTCTCTCTCCTTAGCCGTGGCTGCCTTCGCCCGACCTATGGCGCCCTCCAACCCCTTGACTCTAAGGCAAAACGTTTCCCGCTCCCCATTCGCGAGCGCAAGGTCCTCTTCCAGAGCGGCGGATCGGGCCTTCTCCGCCTCCAGCTCGACGAGCACCTGGTCCGCTTCCAAGGCCCGCGCTCGTGCCTCCGTCGCAGATACCTCCAGAGCGGCAGCTCGGACCTTCTCACCTGCCACCTCCTTCTTCAGCTCGCGAATGCGAGCAGTCAGGGCCTTCTCTCCCGCATCCATGCGCCCCTTCTCGAACGCAATTGACGCTTCCCGGTCGGTCACCTGCTTCTCATAGAGCTCCCCGAGAATGGCAATATGGCCCATCGTCTGCACCAACACAATTTTCATTTAAAAAAAACATAAAAAATAAAAAAAAAATTCGTACCCGAGCCGCAACCCGCGCCGCGTTTTTAAAGGCACTAGCCTCCGCCATCTCCGAAGCAAGACAATGCGGAAAATTTTGCCCGAACGCCATCGCCTGGGCCAGATCGGCGCATCCATCCTTTTCGAGATGAACGGAGCGATCCCATCCTCGTGGCAGAAGTAAAAGCTATAATCGTTGGGCTCCTCGTCGGAAAACGTCGACGCATCATCACCATCAACACCACGGGACCCGCCCTCCTCCCTCACCTCGGGATCCTCAGCCCGGTCTTCGCCTTCAGCAGCACCGATCCTATCGATTGCCCGATGTTCACCCCCATCCTCAGGCTCTTGGGCTTCAGCGCCCATGTCTGCGTCCCCACCCTGACCTACAGACCGACCTTCACCCCGGGAAACATCAGCTTCCGGGCTCACCGTCACAACGGGGCACCGCTCCCCAACCACCTCAACTGAGGAGTCCTCGTCCAGCCCAGTCGCATGACCCCCCACCGCCTCCTCCTGACCCACGGGCGGAGACCCTACCATCTGCCCCGGCACCAACGAGGGTCCCTCTTCGCTGATCCTCCTTTTCTTTGAGGCAGCCTTCTTCCCCTTCCCTTTCTCCGCAGTCGCCCTCTTCTTAGAAGCCTGTGGCGGGTCCTGCCGAGTCGGTACCACCGGGACGGGAGGAGGCGGCACGACAAAAGAAGCCGCGTAGGACGGGATCGTGAATCTCGAACGACCTGCACATTAACGACCCGTCAGCCCGGTTTATGTACCAGACATCGCGGCTTCAACTCTTTCCAACGTAAAGGACTTCCAATCTCTTTGACTCACCGACCTAAGCACAGCAAGAATACCGTTGTAGTCGGACAATTTGACACTGGAGGAGTGAGGACCTGAAAACAAAACAAGTAGTGTTAGTCTAAATAAACAAAAACAAGAAGGCATCTCGATCTACAGGCCCCTACCCGGGGAAAAATTCCAGTCCCGGGTGTATCTCGCCGACGGGTCAAGACCAATCGCCTCGGTAGCTCGGACGTAGAAGTAACTACGGGACCAGTCGTCGACTTTGGACAGCTTGCTGGCCTTGGCCCCCGTACTGCTGGCCTCAACAAGATTCACCTGAGGCCTTAAGGCGGCGTAGTAGGTCCCCAGGATCCCAAGATTCACCTTCTGCACGGTGAGAGCTTTGAACATAGGCACCGTCACCTCCACGTCACACTCCCACCCAAGGGTCAGCAGCACGATCATCCCCTGAATCGTGGACGAACAGATTTGCGAGAAGGCCAACCCCTGCCTCCGACAGTATTTGACGAACAGCTCGGGAAGGGGGAAGCGCAGCCCGCACTTCGAGAAAAGTCCCTCGTACAAACAGACGAAACCCTCTGGAGGATACCATTGGCGCTCGTTCGGCCGGGGAAGTCGGAGCTCGCCAGATGCAGGAAAGTCGCACAGCTCCCCAAGCGATGTAACTGTCTCCGGCATACTCCAGGTCGACGTACCACCCTGTTCATTAAGGACCAAAGGAGACTTCTTTTTCTTGGCTGTCCTAACTCCCCCAGCTCGACTGCCTCGTCGTCCGCCTTGATCGGCGGCCCGCCCGGCTCCTCGCCTATCCAGGTTGGTACCGCGACCACCGCCGAAGGACCCTCCAGCCACCGATCCCCCTGGACGAACCCGGGAAACCGACATAGCAGACAGTGCCTCATCCCCGCCGTCGCAACGCGGTGAAGAGGTGCGCTCAGAGTCATTTGGAGAAGAAGAGCTTTCCACCGGAGAATCGTCGCGGTTATCACGAGACGCCGATTCATTGCTGGATTTGGCCCTGATTCCGTTGAGTAGTGGCGCCATCGCACGAAGAAGAAGGCGAAATTCCGATAACCCAACCCGGAATCGAAAGAGAGAATTTCAAAGAAATCGCAAGATAAAAATTCGGAGAGAGGAAGAAGAGTTACCTTGAGAGTTTGCGCATAAGAGTTTACCCGAAGGAAGAATAAGGATTTAAATAGAGAAGAAGGGGGACAGCGAAGAGACGTATTGACACGTGTCAAGAGGGCGCAACCTCCCAAAACCCTAATGATGACGTCTCTTCGTTTTCCCCGCGCAGAAAAGCAGAAACGCCTCGAAAAACGCGAAGCATCTCTTACACGCCCACGTGTGAGCAGTACGCGCAGAAAGTGGAAAGTTGCTTCGGTCTCCCGCGCGTGATGAGCACGCACCAACAATCTCCGGATCTTCGAGAAAATCGACACGTGTAGGCAATCATTCGCGCCCAAAAGATAGCATCCCGAGCTCAACTACAGAACCCCGTAGCACCGACCTGAGATGCGCCGGGATAACACATGATCAACTTCGATGCATTCGCCACACCTCATGGCACCGAACTGGGGGGGGGGAGGGGGGGCTATTGTTGGAGGTGGGCATAGCACCCCCAATTAGCTAGGCCCATCTCAGCAAAAGGCCCTTCTCGAGTAAGTCAGCTAAAGGTCAACATTTGACCGAGGGAGACACCGAGCTGGTACCCCGAGCTCCCAATTCAAACTCGTCCGAGCTCCCGAGAGTGCACCCCGGGCTCGCGCTGACACTTCACCAACCCTGTACAGAGAGACCAAAGGAGAAGAAGACACATGGAGGGCAGTTGGCTGAACAGTATGCTATCCCCGTAGGAGTATGGCACCGAGCTCGACATCTCACCAACTCTGTACAGAAACCGAAGGAGGAAGCGACACGTGGAGGGCAGCTCGCTGAACAGTGTGCTATCTCCGTAGGAGTATGGCACCGAGCTCATCATGACATATCTACCGAAGAAGCTGGAATGCGCCTCTCGAGGCACCTTACCCACGGAAGACGCTGAAAGCGCCACGTTGCCCCGGAACTTCGGGGAACAAGAAGTCAACCCCTGCTATATATACCCCTTAGCATGCATTTATGAAGAGGACACACATTTTATTGCTCTCTCTCTCACTAGACTTACACCCGACCTCTCTACATTGTAACAGAGTAACGCCGTTTAGAACACCGAACTGGATTCCTGTCGGGACTAGTTCATAAATCTAAATCGTTCATCTTTATCGATCATTAATACAAAGGATACGGTCTCCGACCTGTTCATCATAGTATCCGATCTGTCTTTCTCATTCCCGACCTACATTGAAATTAAGTTTAACTCGTTCTATTAACGGAAATCTCACCTTCCTGTCCCCTAATCTATTTCTGATCTTCATTAGTGGTCATACGGATCAACAATTTTGTGATGGCGAGGCACTCTAACTCTCATCGGAAAGTTATGGAGCTCCGGCGACAGAAGGAGATGCGAGATGAGCATTTGCTGAGTCAAGTTCGGTGTGATAATCTCCGGATGGATATCAGATCCAACGGTGACGATTTCTTAATCCACTTTGTAGCTATTTGGATCAGCTGAGTTTCAAACTCGGAAGTCATAAGATAACTTGGTTTAGGGATGTATGATTCGATTGGGATTTTGGTTTTCCTTTGGCTCAAATCAGGAGCTATTTGGATCATCTTTGAGGTAATTGATTTTGAAAATCAAAAATCAGTAGAGACTTGGTTTATAAATTGTTGTGGTTATGTTTGTGTGGACAATTTAAAATGGATATGTTTTGTGTGGACATATTATTATGGACAACTTTGTTTATTTGTCTCTTGAATAGTTCTTACAAATTGATGATGTGAGATTCTTGTGAGATTGATGTCTATGGAGCAATAGTTTTCCTTAATTATTGCCATGTTCTCCTCTAGTCATGGGCATAATAACCGAACCGAAGGAAACCGAACCGAACCAATCCGAAATTGATGGTTTGGTTTGGTTTGGTTATGGTTCCTTCACAATAACCGAATGGTTTTTATTTTTGATATCTATTGGTTGTGGTTCAGTTCGGTTATATAACCGATAACCAATGGATATCCATGGATATCAAATACTAAAGTTCAAAAACATAAAAATATGTTTACTTCCCCCAAGTATCGAACCGTAGACCACCAAGTCTTTTACTTAGTGTGCAACCAACTAAACCAATTGTGAAACTTAACAATTCATTACATTTTATTTAACATAAAATAATAAGAAAATGATGTGAGCTTCTGTTTGTGTTTGCTTGGGATCATTACTAGGAAATAGTTTTAGTTCCAGTTACATATTTCGGTTAACCAAAATATTTCGGTTACCATTCGGTTCTTAATTCTGTTAACCATACCGAACCGAACCGAATGGTAACCGAACCGAAACCGAACCAAAAATCGTTCGGTTCTTATATGGATAGTAAAAACATAATCGAACATATCCAAAAACCAAAATAATTGAACCGAACCGAATCGAATAACCATATGCCCATGAATGTTCTCCTTTATTAGACAAGTTTATATAGATTATATGGAAACACTTGTCACCATGGTTTTGGCAGTTGCAAAGAAAGTTGTATCTAGTTGACAATTGTTTGTGCAGGGACTTTGAAAATGACGTGGATCAGTTTCTTCAGAGGTTTCATGTTCTGATAACAACTTTTGAGGTTGTTGTATAATCATTTAGATGCTTTGGAGCTTAACAACTATTCAGGTTGTTTTGTTTGTTTGGAAATTCGTCATGGATACCAGCAAAATTCTCCTATCCGCGACAATGAAAATTACTCTCAGATCTGGGTAGTTGCAGATGGACACGAATTCAGTGGCACATGTATATTGTCGGTTTTGTTTGTGTTTTATGTGAGATGGAGTTGTAATGGTGGATGTACACGTTATCTATCAAGGTATGTAAGCTTGCTCTATGTGTAACTTTGATCATTGATTCTCCTCCACCATAATTTTTTTTGAGAACTAACCTTTCATCACTATCAAAGCAAATAGCATTGGCCTTCCCACATTCAAACATTTGCAAGAAGTCAAGGTGTTCACTGACGTTGTCGTCATATAAATCTTTGTACGTGCTAGTGAAATCGTAGTTTCTAAAAGGACATGGGGTGAATGCGCATTGATCTGCATGTGTTGATTTTTCGTTGTACAAAAGTTCCTCGGTGCAACCAAATTCTGCATTTGGACATGGAACTTTGAGAAGCTGCAGAGAATTGCATGTTGCATATACCGGCCTCAACTCATCTCGGCAATCGGGGCATGTGAAATGACCATTATCACACTGAATGGAAAAATTTGCGCGATCAATAACTGTATTGTTTGTTGAACGAATTAACCTATGGATACTATGCTGCGAAATGGTAAAAAGGTAACCTAGAAGACAAGGATGGTCCAGCTGTACAACTCTTCGAGGCAAAACAGAACACACAGAAAAATTCAGAGAAATATCTGAGGAGGGGCATCCTTTGTCCATGTCGGGGAAACTATCAACATAATGAGATCTCGGAGTCTGCTCAAAAACCCTAATTCGTTTTTATACTCATAATTTAGTCGGTTTCGTTTGTTTTTGTATGAATTAGAAAACGGTGTCGTACAATAAATTAAATGAAACGATTTGTTGGAATCTAAAAACGTTTAGAGGGATTGTTTATGAGTAATATGAATCATTTATGAACTTTTAATTGCTAATTACAAAACGTAATACTATCTGGATAACTAAATATATGAAAAGTGGAAGCTCCCTAAGTACAATGGTTAACAAGGGTTCTTTAATGCTTCTACACCAGCATGTATAGAGATCAAGCGCGATGAAAGAAGAGCTAATAAAGGAGGAAGTTTTACAGGTGCAAGTAGAACCATCGATCATGGATCATTTTAGGCAGAGTTTGTCGGTTGTATAATCGTCTATGTAATTGTCCTCATAATTTGTAATAGATAATATTTCAGACGACAAAAAATAAAATATATATATATAGCATGAGCAAGGTGTGATGAAATTGATGTCAAAAGATAAATTCAAAAGCTCGGAAATGGTTAGACAAAACACATCTGCATCAACGGTCTCTAGCTCATGATGATGACGGGTTAAGATTTGTCTAACCATTCAAATCATCCGGAATCATCTCTCGGATAATATTTGGCAGATAAGATCTTTGTCGAAGAAAGCAGAGCGTTCCTTCAGGCAGATTTCTGCAAAGTAGAAGCAGAGATAGATCAGAGGAAAAGCAGTTTCTTCTCTGTTTCTACCTCTACTTTTTTCAAAAATATGCCTATACCCATCAGAAATCTCTCTGATGGTTTGGCAGTAGTACGTGGAGATATTTATATGCATTTAACAACTGCTTCAACCTGTATGTATTTAATTCTCATCTGCTTGCATTGTTTGCATTTAACAACCCGTTATGTAACGTCAACGGTCTTCCTAGTTAATTAAATACATGCATATGAGAATTAAATGCATTCATCTTGTAGCAGTTATTAAATGTGAATTAAAAGAAACAATGCATATAGAAGAAAGAAAATACATGTTGTTTTCTCTACGTACGAGCAGAGGTTGCATTTCTTTGGCCAAGTGAGACTGCATTTCGCTACATTTATGCGGTTCCACTGAATTGTGCATTCTCCTTTTCGAAATACAACGCCAGCCGCACCAAAGAAGTTTGCTATGGTTCCTACGAATGCATCATCGCTTGCTGGTAAACTCTATTTTTTTATTATTTAGGATAATTTGCAAAGTAAATATTTTTTTATTACTATTATTTTGGTGATGTTTAAACCAAATTCTATTATGTTCTATTATTTTTATGTATTTTCTTTATATAATAAATGTTTAATTTAAATAATATTATAATTTATGGAAGTTTTGCAACAATATATACAGCTTGTACTAGAAATATATAAGTCATTTGTATGCACTTGTCTCTGGTTAATTGATGCGCTCGAATTGTTCTCTGAAACTTCATGTTTTAAATTTATAAACCCAAAAGTTCTGCATGTGCACAGACGTGCGTTATAGTACTTTAGGTATCAATCCACATGGAGAGAGAGCTGTTCTGCGAGACCTTAGACAAAGAATAGCAAGGAAGTCTAAGACGAGAATAAGTTTTTATAAGGGTTTTTGTCACGAAAATGTAAAGAGGGTAAAACCGGAAAATTGCTTGTAAAGAGAAGATGAAAATCGCTGGTTTGGAAATAAGATGGGAAAACGATTTGTAAACTATATATGATAAAACGGTGTTGGGTCGACATGAATATCTTAGGGTATGCTCGATTCAATCACGATCCCTAAACTCTTAGTAATTGTTTCTAGATTTCAACTCCACGAATTGAACTGAATAAACGGCGTAGCCTACCTTCGTACATCCTACGCACCAACAATCTATACACTCGACCAATAGCTTTTGTCTCTGGCCGCGCGGAAGATCTTGCTGTTCGCACTGGTTTTTTTTAATTCACGACACTCCGTAAGTATACTTTCAAAATCTTACGACGCACACACTCTTATGGATAATGATTCGGATGTTTTTAGATCCATCACGTTTAGTGGCACTTAACATCTATGAATCACCTCTAGTTCATGACGCTAGATTTAAAATTAACAACTATCCATAAGAAAGAGCTCTAGAAATCAGCTAGGGTTTTATCTCGTGAAATCTTTATCGAACATAGAATTTCCCTTTGATAATTCCTTTAAACCCAACAATGAAACTACTCGAACATAGATGAACTGAAAATCATAATTAAATAAATTGCAGGAGATTGATGAAGGAGCCTCACGATTTTAAGAACTAAATCCGATGAGAACTTCTTCACCAATCTCGAAAAGTAAAGAACAAGAGTTTAAGAGAAAAAGCAAGAACAAAACTAAACTAAAAATGGTGTAAAAGCAAGTACACAAAATTAGATCTTTTAAGAGGCATATTTATAGGTCTTCTCTTCTGCTTTCGTCGGTCTTTAAGGTTTTAAGTGACAAGAATTGAACGGGCCTTGCAAATTGGGCTTACGGGACAAAAATGGCTTGGCCGCTGATATTCTCACATTTTACCTCTTTTAAGCATTCATTTAGCTTAGGTTTTGTCTCTTTTGCATATGTCTCATAGCATTTCTTTAGTGTTTTGTTCTCATTTAGAGTTTAGAGAGTTCATACTAGGTCCTAGAGAGTTGCATGTTTTGGAGTATGTTTAGGTGCTTTGGAGACCTTGGAAAAGCTTGTACTTAGACTTGGATCGTGAGAAGATAGCTAGGAGCAATGGTGGACTCGGACTGACCACACCGGCCCACAGCACCAGCCCGTCATCGGCCAGTATTGCAGCCTTGGCCAAGGCAGGAGGAATACCGGCCCACCACACCGGACCACCACTGCCCGGCGTTAAGGAGCATCCACTTCATCAACCTTCTCACACCGGCCCGATCTCATCTGGTGTGCCTCGCCCGGTGTGTGGGCAGGGGAAACACCGGCCAGCTGCACCTAGCCAAGACCGCCCGGTGCCAAGCTTCAGGATAGCCCACACCTCTCCATGACCGCCCGGTGTGTCTCGCCCGGTGTGTCTCGCCCGGTGTGTGGACATGGGAAACACCGGCCAGCTACACCGACCCACCATGGCCCGGTATGAACTCTTGACCAAGGCTCCTCTACACCGACTATCAATACCGGCCCACCACCATCCGGTATGAAGCCGACGAGCCAAAACCGACCGGGTCAAGACCCAGTTTGTTTCGGGTTGACCCAGTCACCTACTTACTTTATATATTTTTAGACCTAATTTTCGGATATATCTCTTTTCTTTTGCAAAAAACCATTCCTTTTGAGAGTTCTAAGTGATTGTAAGAGAGATCCTTTTGATTTATGCAATTTAAGCTTTATTCTCTTAATCTCTATCATCTATCTCTTCTTTCTTAATCATATAACCATGGGATCAAACATGTTCTTCATGGGATTTGTTGGATTCCTCATGGTTAGTGAGTGATACAAGACTTTTTAGTCTCTAGGAGGTATCAATAACTCCAACACGTGTAGTATGGAGGTTATCAATCCATAAAGGGATTTATCCTAATCACTAAGAATGTAAGGCACTTAAAGCAAGTTAAGCTAAACAAGTGTGGTTTGTGATTAATTATCAATTCAAAACAAGTGAATAGCAAAAGCACTAAGCAAGATTGTAAATCAATAGGCAAAAGCGAATCTAGAGATAGGGTTATCGATATAAGAAATCCCAAGTTCAATTCATGATGTTCATTTACTTAAGCAAGCTAATCCCTAGGCATAAGATCCTAAACTTGACTAATTCTCTTTCAAGCAATTAATCACTATGTTAATCACCTAACCCATTAGCAAATCATCATTTGTGGATCATTGATTAGCAAGCATTAAGTTTAAATCAACAAGATCAACCAAAAATACACCCTAGACAACTATTGTCATAGGCTAGGAATGTAAATCTCTTGTTTAATTCATCAAGGCATTTCACCAAACACTTGGTGTGCATGAAATGCCTTATGATCTAAATCTACTTTTTCAAGCTAGATTTAGCCTTAAGAACATTAAACAAGAAGGGATATAAGAAGATCTAACCCTAAACACCATGAATCAAGCCTAGGAACATCTTAATCTACCCCCTCTCTAAACCCTAAAAGACTACTCAAGATCCATCAAGAACACCTTAAAATCGATTATGATAGAAGGTGATTCCATGGATAGATGTTTGATTAATCAAGATAGAAAGAGGATATATGGAAGAGATTGATGGAAATAAATACTAAATTGCATAAATCAAAAGATCCTTCTTACAAATCTCAAACTCTCTCAAAGGTTAAGGTTTTGAGCATAAGAAAAAGCATACATAAAAATTAGGTTTAGATGAGTATTTATAAGAAAAAGTGGACAACAGGATTAACATCAATGTGTGACATTGATGTAGATGTGGTCTTGAGCGAGGTTAAGCTCCCTGATGTTGCATCCATGTGTGACATCGATGTGTGGGAGAGATTGGGTCGATGTGAGTGCTGAAAAGCTCCCAAACTCCTTCAACCGCTTCACTTGCTCCCGATCCGGATAGTCTTCAGTAAATCGGCGATAACTTCCTAAGCTGATGTCCGAATGACCTGATTCGAATTTCCCTGGACAGATGACTCGTCCATATACAATCTTCATGAAGACTCCAAGAGCTGGATCTCATCGGAACGCCTTCGTCTGATCGGTTCTTTGAGACGTTCCGGATGGTTCCTCTCTAGTCTTTAAGCACCAAATCTCCAAACTCCACCAAGTGTCTCCAAACACCTAGTAAACTCCTCAAAAACATGCAAAAGACTCACAAGGACCTAATGCAGCTCCTAATACTCTAAATGGGACAAAACAAGTATGAAATGCCATGAGGATCCAAGAGAATGACCTAAAATCTATATGAAATGCATGCTAAATACATGTAGAATATGCACATATCAATTCCCCCAAACTTAAACCTTTGCTTGTCCTCAAGCAAACGAGGTCAAGAATGATAGATGCAATAAAATGCAAATGGAGCTCGAACCTATAAGAAGCACAAGAAACAATCGCACTCAACGTCCAAGTTACTAGTTCTAGGATGCACCAAAGTTGTTTACTCAAAAGGAGATAGCCATTTCCTTCACAACATGCAACAAGTCAAACCTCAACCTAGACAAACCATTCTATTCTCTAGCCTCTTAACATTGATTAATGGTTTTATCCGTGAATGGTGCTTATGCAAATTCAAATGAAACCGCTTGGCTAAAGGACCGGTTATGAGATGAAAGTGATCTCATCAATATGTAAGGGCAATCAAATACAAGGATTTCTCAATGAACGAGCAAACTTTGACAAAATGCTAAAGGTAAAAGGCAACCTATGCATACAAGGAAAAACTTTCGTCTACCCGAATGAGTGTCTCTATCCTAAAGCTCTTAACCTGTTGCGCCCATAACTTAAGCTACCATTTTATCATGAGGCATTTTGCCTTTTTGAAACCCGCACATCTTTCTTGTCTCTTCACTTCACTTTCTTCTCAATTGGGGATCACTTCTTCTTCCTTGTTCTTCATGGTTTGGTGCTTCTTTGTTGTTAGCTAACTCTTCTTTTCTTCTTTTTGGTTACCGCCTCTTCTCATTCTTTTGATGCTTTGGCCTTTTGGCCTTTTGGCCTTCTTCTTTTTCTTTGTATCTTTTGAGGCTATTTTAATCTTAGAGCTAGACTTTTGATCTTTGCACAAACCACTCCACATATTCGATCCCCTTTTTCATACTCCTTGTCATTCTTTCCATTCCACTATCCATTCCAATCATGCCATTTACTAAGTCTAAACCCGTTTCCCCCAAACTTGAATCAAGAACCGCCATCCTAACTAGCCTATTCCTAGATTAGCCCTTGATGATGGAGCTAAGTCTACACAAGAGTGCTTCCTTGTCGCCCTTATTCCTAACACGTTTTGTCAAGTTCACTCCAAATAAGACCTCACAAGCACACACAAAAGATTTGGGGCTAGAAAGAAGGTTATTGACAAGGTGGGGAAACCAATCCAAAAAATTGGATTTGGCTACTTAGGCAAGCAAGAGTGGTGAAAAGGAAGAAAGAATGCCTAAGTATGCATAAGTGATCCGCGGTTTTATTTAAATCTACACAAGCACAATAATTACATATTCAATTTAGATTATCACTTAGATGAGGCTAGGTTCAATTCAAGCTTGCTTCAATCAAAGAAGGGCAATGATGCATGTGCTCTAACAAATGGTTCATCCTTGATTTCAGATTCAACTTTAATGCATCAAACAACTAATAACTCGGGCGTTGAATCAATTGCTAATTAAGCTACTTTCAAGGTTGTCATTACTCCATGCTTATGCAAATGCAAGCTAAAATGCAAACTAGACACCACCTATAAGTGAATATGCAATCCTAAATGTTCAATAAATTTTCAAATTTATTGAAAATGCATGATATGCATGAGACTCAAGTGCAAAAGAGAAGATAAGAGCATAAAACACGAGGTCAAATACCGGTCTCTCCCCCAAACTTAAATCACACCGTCCCGGTGTGAAATAAATTCAAAGAAGAGACCCAAAACAAAATATAATATGCTAAGACTTTAAAAGGGAAAGAGATACTTACATGGAGGAGTGCCACTATGTGAATGGAGAGCATGGAGAATTGCTAAGCTTTCCAACATCAAACGCCCTTGCCTACCTTGCCATCACTTTCTACTATCAATGACCTTGCAACCACTTAACCAAAAGATCAAAAACGTCCAAGAAACACAAATTAAAACTAGAAAGCGATAGAATATATACAAGGATAAACATGGGAATGTCTCCCAAGTGCACTTTGTTTAAAGTCACTAAGTTTGACTTTGGTTACCCTTTTAGGCGGGTGAGAGAGGAGTGTGAACACTCCAAGGAGGATCCTTGAGTTCAAGCTTGAGCACATTGCTCATGACCTCCTCAAGACCGGCTTCACCCTTTTCTTTGAGCTCGGGTGTGAGGAAAGCTTTGACCGAGGCAAAGGGTTTGGAACGACCTTTTCACTTGATCTTGTACTCAATCACTCCATCCTCGTGTTTCCATGGAGTGAGAGTCATCATAGAGGGTTGGCCGTGCTCGGACCTAAACTCATAAAGCTCTCTTGATCCGTTGCCCGCCTTAGCTTTTCCCTTTGTCTTCTTCTTTGCACCTTCACTACCCTTTTCGTGATTCTTCATTGTGGTGGGGTGAAGCGGTTCCAAACAACTGACCATGTCAACCTTTGAAGCGTCCTTGTTATTACCATAACCCAAATCCTTTCTCTCAAGAGACTTCTCTTCTTCTTCATGGATCTTTGGGGGTGGAGCTTCTTCAACCAACATACAACTACCCATATACCTCACTTCTTCTTCTCGAAACACATCATCCTTCATGGTGATTGTACCACAAAGCTTGTTGGAAGAAGTCCTCATTGGGTAGTACACTTTATCATCCACATTCAAGAGAACTACCCTTTGCTCTTTGAAGTTCATGCTAGCACCGGTAGTGAGGAGGAACGGTGTTCCAAGGAGAAGAGGGAGTTTGTTGGTCTTTCTCATCTCCATGACCACAAAGTCGGTTGGGACTATGCAATTCCCTACCTTGAGTGGGTAGTTTTCAAGAAGACCCAATGGCTTTCTCGAAGAAGCATCTCCAAAGGTGATAGGTGATGGATGATAATTGAGGGTTCTTATCCCTAGACTTTTGAGGATCTCATTGGACATAACGTTCACACTTGACCCGGAATCACACAAAGCATCCTCAATCTCCAAATCTCCAAGAGAGCAAGTTATAGAGAATTTACCGGGATTACCAAGCTTGGGGAGAGACTTAGGCTCGATCCTAGTTGAGCTTGGTGAATCAATGCGAGCAACAATACCTCTTGGTTCTTGAACCATGGTCACGTACTCATCTTTCATAAAGGTCACCTCCCCGCCTTGTTCCTCAATGTCCTCATTGAGCTTCAAGGGAGCTTGTGATCCATAGAGTAGAAGCTCAATCTCATTAGTGACAGCTTCATGATCTTCAATGGGATGTGGCTCCTTTGAGAAGATGGCATTGCAATACTCCTTTGCTTTCTCATTTGAAGGGCTTTGTTGTACGTTGTCTCCATTGGCTACCTTGGCCTCCATTTCTTGCATTTTGGAATTCAATGCTTCAAACTTTTTGTGGAGATCATTGTATGAGCAAGCTACCTTGGTATTTATTTCCTCCATCTTCTTGCTTATATCCAATGCTCCACTTGCTTGGCCTTGGAGAAGTTGTTGAAGAATATTTTTGACATCAAGGTCTTGAGTCATGGAGTTGTGACCTTGAGCTTGAGGAATGAAAGAAGCATTTTTGGGGTAGCCTCCTTGTTGTCCTTGAGGTTGATGTTGAGGGAAAAAGCTTTGACCTTGGTTTTGATTGGTGGGGAAGGTCCTTTGTTGAGCAAAGTTGTTATTGTAACTTCTTTGATAACCTCCATTGTTCCCAATGTAGTGCACTTCTTCTTGGTTGCTCAAATCCACCATATGTTCTTGTGCTCGATGAGTGCCTTCCGAATCACTAACAAAGTGAACCATCTTTTGGGAAGCATTAAGGAGCTTGTCCATCTTGTCATTGAGAGCTTTCATCTATATGGCTCTCCTTTGCTCCTCATGATCACTTGTGGTCCTTGTAGACCGGTCATAGTCATCACCATAAGTGCCATCACTCAATGCAAGGTTCTCTACCAACTCCATCGCTTCATTCACTTCTTTGCCCAAGAAGCTTCCATTAGAGGCGGTGTCAAGCAACTTGCGGATCTTGGGCAATGCTCCACGGTATAGAGTGCTTAGGAGTGAAGCATCCGAAAATCCATGATGAGGGCATTGCGATGTATAGCTCCTAAACCGCTCCCATGCTTCATTGAAGCTCTCATCCGCTCTTTGAGTGAAGCTTGATATCTCGTTCCTTAGCTTGGCCGTTCTTGAGTGGGAGAAGAACTTGGCAAGGAAGGCGATTTTGCATTGATTCCAAGAGGTGATGGAACCTTGGGGGAGGTTCTTTTCCCATTGTCTTGCCTTGTCTCCAAGAGAAAAAGGAAACAACCTTAGCTTGAAGCTATCCTCTGACACTCCATTAATCTTTGTCAAGCTACAAATACGGTCAAAGCGATCCAAATGATCAAGAGGGTCTTCTACCGCAAGGCCATGAAACTTGTTACTTTGCACCATATTGATGAAGCTTGCTTTGACCTCAAAGTCATTGCATTCAACCGGTGGTGCATGAATCCCTTGGCGGTTGAAATGAGCATTTGCCGCATCACCCGCTCCAACAATGTTTTGAGCTCTAGCATTATGGGCGGGTGGGTTTGCGTTTGGCTCGTGAGGTTGTGGATGGTGATTTCCATTGCCACGTTCTTGACCAAGCTCTTGAGCTTGGTGTTCTTGCACGTGCTCCATACCAAGCCTAGCAAGGTGTGCAAGCCGTTCCCTCTCTCTTCTTGCTCTAATATCACGATCCAATAGGTGAATGTTGTCCCTAGGCTCAACAAGATTTGCTTCGCCTCTAGACCTTGTGTTCATGTACCTACAAGAGAGAGCTTGAGAGAGAGATTAGTATCCAAAAGAAAATAAAAATGCTTAATCTCACTAAGAACCTAAATCTTAATGTCAAAATCAAATCCCAATATGGCAACGGCGCCAAATTGATACAAGACTTTTTAGTCTCTAGGAGGTATCAATAACTCCAACACGTGTAGTATGAATTGTTATCAATCCATAAAGGGATTTATCCTAATCACTAAGAATGCAAGGCACTTAAAGCAAGTTAAGCTAAACAAGTGTGGTTTGTGATTAATTATCAATTCAAGACAAGTGAATAGCAAAAGCACTAAGCAAGATTGTAAATCAATAGGCAAAAGCGAATCTAGAGATAGGGTTATCGATATAAGAAATCCCAAGTTCAATTCATGATGTTCATTTACTTAAGCAAGCTAATCCCTAGGCATAAGATCCTAAACTTGACTAATTCTCTTTCAAGCAATTAATCACTATGTTAATCACCTAACCCATTAGCAAATCATCATTTGTGGATCATTGATTAGCAAGCATTAAGTTTAAATCAACAAGATCAACCAAAAATACACCCTAGACAACTATTGTCATAGGCTAGGAATGTAAATCTCTTGTTTAATTCATCAAGGCATTTCACCAAACACTTGGTGTGCATGAAATGCCTTATGATCTAAATCTACTTTTTCAAGCTAGATTTAGCCTTAAGAACATTAAACAAGAAGGGATATAAGAAGATCTAACCCTAAACACCATGAATCAAGCCTAGGAACATCTTAATCTACCCCCTCTCTAAACCCTAAAAGACTACTCAAGATCCATCAAGAACACCTTAAAATCGATTATGATAGAAGGTGATTCCATGGATAGATGTTTGATTAATCAAGATAGAAAGAGGATATATGGAAGAGATTGATGGAAATAAATACTAAATTGCATAAATCAAAAGATCCTTCTTACAAATCTCAAACTCTCTCAAAGGTTAAGGTTTTGAGCATAAGAAAAAGCATACATAAAAATTAGGTTTAGATGAGTATTTATAAGAAAAAGTGGACCACATGATTAACATCAATGTGTGACATTGATGTAGATGGGGTCTTGAGCGAGGTTAATCTCCCTGATGTTGCATCCATGTGTGACATCGATGTGTGGGAGAGATTGGGTCGATGTGAGTGCTGAAAAGCTCCCAAACTCCTTCAACCGCTTCACTTGCTCCCGATCCGGATAGTCTTCAGTAAATCGGCAATAACTTCCTAACCTGATGTCCGAATGACCTGATTCGAATTTCCCTGGACAGATGACTCGTCCATATACAATCTTCATGAAGACTCCAAGAGCTGGATCTCATCGGAACGCCTTCGTCTGATCGGTTCTTTGAGACGTTCCGGATGGTTCCTCTCTAGTCTTTAAGCACCAAATCTCCAAACTCCACCAAGTGTCTCCAAACACCTAGTAAACTCCTCAAAGACATGCAAAAGACTCACAAGGACCTAATGCAGCTCCTAATACTCTAAATGGGACAAAACAAGTATGAAATGCCATGAGGATCCAAGAGAATGACCTAAAATCTATATGAAATGCATGCTAAATACATGTAGAATATACACATATCAGTGAGTAGTCTTATAGGATCTAAGGATGTGGTTGATTTAGGGTGATCTAATAGATGGTTTATGATGTTTTGGGTTTAGTCTTATAGATTTCCCTTTCTTGCTAAGTGATCTTAATTCTAGATTAAGTTTGAGAGAGTTAATCTAGACCTTATTGAATTTTATGCACAAGGTGTTTGATGAAATTCTCTAAAGAGCTTAGTAAGAGATAAACATGCTTAACCTATGAGAGTAGTTATTTAAGATGTTTATTGGTTGATTTGAATATTGATCTTAATGCTTGCTAATAATTTAATCACAAATGAGAGTTTGATCTTGATTTAGTGATTAGCAAAGTAATTAGTGCCTTGAGAAAGGATTAGTCATAATTAGTGATCATAACCTAGGGATTAGCATTGTGTGTGTATTTGAGCATCATAAATTAGCTATAAGGTCACTCTAATTCCATAACCTCATCTTTGGATTCGCTTTTTATTTGCGCATTTAGTCTCGTTTAGTATTGCTAGTTCTTGTTTTTTGCTTTTAATTTGGATTTGCTTATTAGATTAAATTTAAAACAACCTTGTTTGGCTTGAATTAGGAAGTTCTATGAATTCTTGGTGCTTTGAATCAAAACCCATTTGGATTGATCATTAAGTTCTACAATGATATGAGTAGACTTGAGTGATTGATAATGATAAAATCTTACTATCAATTTGGCGCCGTTGCCGATTGGGTTTTAGCTTTCAACATTAGGATTTTACATCTTCTTGAGATTAAGCTTTCATTTTCTTGTGGTCAGTAATCTCTTTCATTTCTTATTGGTATATCTCTCCTATAGGTGTATGCATACACGTTCTAGAAGCCTTGCCAACTTAGTCGAGCCAATAGACGATATACACCTTTTGGACTGAGGAATTAGAGCAATGATAGCAAGAGAAAGAGCTCAACACGTTGAGCAGTTAGATATGGAGAACATTGAAGAACCTTCGATTGGTAACTACAATGTGAATGTTGCTAATGCGGAACAACAAGGGAACCGTGGTAATGGAAACCACGGAGCACATGGTGGTAATGGAAACCACGGAGCACATGGTGGTAATGGAAACCACCAAGCTCAAGCACACGACCAAGGAGAAAGGGTTGACCGTGCACCAATTCACCCTCCGCGTGCTCAAGACGTTGTTGGTGCTGGTGATGCCGATAATGCACACCAAAACCGTCAAGGGATTCAAGACCCACCCGTTGAGAACAATAATTTTGAGGTTAAAGCCGCCTTGATAAACATGGTACAAAGCAACAAATTTCACGGTCTTGCCATGGAAGATCCTTTGGATCATCTTGATCAATTTGATCGAATTTGTGGTCTCACCAAGATGAATGGAGTCTCCGAGGATAGCTTCAAACTCCGCTTATTCCCATTCTCGCTTAGAGACAAAGCACACCAATGGGAGAATAATTTGCCTCAAGGGTCAATTACTTCATGGGATGAATGCAAGATGGCTTTCCTTGCAAAGTTCTTCTCACCTTCTAGGACGGCTAAGTTGAGAAATGAGATCTCAAGCTTCACCCAACGAGGTAATGAGACCTTAAATGAAGCATGGGAAAGGTTTTGAAGCTACACATCTCAATTTCCCCATCATGGCTTCTCGAACGCCTCACTATTGAGCACTCTCTACCGTGGAGCTTTACCTAAGATACGAATGCTCCTAGACACGGTCTCCATCGGTAACTTCTTAGCCAACAATGTCAATGAAGCTATGAAGCTAGTGGAAAACCTTGCTCAAAATGATGGCATATATGGTGATGACTATTATAGAGCTACAAGGCAAACTAGTGATTTTGAGGAGCAAAAGAGAACCAAAGAGGTGAAGGTTCTCAATGATAAGATGGACAAGCAAGCCAATATGATTGACAAGCTTCTCAATGCTTCTCAAAAGCCGGTTCATTTTGTTGGCGATTTTGAGGATCACCAAGGCTACCAAGAGGAAAATGTGGACTTGAGCACACTAGAAGAAATCAACTACGTGGGTAACTAAGGTGGCTACCAAAGGGGCGGATTCAACAACAACTACCGTAACCACCCCAATTTCTCTTACCGAAACACAAATGTGGAGAACCCACAAGATCAAGTGTATCCACAACAAGGAGCTCAACAAAATAACTTCACTTCTCAAAACCAAGGTCAAACCTCCAATAACAACCAACAAAGCTATGTTCCTTAGAACAACTTTCAAGGGAACCAAGGCGGGTTTCAACCGAAGCAACCTTTTGATCCACCTGTTTTGCGCCACAAGCTCAAGGCAACACCTCTACACCTCAAGACTTTGATATGTAGAACATGCTTCAACAAATTCTTCAAGGTCAAGCCAATGGCGCAATGGATATTAGTAAGAAGATGGCGGAAATCCATAACAAATTGAATTGCTCTTACAATGATCTCACGTCTAAGTTTGAGACATTGAGCTCTAAAATCAAACACCTTGAAGGCAAAGGAGCATCGTCTTCATCTCGTCCTCAAAATACATTACCGGGCAAGCCCAAAACTAATCCCAAGGAATACATCAATACAATCACACTTAGGAGTGGAATGGTGATTCCCACTAGAGAGCCTCCTTCCAATCTCAATGCGGACATTGAGAAACAAAGTGGGGGGGGGGAACTTGAAGCCGAAGATGATGTGGTTGAAGATGGTTTTGTGGGTAATGAAGACAAGGGTAAAGGGGTTTCGGTTCAAGAGAAGATCAAGGAAAAGCCCAAGAGGAAAGAGACGTTTTTTGTTCCACCACCATACGAGACCAAGCTACCATTTCTGGGCCGGTTCAAGAAATAATTGTTGGAAAAGTATAAAGCGGTCTTTGATAGACAAATGGAGAAGATAGAGATCACTATGCCTTTGGTGGATGCCTTTCTCCTTGTGCCTCAATATGCTAAGTTTCTCAAGGATGCCATCAAGGATATGACTAAGGAGATGGAGAGCATGATTGTTCTCACTCATGAATGTAGTGCAATTATCCAAAAGAAGGTGGTTCCAAAGAAGCTTGGTGATACAGGAAGATTCACTTTGCCGTGTACACTTGGAACATTGGTGTTCAAAAATTGCTTGTGTAACCTTGGAGCAAGCGTAAGCCTCATGCCATTCTCCGTTGCCAAGAGGTTGGGTTTCACCAAGTATAAAGCGTGTAAGATCTCTCTAGTCCTTGCGGATAGAAGCATAAGAATCCCCATTGGACTTTTTGAAGACTTACCGGTGATGGTTGGAGATTTCATAGTGCCAACCAACTTTGTGGTCCTTGAAATGGATGAGGAGCCCAAAGATCCCCTAATCTTTGGTAGACCTTTCTTGGCCACCGCCGGTGCGATCATTGATGTTAGAAAGGGGAAGATTGATCTCCACTTGAGCAAGGATGAGATACTTGAGTTCAATATCAATGATTTTATGAAGAGATCCACCATTAATGACCAAGTCTTCTACATCAAAGAAATGAATGAGTTGGCGGACGAACTCTTGGAAGAATAAAACTTTGAGGATCATTTGCAAGTGTCCTTGACCAAAGAACATGGAGAGAATGGGTACTTACGTGGAGCAAGTGAGGGTTACAAGATGCTTTTGGACTCACACAAGCCATTAGTTGAAGAGGCTTCATTTGTAGACTTGGGTCATCAAGGGGCAAATAGTGGAAACGATTTTACAAAGGGCTTGATTGAATAAGGGTTTGCTTTCGATGTGGATCAAGGTGATGATGTGATGGAGGCCAGCAATGGTAAGTCTAGCATCGAGGTGATTGGAGTGAGCTAAAAGCCCCAAAGGTGGACCTCAAACCGCTCCCACAAGGGCTAAGGTATGCTTTCTTAGGTCCTAATGAGTCTTATCCGGTAATTGTGAATGATGGTCTAAATGAAGACGAGTTAGCCACCATATTGCATGAGTTGTGAAAGTTTAGGAGAACCATTGGATATTAAAAAGATGATATCAATGGCATTTCTCCTGCACTCTGCACTCACTGCATTCATCTAGAAGACGAATCGAGGTCTTTTATAGAACATCAAAGATGGTTAAACCTGAATTTGAAAGAGGTTGTTAAGAAGGAGATCCTCAAGATTCTAGATACGGTAATCATATATCCGATCTCGGATAGTACTTGGGTTTCCACGGTGCATGTGGTTCCCAAGAAGGGTGGCATAACCGTGGTTAAAAATGAAAAGAATGAATCAATTCCAACTAGAACAATCACGTGTCATTGAATGTGTATAGACTATAAGAAATTGAACTCCACGTCTATAAAATATCATTTCCCCTTGCCGTTCATTGATCAAATGCTAGAGAGATTAGCAAACCACCCGTTTTATTGCTTTTTAGATGGGTACTCGGGATTCTTTCAAATCCCGATTTACCCTAATGACCAAGAGAAGACGGCATTTACATGTCCTTATGGTACCTTTGCTTATCGAATGATGCCATTTGGACTATGTAACGCACCCGCTACATTTCAAAGGTGCATGATGTGGATCTTCTCAGACTTAATTGAAGATATGGTTGAGGTATTCATGGATGACTTCTCGGTCTATGGTTTCTCGTTTGCTTCGTGTTTGTCGAATCTTTTTAGGGTTTTCACAAGGTGTGAAGAAACAAACTTCGTGCTAAATTGGGAGAAGTGTCACTTTATGGTGCGGGAAGGCATTGTCCTTGGTTACAAGATCTCCGAGAAAGGGATAGAGGTTGACAAAGCAAAGATTGAGGTGATGATGAGCTTAGAGCCTCCAAATTCGGTTACGGGTATCCGTAGCTTCTTGGGACATGCGGGCTTCTATAGACTGTTCATAAAAGACTTCTACAAGATAGCAAGACCTCTCACTAGGCTTTTATGCAAGGATACCGCTTTTGTGTTTAATGAAGAATGCCTCAATGCATTTTTGGAGATCAAGAAGGTGCTTGTGAGTGCACCAATAGTCCAAGCACCGGATTGGGAGTTGCCCTTTGAGATCATGTGCGATGCAAGTGATTACGCGGTTGGAGCGGTTCTTGGCCAAAAGAAGGATAATAAGCTCCACGTGATCTACTATGCTAGTAGGACGCTTGATGACACACAAGTGAGTTATACAACCACAGAAAAGGAGCTCCTAGCGGTTCTGTTTGCATTTGAAAAGGTTAGATCTTATTTGGTTGGTTCGAAGATCATAGTCTACACGGATCATGCCGCACTAAAACACATCTACGCCAGGAAGGACACCAAACCGAGGCTTCTAAGATGGATCTTCCTTCTCCAAGAGTTCGACATGGAGATCATTGACAAGAAGGGCGTTGAGAATGGAGTGTGGCGGATCACTTATCAAGAATGCGAGTAGAAGATCTCATTCCAATAAATGAATCTCTTCTCGAAGAAAGTCTTATGTTGATCGGTATATTGAAGAAGGGTTATGAAGCGGTAAGGGTTCTTGAGGAAGCCAAGATTTTGGAAGACGGGAAGTTGCCTTGGTATGCGGACTTTGTTAACTATTTGGCTTGCAGGAGAGAACCGCCAAGGTTGGAAGGATACAAGCGAAAGAAGTTCTTCCATGATGTAACCCGATTCTATTGGGATGAACCGTTCCTCTACAAGTTATGCTCGGATAGCCTATACCGAAGATGTGTACCAGAAGAAGAGGTGAACGGGATCTTATTTCATTGCCATGGTTCGGTTTATGGAGGATACTTTGCTCCCTTCAAGACCGCCACAAAAGTTTTTCACTCCGGGTTTTGGTGGCCAAGATTGTTCAAGGATGCTCATGCCTTTGTCTCTACTTGTGATGCGTGTCGACGGAAAGGGAACATTAGTAGACGGGATGAGATGCCACAAAATCCGATTCTTAAAGTTGAGATCTTCGATGTGTGGGGAATAGACTTCATGGGACCGTTTCCTTTGTCTTACGGAAACCAATACATCTTGGTTGCGGGTGATTATGTCTCCAAGTGGGTTGAAGCGGTTGCAAGTCCAACGAACGATGCAAAGGTAGTTCTCAAGCTTTTCAAGACGATCATTTTTCCACGGTTTGGAGTGCCTCGGGTAGTGATAAGTGATGGCGGTTCCCATTTCATCAACAAAGTGTTTGAGAACTTGCTTAAAAAGCATGGAGTCAAACACAAGGTGGCCACACCTTATCACCCCCAAACTAGTGGCCAAGTTGAAGTGTCTAACCGCCAAATCAAGTCGATCTTAGAGAAGACCGTGGGAAGTTAAAGGAAAGATTAGGCAAATAAGCTTGATGATGCTCTTTGGGCTTATGTGATGCTTTCAATACTCCCATTGGAACTACCCCTTTCAATCTTCTATATGTGAAGTCTTGTCATCTACCGGTGGAGCTTGAGTACAAAGCGTTGTGGGCCGTGAAGCTTCTCAACTTCGATCTCAAGACGGCCCAAGAAAGGCGTTTGATCCAATTGCAAGAGTTTGATGAGATTAGACTTGATGCATATGAGAACTCCAAGATCTACAAGGAGAGGACCAAAGTCTTTCATGACAAGAAGTTTTTTTCACAAGGACTTCAAAGAAGGGAATCAAGTGTTTCTCTTCAACTCAAGGCTCAAGTTGTTTCCCGGAAAGCTAAGGTCTAGATGGTCCGGTCCGTTCACGATCAAGGAAGTGAGACCATATGGAGCCATTGTGCTTGTGAACAAGAACGGGGAAGAGTTTGTTGCCAATGGGCAACGACTTAAACCGTATCTTGCCCATGAAACCATTGAGGAAGGAATCTCACTCCCTCTCGATGATGCTCATCAAGCCTAAAGAGGGCAACAAACGTCGAACTTAGTGACGTTAAACAAAGTGCACTTGGGAGTCATTTCCATGTTTATCCTTGTATATACTTTTCTTTTTATCTTTTTCAATCTTTTATAGTTCTTTTTAATGTTTTGTTAAGTGTTCATAGGGTTCTAGATGGTTTAAGAGGTGATGTCTTGCAAAGGGAAGTGTAAAGCGTGGAGGAATGACGAGTACTGGCCGAGCCTAGTCCGGTGTAATGGCCCGGTGTTGGAGAGTGGCCAAAACAGGAGAAAAACCGGCGAATAACACCGGATGGAGACGACCAGATGTGTGAACACCGCCCTTGTACACCAGATGGTAATGGCCCGGTATTGGGGACTTGCAAAAATCAGGAGAAATACCGCCCCTCTACACCGGTTGAAATTGGCCCGGTGTGGCTGCACCGCCCTTGTGTACCGGCTTGAGACGGTCCGGTGTTGGGACCAGAAATGACTTGCACAAACACACGCCGGTTTGCGTACACCGGATGGAATTAGCCGGGTGTGAGCTCTTTACCCAACGGACCACTCTATTGTCCAACGGTCCGAGGTGCATATCTATTGTCCAGCGGTCTGCCTGGTGCAGCCTCCCAGGTAAGTGACCCGACCCGCCAGGTAAGTCTTCTTCCTCCTTTTGTTGTGGCCAAAGTCGACCTAAACTCCTTTGTCGCGACCAAAGCCTCACAAACTTTGTTTGCTCATAACTTTCTCTTCTCTTCCTCGAATTTTGTGATTCAAGTGGCTACGAACTCGTTTTTCTCTCCTCTCTTTGGATCTACCAGCATTTTTTATCATTTGTTCTTGCATCCCCAAGGTATTTCACTCATGCTTTTCATGAAAACCAAGAACTTGCTCTTAAGTAAAAAGCTTCATGATTTTGTTTGGGTAATGCATTCACTTGAACAAAAACCTTTGGAATTGACTCGAAAATGATTAGGCTTGGTTGTTCTTGTGCTAATTTGTGCTCTACTAGAGAAATTTTTGTTTCTTGAATCCACATCGAGTTTTGTCTCTCTAGTGCTTAAAGGTTGCAACTTCGGAAATTTAATTGAGTCTTTGAAGCATCTAAGCTAGATAATCAATATTGGAGGTTGTTCTAATTGGTTTTTGAATGTCTTCTAGCTCATTAAGCATTTTCTCATCTTGAGTGCCCTTGCTTGGTATTGAGAAAAATTGTGTTTTTGTCTCTTGAATCTTATAATCTCTTTGAGACACTGTAGGTACCATGAAGGTAAAGGGCAATGCACCCCAAGGTGAATCTCAAGGTCAACCAAAGAAGAGGCAATTGGCTCTAGTGGCATGCTCTAAAGGCCAAGAAAAAAAAGAAGAGAGTGGAGAAAGACAATGAATGAGAAAATGGCAAAGAAGAAGGCTATGAGGTCTCCATCTCCTTGCTCGAGCAATCCATATTACTTAATGGGGTCCTCTTCCCCATCTCAAAGCTTCTAAGGTAATACTCCAACCTTGTAAAATAGTTTTTTTTTTCTTTTGAGTCTAGCATTTTATTTTTTGCTTAGGGTCTCTTCCTTGAATTTATTTTACACCGGGACGGTGTGATTTAAGTTTGGGGGAGGGACCGCTATCTAATCTTGTTTCTTATGTTCTTATTTTGATTTTTACATCTTGAGTCTTTTGCAATCATGCATTCATGTAAGGCATAGAAAAACACACAAAAAAAAAATCAAATTTTTTTAAAAAATTTGAAACTCAAAAAGAAATCATTTAGTTGCATTTCATGATTAAGATCGAGTCTAGTTTGCATATAGGTATTGCATTCATATGCATTGAGAGCAATGATGTATCTACCTTGTAGAGTATCATTTTAAGAGTTTGGTTCAATGCCCTCGTTGCTAGTTGTTCGATGCTTTTGATTGAGTTTGAAATCAAAGATGAGCCATATTTTGATCTCGTGTTTCATTACTCGTGTCTTAACTAAAGAAAGTTGTGAATTTAGTCCAATCCTACTTAAGTGAGAACCATAATCTTGACATATTAATTATCATGTTTATGCATCTCATAGTGAATTCATGGATACCACATACATATTTGAGCTTTCTTATCCACTTCACCACCCTCTTGTTAGCTCAAATAGCCGATCCCATCATTGGAACGGTTAACCATACCTTTAACCTACCCTCTTTTTAAGCCAAATCTTTAGTGTGCGATTGTAAGGCCTAATTTTTTGAGTAAGCTTGGCAAAAAATGTTAAGTTTAGGGTGACAATGATAGGTTTGCATGTAGATCTAGCCCAACATCAAGGGCTAGACTAGGCTAGACTAGCTAGGAAAGGAAGTTTTGGGGTCTGGTATGAACGAAAGTGTACGATCGATGAGATTGTGGTGGGGAAGAGAAGTGAGGCCAGAAGAATGAAAAGGTAAAAAAGGGGAGATTGTCGTATATATATGGTTGGTGGAAAAGTTTTAAGTTAGCTCCAACATTATGGTTAGTCTCCAAATGTTTAAAAAAAGAAAGAAAAGAAGCAAAAAAAATGACTAAAACATCAAAGTGATGAAGATGGAGGCAAAGCAAAAATTCGACAAGAAGAGCTAAAGGAAATAAAGTAAAAGCACCATACTATGAGTCAAACATAAAGAAAGACAACTCCCTAAGTGAGAAGATGAAGAGACGACAACTAAATGTGGTGATCATGAAAGCAAGATGCGTTGGGAAAGGGTAGACTAAGAGAAAGCTTCACGGGTTAAGATTTAGGAGTCAAAGACAATTGGGGCATTGGGTAGATGTAAATTATCCTTGTATGCATAGGTTGCCTTTTACTCTTAACATTTTGCTAAAGCTTTCTCATTCATAGAGAGATCCCTTGCATTGGAGTAACCATGTACATTTGAGATCATCTTAATCTCAAGACCTTTACCATAGCCAAAGGAATTTACTTATCTTGCATGAACATGATTTACTTGAAACAATTAAATGAATGTCAAAGGATTTGAGGATAGGAATGCTTGTGTAGGTTGAGACTTGGGTTTGATTAGTGTAGGGATGGATATGGCTAGCTCTTTTTGAGTAGACTTGTTTGATCGCATTTTAGGGCTAACAACTTAGACATTGGGCTTTGAGTTCCTTTAATGATACGTGTGGATTTGAGTTCCCACCTTCAAACCTCTCTCTCTTCTTGTTCTTATTTGTTTGCTTGAGTGCAAGCAAATAAATAATTTGTGGGGGAGTTGATATTCTCACATTTTACCTCTTTTAAGCATTCATTTAGCTTAGGTTTTGTCTCTTTTGCATATGTCTTATAACATTTCTTTAGTGTTTTATTCTTATTTAGAGTTTAGAGAGTTCATACTAGGTCCTAGAGAGTCTTGCATGTTTTGGAGTATGTTTAGGTGCTTTGGAGACCTTGGAAGAGCTTGCACTTAGACTTGGATCGTGAGAAGATAGCTAGGAGCAATGGTGGACTCGGACTGACCACACCGGCCCACAGCACATGCCCGTCACCGGCCGGTATTACAACCTTGGCCAAGGCAGTAGGAATTTTGGCCCCCCACACCGGACCACCACTGCCCGGTGTTAAGGAGCATCCACTTCATCAGCCTTCTCACACCGGCCCGGTCTCATCCGGTGTGCCTCTCCCAGTGTGGGGTAGGGGAAACACCGGCCAACTGCACCTAGCCAAGACCGTCTGGTGCCAAAGTTCAGGACAGCCCACACCTCTCCATGACCGCCAGGTGTGCCTCGCCCTGTGTGTGGAAAGGGGAAACACTACACCGACCCACCATGGCCCGATATGAAAACTCTTGACCAAGGCTCCTCTATACCGGTCATCAATACCGGTCCACCACCGTCCGGTGAGAAGCCAACGACCCAGACCCGATTGGGTCAAGACCCAGTTTGTTCCGAGTTGACCCGGTCGCCCACTTACCTTTATTTATTTTTTTAGACCTAATTTTCAGATCTATCTCTTTTCTTTTGCAAAAAACCATTCCTTTTGAGAGTTCTATGTGATTGTACGATAGATCGTTTTGATTTATGCAATTTAAGCTTTATTCTCTTAATCTCTATCATCTATCTCTTCTTTCTTAATCATCTAATCATCTAACCATGGGATTTAACATGTTCTTCATGGGATTTGTTGGCAGAGCCGTGCTTACCGATGAAAAAAAAAAACATTGGTTTAGGGCCCCAAAAATATATAAACTTTTAAGGGCCCAATATTTGCTTAAAAAGGTATATTGATTAAAATCTAATTCCCCTCAAACCAAAGACGAGTTCCCAGACGAAGCCAACCCTACTAATTCAAGCCGATTCACATCGATTCATCTTCTCAGGCTCACATCGATTCGACTTCTCAGCTCTCACGCCAATTCATCGCCGGCAGGCCCATCGCCGGTAAGTTATCATCACAGGGGCCCAAAAAGAAAGGAAGAAAAATTATGGTTTAGGAATTTTTTGTTGTAATTAATTTTGAATTTCTAAATTACTGATATATTTTTTTCTATATTGTCAAACAAAATTTTTGCTCAAATATCATGGGTCCTAATTTTTAAAATCGTTTTGGGCCCCTGTGACGATAAGCACGGCTCTGTTTGTTGGATTCCTCATGGTTAGTGAGTAGTCTTCTAGGATCTAAGGATGGGGTTGATTTTGGGTGATCTAATAGATGGTTTATGATGTTTAGGGTTTAGTCTTATAGATTTCCCTTCTTGCTAAGTGATCTTAATGCTAGATTAAGCTTGAGAGAGTTAATCTAGACCTTAGAGAATTTTATGAACACAAGGTGTTTGATGAAATTCCCTAAATAGCTTAGTAAGAGATAAACATGCTTAACCTATGAGAGTAGTTGTTTAAGATGTTTATTGGTTGATTTGAATATTGATCTTAATGCTTGCTAATCATTTAATCACAAATGAGAGTTTGATCTTGATTTAGTGATTAGCAAAGTGATTGATGCCTTGAGAGAGGATTATTCATAATTAGTGACCTTAACCTAGGGATTATCATTGTGTGTGTATTTGAGCATCATAAATTAGATATAAGGTCACTCTAATTCCATAACTTCATCCTTGGATTCGCTTTTTATTTGCATTTAATCTCGTTTAGTATTGCTAGTTCTTGTTTGTTTGCTTTTAATTTGGATTTGCTTATTAGATTAAACTTAAAACAACATTGTTTGGCTTGAATTAGGAAGTTCTATGAATTCTTGGTGCTTTGAATCAAAACCCATTTGGATTGATCCTTAAGTTCTACAATGATATGAGTAGACTTGAGTAATTGATAACCTTAAAATCTTACTATCTGTCGTGGGTCCATGGATTCTGGCCGCGGCGAATCTTCACTTGGCCGCGGGTGGAGGCTTCCTGGCCGCGGTGAATTACCTCTTGGCCGCGGCTGGGATACCTCTGGGAGTGGCCAGCGGGGACGTCTTGATCTTGATGTATCTTTTGATTGAACCGTTGGATCGTCCTCAAATCTGTTGGAGTGAAAATGTAGCTGGTCCTTCTTGAATATCTCCAAAATCGGGCTGGATCAGAAGGTGAGAAGAACCTCTTTGGCAATTGAACTTCTGACATTTTGACTCTAAGCCAAAAATCTCGTTTTTCTTTAATTTGCAATGCTTTCGCCTAAGTAACCTGAAAAGAGTCTTGACACTACGAATATGCGAAAACCACAATAAAAGCATATAAAACCAAATTAAACACTTATTAAAGTGTTCTTAAATAGATAGTAAAACAAGTAAAAATACGGTGTTATCACACCCCGGACTTAAACATTGTTTGTCTTCAAACAAGACAAAGCTTAAGCTTAGAAATGATCGAACAAAAATCATAGGGAACTAGAAATCTCAGAGACCATCCTTCTAAACTATTACCATCGAACTACATCAAACACAACCTAGCCTAGAAAGTTCTCACCAGAAGTTTCTGTAACACTAGTCCACGGTATCCGTCATACGAAATATAAACTTTCAAAATCCAAAAATCAGGTCAACTAGCTCTCTAAATTTATTAAGCGCAAACGTGAACTTCTCATCAAAAGGATTAAACTAAGACATTCGAGGTTAGGTATTAAAGGCATTTAGAGGTGAGGTTAAAAGTGTTTCGGGTTACCGTAATTTCACCAGAGGGTGCGAGATATTATGCAAAATAGCAAGAGAGGAAGGACCAATTGATAACCACAACTTCCAGTCACTTCTTCTTGCGTAAAAATGTTGCACTTTCTCCTTTCTCCGAGAACATAAATTTTCTCTCATTCCTCCAGACTTAGATTTTTCTGCGGGCTCGAAATGATAGAGTTCTCACAAACGAACCATGGATGCCTCATAAGTATTTCGACCAACGTAGACTCTTTTAGGCTTTTATTTCATTTTTCTTTTTGTTATTTTTCGATTTTTTTTTTGAAAGGGGGAAACGCCTTTATTGATATAGAGTCTTAGGGGCACGAAAGGTTACCATGATTTTGATTTTTTCCAAAGCATAACCAAGCTCTTATCTTTGTTGAATTCACCTGCACCAATCGCGTATTATCTTCGTCTTTAGTGATTGAAAACTGTGTCGTTCCTCCCTCTCCGGCGTTTGTGCACATATTTGCACATAAGACACAAAGAGAGTTGCATGAGGTTTGAACAATGGTTAAATTTCGGGTGGGGTACCAACTAAAAATGAGCTGGCCATTCATGTATGACAAAGAGTGGTAAAAGGTAAAAGAACGTCATGAATGTATAATCCGTTATCTCTGCCTAATCCTTTGATGAGAAAATTAAATCAATATTAGAGTCCAAATATAATAGAGCTAGTATATTCCATCCTAGAGAATCTCTACGATCTAAATTCCTCTAAGGATTTCGCATTAATATAAACTCTAGCTAGCACCTAGTCTAGAACCAAATTACGAAAGAGTATGTTACTAGGAAATAGCGTAGCAGCACATTGGTCGGTTATCGTCACAGATTTCTTTCATCATTCCCTCAAAACGTATTCCTACTTTATTTAAAAACTTGAATAATTTTAAAGAAAGTTTGAAAAATGCAAAGACTCATGAGAGAAAATGGTGGTTAGTAAGGGATGGAACCCCCCCCCCCCCAAGACTTAAATCATATTGTCCTCAGTGTGATAAAAATCAAGTAAGGACGAGAAAAAGATGTATATAATAATTGAAAAAGTTTAAGGAAAAAGAAAACTTACCTGGAAGTGGTTGGGGGAATTGATGTGGGAATGGAATGGTGGTGAATGGGGAATGGAAAATGGTGTTGTGGTGATGGGAATGGGATGTGGGGATGATCGGGAATGGTTTGGAATCGATCGGGGATTGAGAGAAATTGATCGGGATCGACAGGAGGTTGGCCGCAGGTCGAAGGGCTGCACCCGCGGTCACATGAAGCTTTGCCGCGGGTCTAGTGTGCGTGACCGTGGCGAATGGGTGGCTGGCCGCGGCTCGGGGCATTGCACCCGCGGTCGATGGCTACTTTTGCGGTCAAGTCCTTCCTTGCAGTTCGTGCTAGACCAAGCAACTTCGAACCGTGATTTCTTCTTTTTGTCTTTTCGGTTTTTTTTGGGGGGGTTTTGATTTTTTGAAAGCTGAAAACTAAGAAAAAGAAAACGTTAATAGAAAAAGAAAGAAAAACGAAAAAGAAAATCGTACCTAAAAAATGGGTTACCTCCCATTGAGCGCTTTTGTTTAAAGTCGTTTAGCTCGACGTTGGTAGCTAGATGAGCTTAGTTGTAGAAGGACAGTGTCTTACAACAAGTCTTCTTTGACATCCTTCGGGTCTCTTCATCATGTGAATCATCGCTAGATAGTGAGTCGGGATCGGGGTCTCTCAAATTGGGATATCCATCCTTTTTGAACTTGAAGGGGCAACATTGTAGAACACATCTTTGTTAACGTTGACGAAGGAAACACGCCGATTGGGCCAATCCATGATGGCTCCAATGGTCGACAAGAAAGGCCATCCTAAGATTATCGGTGTTGCATCGCGTTTTGTTGTTTGGACAATGTAGAAATCGATGGGAGCTATGCTCGGGCATGTAGAAATGGATAATCCTTACGGGCATGTCTCGGGCAATACATTTTGGTGTAGTACAACTCTCATCGGCCATGTTGAGCTTCATCCTAGTTGCATGAACGTGCTTGATACCGAGTCTTTTGGCGGTCGATTTCGCATGATGCTTAGACAAGCTCCGGAGTTACAAAGAACGTCTTTAAATTCAACTCCACATATGCTACAAGAGATAAGGAACTGACCACCATGGATCGTGTAGCTGAATGTTAACCCTTGAATTACAATGGATCGTGTAGCTGAATGTTAAGGTAGACGAACTCCTTAATGCCCCCAAACTATCTTAAAACGTTCCAAAATGAAGCAAGACGGTGAAACTTTGGTTGATAGAAATCGTGGAGTAAGATGACAAGGCGTGAGCAACTAGTTCCCGAAAATCCTTGTGCCCAAAAATCTCTTAGAACGAGAACTACAAACTTCAGTTGGTGAATAGCAACATCAAGTGTGGCGGATGACACTTGATATACCCGAAATGATTACTTAGATAAAGCCTTAAAGCAATCAAAAGAAAAAGGAGAATCACTTTCACTTTTAAAAGAAAAGAAGTTGATAAACAGTTGGATGATTGATATAATGAGATTACAAGAGTTTATATAGAAGGAAAAGTGGGGAAAACAAAGCCACATTGAAAATAAACAAAGACCAAACTTAAAGACCCCTTTGACTTCTTGTGGTTGAATAACCATTGAACTTCATGGTCAAACGACCCCTCAAATGCCATGGACGAAAATGGAGAGTGAGCTTGGTAGAATGTGGCACATTGTATCTACAGAAGATGCGTTGCAGAGTCTGAGATGCCAGCTATTCTTTTTCATTGCCATGGGTCTGAGTATGCTGGTCACTTTGCTACTTTCAAGACGGTATCCAAGGTTCTACAAGCAGGCTTCTGGTGGCCTACCATGTTTAAGGATGCTCACACCTTCGTTTCACAGTGTGATGCTTGTCAGAGGAGGGGGAAGATCAGTAAGAGACATGAGATGCCACAAAATTTCATCCTTGAGGTTGAAGTTTTTGATTGCTGGGGCATCGACTTTATGGGTCCCTTTCCACCGTCACAAAAGAAAAGATACATCCTGGTTGCTGTGGACTATGTGTCCAAATGGGTGGAAGCGATATCTAGTGAGAAAAATGACTCTGCGGTGGTTCTTAAGCTGTTTAAGACCATCATTTTTCCTCGCTTTGGAGTACCTCGAATTGTGATAAGTGATGGTGGCTCTCACTTTATCAACAGGATTTTTGAGAATTGCTAAAGAAGTATGGTGTAAACCATCGAGTGGCTACTCCATATCACCCTCAAACCAGTGGGTAAGTCGAGGTCTCCAACAGGCAAATCAAGGAGATTATGGAAAAAACAGTGGGTGCTTCAAGGAAGGATTGGTCTACAAAGTTGGATGATGCACTATGGGCTTACAGGACTGCTTTCAAGACACCGTTGGGTACTACACCATTTCACATGCTGTATGGGAAAGCATGTCACCTTCCAGTGGAGATTGAGCACAAGGCAGCATGGGCGACGAAGTTGCTGAACTTTGACATCATGCCTGCTGCAGAAAGGAGGTTGATTCAGCTGAACGAGCTGGATGAGATTAGGCACCACGCCTACGAGAACTCAAAGCTGTACAAGGAGAGAACAAAGGCTTATCATGATAAGAAGATCATCTCCAGACATTTCGAGCCAAATGATCAGGTACTTCTGTATAACTCTCGTTTGCAATTGTTTCCTGGTAAACTGTGTTTTCGTTGGTCAGGTCCCTTCACCATCAAGGAGGTCAGACCACATTGAGCTGTCGTGCTGATCAGCTCAACAGGAGATGAGTTCACTGCCAATGGACAGAGGGTGAAACACTATTGGGCGAAAGCCGAGATTCCAACAGGGCAGATAATGCCGTTGGATGATGTACCAACAGCCTGAATGGCGTTACAGTCAAGCTATTGACGTTAAACGAGCGCTTGGTGGGAGGCAACCCACTGGTGAGTCTGTCTTTGAGTCGTTTTTCCTTTTATTTTCGTTCGTTTTATGTTTGTGTCAGGATAAACAAAGAGCAGACTCGAAATCGCCTAAGCGTCGATCGATACCCCATTGGTATCGATCGACACAGATCGCGATTGATTGGTTCGTCAAGTCGATTTAAGCCTGGTATCGATCGATACCAGGCTGTATGTCGATCGACACTCGATGTTCCAGCAAGGTAACTTCTTGTTTTTCTTCGTTTCTTCTATCCTTTTGTCTTCTTTTACCTACTCTAGGCTAGATAACACTGGGGACAGTGGTGTTCAAGTCTGGGGGAGGTGTCTGTTGACATTGTGTTTGTTTTTCTTAGAGTCAGTCGTTTTATCGAGTCAAAATTGTTTTATTGAGTAAAAACTTGTTGGAGATAATGATCATGTGCTTGAACCTATTGATTTGATTTTGTTTTTGAGTGCACAGTGTTACAAGATCAGTTCTAGATCGACTAATGAAAAATCCAAAGACTGACCAGTTGACTAGAAAACATCCATGTCTCCAACAGAGTTCTTCTGAAACCTGAGCCAAATTTCTGCATTTCATCAATGTGGTTAGTGTTTTTAGAGCTTGATTCATCATTCATATCTGATAAAGGAACCCATGTGTTTATTGTTATGGTATCTCTCTCCCCTGTTATAAGTTGATAAATAAGAGCATAAAATATTGAAATGATTTTCTTCTGAGTAGAGGGTTAGGAAAATTTCCAGCGATCCCATTATTCTACTTAAGAGGAAATGATCACACAAAGGATTGGAAGCGAGGCTAGGATTTTCCTATGATGCCATTATTCGCCTACATCCTTTGATACATAGAGAGGGAATAACCAGGGATTTGGTGGCAAACACCATCAATACTCGCGTCTCATACCTTGATGTGTATATGCAAAGCTGAAAATAACAAAAATGGAACATAATAAGAAATAAGTCTGGGGGAGAGAAATTGATACAAAAAGTGTGAAAAGGGTGGTTCCTTGTCATGATATTGTCTGGTAAAGAATCTATAAGGTTCTTGAACATTAGTTGCAGCGATGAAACTGGCGATGAAGGTTTTACTCGAACAAAGTTGTGGGATAATGTATGGAGTCTGGAAAAGCTGTGAATGTCTACGGAGAAGTACATGGTGGTTAGATCGAAAGCTGGTTAGGTGACATTTGGGTACTTGGAAAGAAGGTCATTTCGATAGTTCATGAACAGGTGAGTCTCCGTGTTTTCTCTGGTTTGGTCTTCTATTTTCTTGAGGGCAAGCAAAGGCTAAGTCTGAGGCAGTTGATATATCATGGTTTTTACCCTATTTAAGCCATGATATAAGTCCTTTTTATAGAGTCTTTATAGTATTTTGGAGTCTTTTAGAGTCTTTTACAGGTCTTAGCACGTTTGGAGCATTATTGGAATTATTGGAGCTTTCTGGAGCAGTGATATGCTCAATTTAATACCCTAACAGTACTAAAGCAGTAGTTGTAGTCTTGTTAGGGGTCGAACACAAGGACTCACAGAAATCACACAATAAATTCTATAGTATCAAGCTAAGCTAAGCAATTCAGGTTTAGCAGAAAACAGAAAGTAGTAAACGAGTTGTATTCAATGGGAAAAAGATAGGTTCAGGGATATTTCTCACGAAATCAATGAATGCACAATAAACTAACTAATCAGGGTTCAAGTTACGCACGGTTCTAGAACTCAAATCACTAGAGTATAGTTAACCAATTGTCGTTGCGAAAACTATCTAAATCTAAACTTCAGAATCCCAAATTTCTTTGCAAATCCCTAAGAATAAATCAGCCTTAATTTCAAGTTTGATATGTTCACAAATCAATTAAACCAAATTTCTTTGCGAATAATCAATTTGCTCACCCTAAGTTCTATCAGGTAATTAATTGCACTGTCGTGCCTAATCAATTATCCTAAGATCTAAGTTCTAGGTGATCAATCTAGAATTAGCTATGAGAACAGCCTAAGGTGAAGAACTAATTCAGATTATGAACCCTAAATAACTAATCAACCTAGCATTCAAAGAAATCCCTTATGAGAATCCCCAAACCTAACAGGAGATCTACTCAGACATGAAGATTAAATCAATAGACATGTTTGAATAAATACTCTATATAAAATCAGAAAGAGAAACAAAGGTTTTGAGATCTGATCTCGGACGAAGGGAAATCAGACTTGTCTCTCACCAAAATCTCTCTTAAACTAAAGCAAAATAAAGCATAGCCTAAACAAGTGGCTGTAAAATCCTATTTATAACCTAAATCACGACTTGGGGTCTTCTTGTAATTATTAAAGACTTCTGGGCACTTTTGCAATTCTTCAAGTCTTGGAAAACTCGCGGGTCGTGTCTTGCTGCGATGAGTATCGATCGATACCAGGGGGTATCGATCGATGCATCTCGTGAAATCAGGTACTCAGCAATACGACTTCAGCTCTTGCTCCAAACTGGTCCAGAAAGCTCCAATAATTCCAATAATGCTCCAAACGTGCTAAGACCTGCAAAAGACTCTAAAAGACTCCAAAATACTATAAAGACTCTATAAAAAGGACTTATATCATGGCTTAAATAGGGTAAAAACCATGATATATCAACTCCCCCA
>PKML01043677.1:172027-182201 GCA_002933935.1 Eutrema yunnanense | reverse complement strand
GTGTGAGCATCCTTAAACATGGTAGGCCACCAGAAGCCTGCTTGTAGAACCTTGGATACCGTCTTGAAGTGAGCAAAGTGACCAGCATACTCAGACCCATGGCAATGAAAAAGAATAGCTGGCATTTCAGACTCTGCAACGCATCTTCTGTAGACACCATCTGAGCAATGCTTGTATAGGTAAGGCTCATCCCAGAAGAATCTCCTTATATCGCGCATAAACTTCTTCCTTGCATATTTTGTGGGATACTTTGGCTCAGTCTCTATAGCAAGGTAGTTGGCGATGTCTGCGTACCATGGACGTGCAGCACTAGAGTCAGCAACTAGACAGACATCATAGCAGTTCAACTGCTCTTCGGACAAAACAGGTTCAGGTCGCGACGGGTATCGATCGATACTAGGTTAGTATCGATCATTACCGAAAGTCTGAATTCGTGAAAATTGCAGATTTTCGGGATAAAGGTCTTGAAAGATCGTTTCAATGAGGTAAACACCTTCCTCTGGCAAACAATCATCAATAGGGACGATCTCATCGACCTTTAGTCGCGATAAGTGGTCAGCAACGCCATTCTCAACTCCTTTCTTGTCCTTGATCTCGATGTCGAAACCTTGGAGCAACAGAACCCATCGGCATAGACGAGGCTTGAGATCCTTGTTCTTCATCAAGTATTTGAGAGTAGCATGCTCTGTGTGGACAATGACCTTGCTCCCAATCAAGTAGGACCGATATTTCTCAAAAGAGAAGACCACTGCCAGCAACTCCTTCTCAGTGGTGCTGTAATTTCGCTGAGCATCATCCAACGTCCTGCTGGCATAATAGATAGCATGGAGTTTCTTGTCTTTCCTCTGACCCAACACAGCTCCAACAGCAAAGTCGCTGGCATCACACATAACCTCAAAAGACAAGCTCCAATCAGGTGGTTGGACGACAGGAGCACTCACCAATGCCTTCTTGATTTCCTTGAAGGCTACAAGGCAATCAGATGTGAAATCGAACTTGACTTCTTTGCATAACAGGCCTATGAGTGGACGTGCAAGCTTAGAGAAATCTTTGATGAACCTCTTGTAAAACCCAGCATGACCAAGGAAGCTTCGAATCTCAGGAACAGAACGTGGAGGTTGCAAGATTGTCATGACTTGAATCTTAGCCTTGTCGACTTCGATTCCTGCCTTAGAAACCTTGTGCCCAAGAACAATGCCATCTTGTACCATGAAGTGGCATTTCTCCCAATTAAGAACCAAGTGCTTCTCCTCGCATCGCTGAAGCACCTTGCACAAGTTATCCATACAGTTCTTGAATGACGATCCATACACAAAAAAATCATCCATGAAGACTTCCATAAACTCCTCAGTCATATCTGTGAAAATCGACATCATGCAACGCTGAAAGGTCGCTGGAGCGTTACATAACCCAAATGGCATTCTTCTGTAGGCGAATGTGCCATAGGGACATGTAAAGGTCGTCTTTCCCTGGTCCTCTGGATGTATAGGGATCTGGAAAAAGCCTGAGTACCCATCGAGGAAGCAGTAGTATGGGTGACTTGCTAACCTCTCCAGCATCTGGTCAATGAAAGGCAATGGGAAGTGATCCTTTCGTGTAGCCGCATTGAGCTTCCTGTAGTCAATGCACATCCTGTGACCAGTGATTATCCTTGTAGGGATTAGCTTGTCCTGCTCGTTCTTCACCACAGTTATGCCTCCTTTCTTAGGCACAACGTGAACTGGACTAACCCAAGAACTATCTGAGATGGCATAGATAATCCCTGCTTCCAACAGTTTCATCACTTCCTTCCTGACCACTTCTTTCAGGTTCGGATTCAGCCTCCTTTGACACTCAATCGAAGACTTTGACTCGTCCTCCAGATGAATCTGATGCATGCACAAGTCTGGTGCTATACATGAAATATCAGCAAGAGAATAGCCAAGAGCCTTGCGATACTTGCGCATCTTGCTCAGCAGTAAAGCAACCTATGTGGTATTCAAAGCAGCATTAACGATTACTGGGTATGTGGAATTAGGACCAAGAAAACTATACCTCAGATTCGCTGGAAGTGGCTTTAGTTCCACCTTAGGAGCTTTCTCTATACTCCAATCTCCAAGCCCAGCAGCTTGCTTAGAACCATCGAGCAACTCTCCTTCTGCCCGTAGGGTATCGATCGATACCAGGGGGGTATCGATCGATACTGGTGATGCTGAATCAAGCAACGTCGAGTATCCAGCAGATTCCTCACATGAACGGACCTCTGAAGTGGCTGAACAGACCAATGCTCTCTCCAGTGGATCCTCAGGATGCATCTCCAGGAAGTACTCTTCAGCTATGTCACTGAAGGTGTCCACATAGAATGTCTGCCCATCGATGGTTGGCCTTTTCATCAACTTTTCCATGTTAAAGGACATTACCAAGTCACCGATGTTGAGAGCGATCTGTCCATTCTTGCAGTCAATTAAGGCTCCAGCAGTTGCAAGGAATGGTCTGCCCAGGATGAGAGGATCCTTAGGCGCAGCATCGTACTTCAGGACGATGAAATCTGTTGGGATCAAGCAATTCCCAATCATGACTGGGACATCTTCAAGTAGTCCCTCTGGGAGTCGCACTGAGCGATCAGCAAGTACCAGCGAAATCCTTTTAGATAGGAAATCTGTCATCCCCATTCGCTTGGCAACTGAGTGTGGCATAAGGTTCACACTCGACCCAATATCGCAGAGAGCTCGCTCAAATCTCTCTGTGTAGATAGTGCAGTCCAAAACAAAGCTCCTTGGGTCTGGTAGCTTCTTAGGAATTTTGTTGAGCAGCATCGCACTGCACTCAGCTGTGATCAACATGACACATTCCTCTATGTTCACATTGCTAGAGACCATCTTCTTCACATATCTCCTGAAAGCTGGACATGTCTTAATAGCATCAACAAAAGGAAGCTCCACAACCAACTTATCCAGCATGGCCTTGCATCTGGCATCTTCCCATTCCTTCCTTGTCAGCTTAGGAAGTATAGGAAAAGGTACCTTGGGTGTATACACCCTTTCCTTGACAATCTCGGGCTCCTTTCTTGGCTGCATCTCAGTATCGATCGATACTTGAGGGGTATCGATCGATACACGGGTTTTAGGATTTACCCGAGTGGATGTCTGGACTGGTGTCGATCGACACTGGCTGGTATTGATCGATACCTGGGGATTTTCAAAATCTCAATCGTCATCTCCAGCAAGATCGACGAGATTTCCTGCATTTGGGCTGTTCTTTACTCTTGTAAGCACCTCTTTTCCACTCCTCAAGGTGATGGCGTTGATGTGTGCCCTTGGATTCTCAGTTTTCCCTGGAAGAAAACCTTCCTGCCTCTTTATAGCTGCTGCTGTCTGAGCCACCTGAGTTTCCAGCTTCTTATGGGAAAGATTGATGGCTTCGATCTTCCCATTCAAATCCATGTACAGCGAGTCAAACTTCCCGTTGAAATCCACCTGCAACTTCTGCTGCCCCAGAAGGAACTGTTCCATCATGGATTCCATCTTGTTATCTGTGGATTTGGGAGATGCTGGTTGGTACGAAGAGTTCCCATAGTTGCGAGTGAAATTGCTGCTCTGAAGTGGTTTCTGAGTGAATTGCTTCGCTCCAAAACCAGATTGGTTCCCCTCTAACTTGTACCCACTTTGCTGATTGTTGTTGTTGAAGTTCTTGTTGTTGTTGTACCCAAATCGCTGACCCTGAAAACCAGAACCACCAACGTAGTTAACATCCTCTTCTTCTTCTTCCACATTCGCGACTTCATCAGCAAAGTGCACATATTTCTTCTGCTTCCCGACCATGAAATCCAGTTTGGCCTGCATGTCAGCAATCTGCGATCCCTCTGCTCCTCCAGCTTGCTTTTTCCTTTCGAAATCAGCATTCTTGGTGCTATTACTAGACGCCAAGTTATCGATCAGCACAACTGCATCATCCGGATACCTGGTGAAGAAGTTCCCATTGCTTGCAGCATCCATACCCATCTGGTATCTCCAATCAACCCCTCTGTAGAAAGTGCCCAGCAGCTGCACCTGAGTGAACCCATGGTGCGGACAGTCTCTCTGATAAGACTTGAAACGAATCCATGAAGCCTTGTATGCCTCTGTCGGACCTTGGGCGAACTGAGAGATCTTGTTCCTGAGCTCCTCGGATCTTGCATCATCATAGAAATTAACCAGGAACGCGTTCTTCGTCTCATCCCATGTAGTAAGTAAATCAGGAGCCAGCTGCTTCAGCCAATAAGCAGCATCCCCACCAAGAGAGTACGGGAACCTTTCGATGTGATCCATGGGATGCTCATGAGGTAGGCCATGGAATGGGTTCTGACTTACGAGAGCATAGTAGGCAGGCTTCAGCTCGAAGTCATTCCTCTGAAAAGTCGGGATGCGAATCGCAGCTCGATTGGCAAAGAACTGATCAGGCCTGTTGTGCTCACCAAGTGTTTTAGCTCGATCACCTGCAGCATTCCCAACGTTGGCGCGCCCAGCTGGCGTGACAATCTCAGCAACAGGAGCAGGGACAATGATGTTTCCAGCTTCATCAAGTCGCTGCCCTCCTTCATTGCACACATGACCCTATTGGTCTCTCAAGACTCCACCTTCATAAGCTCTTAAAACCACTGGGTTGTTCATCCCTGATGTCTGTTTTGTCTTTCTGTTTGTGCGTTCTAAACGTGCTAGCTTCTCTTAGGATAGATTGACTAGCGGAGTGCTCTTGTTTCTTTTGGTTTCACGGTTAGGCATGCACCTGAAACACAAAGATCAAGAACGTAAGTAACCAAAGACACGATGAGTATCGACCGATACTAGATGGTATCGATCGATATCAACAAAAAAATCGCCTCGGTATCGACCGATACTAGGTAGTATCCATCGATACAGACGGGCTTAGTCGAAACTCGATAGCTAAAATTTAATGGTGAAATTGAATCCCCGGCAACGGCGCCAAAATTGATATGCTCAATTTAATACCCTAACAGTACTAAAGCAGTAGTTGTAGTCTAGTTAGGGGTCGAACACAAGGACTCACAGAAATCACACAATAAATTCTATAGTATCAAGCTAAGCTAAGCAATTCAGGTTTAGCAGAAAACAGAAAGTAGTAAACGAGTTGTATTCAATGGGAAAAAGATAGGTTCAGGGATATTTTTCAAAAAATCAATGAATGCACAATAAACTAACTAATCAGGGTTCAAGTTACGCACGGTTCTAGAACTCAAATCACTAGAGTATAGTTAACCAACTGTCGTTGCGAAAACTATCTAAATCTAAACTTCAAAATCCCAAATTTTTTTGCAAATCCATAAGAATAAATCAGCCTTAATTTCAAGTTTGATATGTTCACAAATCAATTAAACCAAATATCTTTGCGAATAATCAATTTGCTCACCCTAAGTTCTATCAGGTAATTAATTGCACTGTCGTGCATAATCAATTATCCTAAAATCTAAGTTCTAAGTGATCAATCTAGAATTAGCTATGAGAACAACCTAAGGTGAAGAACAAATTCAGATTATGAACCCTAAATAACTAATCAACCTAGCATTCAAAGAAATCCCTTATGAGAATCCCCAAACCTAACAGGAGATCTACTCAGACATGAAGATTAAATCAATAGACATGTTTGAATAAATACTCTATATAAAATCAGAAAGAGAAACAAAGGTTTTGAGATCTGATCTCGGACGAAGGGAAATCAGACTTGTCTCTCACCAAAATCTCTCTTAAACTAAAGCAAAATAAAGCATAGCCTAAACAAGTGGCTGTAAAATCCTATTTATAACCTAAATCACGACTTGGGGTCTTCTTAAAATTATTAAAGACTTCTGGGCACTTTTACAATTCTTCAAGTCTTGGAAAACTCGCGGGTCGTGTCTTGCTGCGATGAGTATCGATCGATACCAGGGGGTATCGATCGATGCTTCTCGTGAAATCAGGTACTCAGCAATACGACTTCAGCTCTTGCTCCAAACTGGTCCAGAAAGCTCCAATAATTCCAATAATGCTCCAAACGTGCTAAGACCTGCAAAAGACTCTAAAAGACTCCAAAATACTATAAAGACTCTATAAAAAGGACTTATATCATGGCTTAAATAGGGTAAAAACCATGATATATCAAGCAGTTTGGAGCAAAAGCTGAAGTCGTGTAGCTGAGTACCTGATTTCACGACGAGCATCTATCGATACCCCCTGGTATCGATCGATACTCATCGAGGCTGACACGACATTCGACTTTAATGAAGAGTTGAAGAATTGCAACTTGATCCAGAAGTCTTTAATAATTACAAGAAGACCCCAATTCGTGTTTTAGGTTATATATAGGATTTTACACCCATCTGTTGAGGCTATGCTTTATTTTGTTTTGGTTTAAGAGAGAATTTGGTGAGAGAGACAAGTCTGATTTCCCTTCGTCCGAGATCAGATCTCAAAACCTTTGTTTCTCTTTCTGATTTTATGTAGAGTATTTATTCAAACATGTCTATTGATTCAATCTCCATGTTTGAGTAGATCTCTTGTTAGGTTTGGAGATTCTCATAAGGGATTTCTTTGAATGCTAGGTTGATTAGTTATTTAGGGTTCATAATTTTAAATAGTTCTTCACCTTAGGTTGTTCTCACAGCTAATTCTAGATTGATCACCTGGAACTTAGATCTTAGGATAATTGATTAGGCACGACAGTGCGATTAATTACCTGATGGAACTTAGGGTGAGCAAATTGATTATTCGCAAAGAAATTTGGTTTAATTGATTTGTGAACATATCAAACTTGAATTTAAGGCTGATTTATTCTTAGGGATTTGCAAAGAAATTTGGGATCCTGAAGTTTAGATTTAGATAGTTCTCGCAACGACAGTTGGTTAATTATACTTAGTGATTTGAGTTCGAGAACCGCGCGTAACCTGAACCCTGATTAGTTAGTTTATTTTGCATTCATTGATTTCCTGAGAAATATCCATGAACCTATCTTTTTCCCATCGAATACAACTCGTTTTACTACTTTCTGTTTTCTGTTAAACCTGAACTGCTTAGCTTAGCTTGATACTATACAATTTATTGTGTGATTTCTGTGAGTCCTTGTGTTCGACCCCTAACTATATTACAACTACTGCTTAGTACTGTTAGGGTATTAATTTGAGCATATCAATGATGCTGAGAGTGGCTGAAGTTATTTTCAGGGGATCCATTGGATACCGTGTGGGTTGAGAGTGTTCTTTGTCCTTCGTTTTCGGACCCTTTAGACTTATATTTCCTAACCTTTGTGTATTTTGTTCTGATCCTATGAACGTATTTTATGCATTTACACTCTTTGAGAGTGTCTTTTATTCATCTACACTCTCTTTTATTTAGTCACATTTATATGTTTAAATGATATGAAGTATTAGATGCAAACCAATGCTCTCGACCATAATTTTCCCTCTAAAACTATAAAAAGAAGTAGATTTGCGTCTTTTATACCCTCTATGTTCCTCTCCAATATCCAGACAGACGCTGCATTTCTACTATGAAAGTAGATTGCGAGCAAATGACCGAAAGTGTGTTGAAACAGATGTCAAAAGATTAATCCAAAGTCGCGTAAATGGTTAGACAAAATACATCTGCATCAATGGTCTCTGGCTCATGATGATGGCGGGACGAGATCTTTAAGTTTTATGCAATAATGAAAGTTTCAAAAAATGGGAAAATTGTCTTAAAAAACATCAACTTTCAAATTTTGGCAATTCAAATCACGAACTATGGCGTGGATAGTTTAAATCATCATATTCTGTTGACTTCAAATTTAAATCATGAACTTCTGTTGACTGAGCCAAAAACGACATGACATTAAATTGATTAACGGAACAAGGTTACGGGGTTAAAAACCGTTGAAATCCACGGTTAACTAAAACGTCGTCGTTTGCTATTTCTTCCCCAGATCATAAAGCACGAAAAAATCCCCAATTCCCATTTCTTCTAGCCTAATTTTTCGATTTCAAACTCTCTAAAAGAGAAAATCGCATTTTTAACCTTTAGGGATGTAAAAGGTAGCACTTTAAACCTTGAGAAAATCACACTAGCACTTTAAACCTTCAAGATAACAAAACTAACACTATAAACCCTCAATATGGCAAATTTATTCGCGCTGCCAAAATTTTAAACGGAACAGTTAACTCTGCTATATTTAATTAAAACATGGTAATTCTCTTGTTATATCTGAAATTGAAAAAAAAATATACTTAAGTAAAAAAAACGGGAAACCCTCGACAAAAAAAACAAAAAATAGAAACCCCCAAATCGATTTGGAGATTTAGGGTTCTTGAGAGAATAAATTTCATAAAATCGAAGAAGAGAACAATTCAAGAAAATCGAAGGGAGAGTCGCTCATGACGCGCGGTTTTTTGGAGCTTCACGCTTTGCGCCGTTAATCATTGGAAGTAGCTCACAGCCAGTAAGTTTCGTGTCTTTGATCTATCACAGCCGGGGAAACGGTTCGAAACTACCAAGTATGTTGACAGAACGTTGAAGAGAGGGCTTGAAGTTCCTAGATTTGATTATAGCAAGTTCTTGCATTGTTATTCTAATGAGGAAGGAGTGATTATGTTTGAAGAGATGTCGAAGAAACTTAGAGAAGTGAGCTTGTTTGATTTGGCCGACATATTCCAGAGGTATGGAGAGAAATGACTACTCGAGAGAGAAGGAGAGATAGAGAAGAAATACAGTTATTTGTGCATTAAGTTCGAAGAAGATCTCAATCTATAATGAAGAAATGATAGTAGCTCTTTGTTTTATAGGCTTAAGTACGATCTCGAGCTACTAAGGTTTAGAAGCTCGGGGAACAAACATATATGATAACAAGTGATTAATATTTCATCTGGGAACCATAACCAAACCTGAAATGGAAGTGGTAGGATACCGCCGGGAGAGAACGCCACAAGACACAATTCTGACATGATTGTACAAAATTACAGTTTCTTCTACAAAACACAATTGAAAGCTTTGTTTGGAAAGCAAGAAAACATGTATGAATGAAGGAGATGATAACGATTTCATTGATTTCATACTCTGTTAGTTTTGTAGATTACAAAGAAGCTTATTAAAACACAAAACATAAAACCCTTAACGGCAATAGACGTATGTCATCATCAGGTTGTCCTGAGAGCATCAAATTGATTCGACAGCTTGATATGATAAGTGTGACGCCCCGACCCCGCCTTCCCGAAAGAACCAAACGAGTCGGCCGAATCACCCTCAACCCGCCCCTTCATCTCCACTAAAGACTATGTGTTGGCTAACAATAACTCAATTCTGAATTATCCCTTTTATTTAATCCCAAATAATAGTCTTACAAAATCCAACGTAAATCTTAATAAATTGAGGCAAATAAGGAATGATTGTCTTTAAAACCAAATAGCTGAAATGTCAAATACAACCGAAGGAGAACTCTCAATTCCCCTAAAACTGCACACCACACGGGAATTACTCGTCCAGTTCATCGTACTCAACATCATCAACACCATCATCACACTCAACTACAAGAAAAGAGAGGGCTGAGTAATTGGGATTACTCAGTGATACAAGACTTTTCAGTCTATAGGAGGTATCAATAACTCCAACACGTGTAGTATGAAGGTTATCAATCCATAAAGGGATTTGTCCTAATCATTAAGAATGCAAGGCACTTAAAGCAAGTTAAGCTAAACAAGTGTGGTTTGTGATTAATTATCAATTCAAAACAAGTGAGTAGCAAAAGCACTAAGCAAGATTGTAAATTAATAGGCAAAAGCGAATCTAGAGATAGGGTGATCGATATAAGAAGTCCCAAGTTCAATTCATGATGTTCATTTATTTAAGTAAGCTAATCCCTAGGCATAAGATCCTAAACTTGACTAATTCTCTTTCAAGCAATTAATCACTATGCTAATCACCTAACCCATTAGCAAATCATCATTTGTGGATCATTGATTAGCAAGCATTAAGTTTAAATCAACAAGATCAACCAAAAATACACCCTAGACAACTATTGTCATAGGCTAGGAATGTAAATCTCTTGTTTAATTCATCAAGGCATTTCACCAAACACTTGGTGTGCATGAAATGCCTTATGATCTAAATCTACTTTTTCAAGCTAGATTTAGCCTTAAGAACATTAAACAAGAAGGGATATAAGAAGATCTAACCCTAAACACCATGAATCAAGCCTA
>PKML01043677.1:144399-158946 GCA_002933935.1 Eutrema yunnanense | reverse complement strand
TCTTCCTGTGGCAATACCGAGCTGTGGTACCGAGCAGGAGCATCGGTATTGCCCCTCGGTGTCGATCGATACTCGGTGCTGATACCGTCGGTATCGATCGATGCTGCTTCAGTTGATACCGAGGTCACTCCTCGGTATCTTTGCTCCGTGTTAAGGACTTTTCCCCCCGGGTTCTCCCTGCGGCAATACCGAGCTGTGACACCGAGTTGTGGCATCGGTGTAACCTCGGTATCGATCGATACTCGGTGTCACACATGGTATCGATCGATGCTCGGTGTGATCTCTGTCTCCTTTCCTCGGGTGACGAATCTCCTCCAAAAGCACCTAGTAATGACTCCAAAATGCCTAAAGACCCACTAGGACCTAAAGCAACTCCTAATATCTAATTTGGAACCTAATTGCATGATAAGACCATGATTATGCATGAGAACTATACAAAACCATGCATGAAATGCATGCTAAAATATGTAATATGAGAGTATATCAATTCCCCCAAACTTAAACCTTTGCTTGTCCTCAAGCAAACAAGATCTAGAAAGAGAGAATTGTAATGTAAGTGGAGTTCGAGCCTATAAGAATCACACCAAGCAATCACACTCAACGTCCAAGTTACTAATTCTAAAATGCATCAAAGTTGTTTACTCAAAAGAAACTAGCCATTTCCTTCACAACATGCAACAAAGCCAAACCTCAACCTAGACAAACTCTATTATCCTCTAGCCTCTTAACATTCATTAATGATTGTATCCGTGAATTGTGCTTATGCAAAATCAAATGAGACCGCTTGGCTAAAGGACCGGTTATGAGATGAAAGTGATCTCATTAATATGCATGGGTGATCAAGCATAAGGATCTCTCAATGAACGAGCAAACTCCGACAAAATGCTAAAGGTAAAGAGCAATCTATGCATACAAGGAAAAACTCTCGTCTACCCGAATGCCTAGAATGTTACTAACCTTAACCCAATCTAACCCTTTTTTGCTTGTTCCCGAATCCTATTCTACCCTTTTCCTACAAGGCACTTTGCCTTGGATACCCAAACACACTTCTTTGTTCTCATTTTCACCTTCTCTTCTCATGGGGATTTTCTTCTTCACCTTGGTTGTGGTTGGATGCTTCTTTTCCTTTTATTTAGCTCTTTCTTTCTCTTCTTTTTGGTTCATGCCTCTTCTCATCTTTTGATGCCTTGGCTTTATGGCCTTCTTTTCTTCTTTGTCTTTTGAGGCTTCTCTTTGTCACTTAGAGCTTTGCTTTTAATCATCTTTGCACCAACTAACCATCACATTGCACACCCCTCTTCATCGTCCTTTCTTTCTCCTTTCATTCCACCATATACACCAAATCAAACCATTCCCTAAAATATTTCTAACCGTTTCCCATGTTACAAATAAGAACCGCCCGCCTAGTCTAGCCTAGTCCTAGTTTAGCTCCTTGATGTTGGAACTAAATCTACACAAGATTGCTTCCTTGTCGCCCTTATTCCTAACACGTTTTGTCAAGTTCACTCCAAATAAGGCCTCACAAGCACACACAAAAGATTTGGGGCTAGAAAGAAGGTTATTGGCAAGGTGGGGAAACCAATCCAAAAAATGGGATTTGGCTACTTAGGCAAGCAAGAGTGGTGAAAAGGAAGAAAGAATGCCTAAGTATGTATAAGTGATCCGCGGTTTTATTTAAATCTACACAAGCACAATAATTACATATTCAATTTAGATTATCACTTAGATGAGGCTAGGTTCAATTCAAGCTTGCTTCAATCAAAGAAGGGCAATGATGCATGTGCTCTAACAAATGGTTCACCCTTGATTTCAGATTCAACTTTAATGCATCAAACAACTAATAACTCGGGCGTTGAATCAATTGCTAATTAAGCTACTTTCAAGGTTATCATTACTCCATGCTTATGCAAATGCAAGCTAAAATACAAACTAGACACCACCTATAAGTAAATATGCAATCCTAAATGTTCAATAAATTTTCAAATTTATTGAAAATGCATGATATGCATGAGACTCAAGTGCAAAAGAGAAGATAAGAGCATAAAACACGAGGTCAAATACCGGTCTCTCCCCCAAACTTAAATCACACCGTCCCGGTGTGAAATAAATTCAAAGAAGAGACCCAAAACAAAATATAATATGCTAAGACTTTAAAAGGGAAAGAGATACTTACATGGAGGAGTGCCACTATGTGAATGGAGAGCATGGAGAATTGCTAAGCTTTCCAACATCAAACGCCCTTGGCTACCTTGCCATCACTTTCTACTATCAATGACCTTGCAACTACTTAACCAAAAGATCAAAAACGTCCAAGAAACACAAATTAAAACTACAAAGCGAAAGAATATATACAAGGATAAACATGGGAATGTCTCCCAAGTGCACTTTGTTTAAAGTCACTAAGTTTGACTTTGGTTACCCTTTTAGGCGGGTGAGAGAGGAGTGTGAACACTCCAAGGAGGATCCTTGAGTTCAAGCTTGAGCACATTGCTCATGACCTCCTCAAGACCGGCTTCACCTTTTGCTTTGAGCTCGGGAGTGAGGATTGCCTTGGCCGAGGCAAAGGGCTTGGATCGGCCTTTGGATTTGATCTTTTACTCAATCACTCCATCCTTGTGCTTCCAAGGAGTGAGAGTCATCATAGAAGGTTGGCTCGGCTCGGATTTAAACCCATGATGCTTACTCGATCCGTTTCGCATCGTAGCCTTGGATTTTGTCTTCTTCTTTGCGCCCTTGCTACCCACAACGTCCTTCTCCATTGTGGTGGGAGGGATCGGTTCCAAACAAGTGATCATGTCAACTTCCGAAGCTTCTTTGTCATTACCATAACCCAAATCTTTTCTCTCAAGAGACTTTTCTTCCTCTTCATAGACCTTTGGGGGTGGAGCTTCTTCAACCATATCACATCTACCCACATATAATATTTCTTCTTCTTGAGACTCATCATCCTTCATGGTGATTGTACCGCAAATTTTATTGGAAGAAGTCCTCATTGGGTAGTACACTTTATCATCCACATTCAAGAGAACTACCCTTTGCTCTTTGAAATCCATTCTAGCACCGGTAGTGAGTAGGAATGGAGTTCCAAGGAGTAGTGGAAGCTTGTTGGTCTTCTTCATTTCCATGACCACAAAGTCCGTTGGGACTATGAAATTCCCAACCTTGAGTGGATAGTCTTCGAGGAGACCAAGTGGCTTCTTCGAAGAAGTGTCTCCAAATGTGATAGGTGATGGATGATAGGCGAGGGTTTTTATACCAAGACTCTTGAGCATCTCATGGGACATAACGTTCAAACTTGATCCGGAATCACACAAAGCATCCTCAATCTCCAAATCTCCAAGAGAGCAAGTTATAGAGAATTTACCGGGATTACCAAGCTTGGGGAAAGACTTAGGCTCGATCCTAGTTGAGCTTGGTGAATCAATGCAAGCAACAATACCTCTTGGTTCTTGAACCATGGTCACGTACTCATCTTTCATAAAGGTCACCTCCCCGCCTTGTTCCTCAATGTCCTCATTAAGCTTCAAGGGAGCTTGTGATCCATAGAGTAGAAGCTCAATCTCATTAGTGACGGCTTCATGATCTTCAATGGGATGTGGCTCCTTTGAGAAGATGGCATTGCAATACTCCTTTGCTTTCCCATTTGAAGAGCTTTGTTGTACGTTGTCTCCATTGGCTACCTTGGCTTCCATTTCTTGCATTTTGGAATTCAATGCTTCAAACTTTTTGTGGAGATCATTGTATGAGCAAGCTACCTTGGTAGTTATTTCCTCCATCTTCTTTCTTATATCCAATGCTCCACTTGCTTGGCCTTGGAGAAGTTGTTGAAGAACATTTTTGACATCAAGGTCTTGAGTCATGGAGTTGTGACCTTGAGCTTGAGGAATGAAAGAAGCATTGTTGGGGTAGCTTCCTTGTTGTCCTTGAGGTTGATGTTGAGGGACAAAGCTTTGACCTTGGTTTTGATTGGTGGGGAAGGTCCTTTGTTGAGCAAAGTTGTTATTGTAACTTCTTTGATAACCTCCATTGTTCCCAATGTAGTGCACTTCTTCTTGGTTGCTCAAATCCACCATATGTTCTTGTGCTTGATGAGTGCCTTTCGAATCACTAACAAAGTGAACCATCTTTTGAGAAGCATTAAGGAGCTTGTCCATCTTGTCATTGAGAGCTTTCATCTCTTTGGCTCTCCTTTGCTCCTCATGATCACTTGTGGTCCTTGTAGACCGGTCATAGTCATCACCATAAGTGCCATCACTCAATGCAAGGTTCTCTACCAATTCCATCGCTTCATTCACTTCTTTGCCCAAGAAGCTTCCATTAGAGGCGGTGTCAAGTAACATGCGGATCTTGGGCAATGCTCCACGGTATAGAGTGCTTAGGAGTGAAGCATCCGAAAATCCATGATGAGGGCATTGCGATGTATAGCTCCTAAACCGCTCCCATGCTTCATTGAAGCTCTCATCCGCTCTTTGAGTGAAGCTTGATATCTCGTTCCTTAGCTTGGTCGTTCTTGAGTGGGAGAAGAACTTGGCAAGGAAGGCGGTTTTGCATTGATTCCAAGAGGTGATGGAACCTTGGGGGAGGTTCTTTTCCCATTGTCTTGCCTTGTCTTCAAGAGAAAAAGGAAACAACCTTAGCTTGAAGCTATCCTCCAACACTCCATTCATCTTTGTCAAGCTACAAATACGGTCAAAGTGATCCAAATGATCAAGAGGGTCTTCTACCGCAAGGCCATGAAATTTGTTACTTTTCACCATGTTGATGAAGCTTGCTTTGACCTCAAAGTCATTGCATTCAACCGGTGGTGCATGAATCCCTTGGCGGTTGAAATGAGCATTTGCCGCATCACCCGCTCCAACAATGTTTTGAGCTCTAGCATTATGGGCGGGTGGGTTTGGGTTGGGGTCGTGAGGTTGTGGATGGTGATTTCCATTGCCACGTTCTTGACCAAGCTCTTGAGCTTGGTGTTCTTGCACGTGCTCCATACCAAGCCTAGCAAGGTGTGCAAGCCGTTCCCTCTCTCTTCTTGCTCTAATATCACGATCCAATAGGTGAATGTTGTCCCTAGGCTCAACAAGATTTGCTTCGCCTCTAGACCTTGTGTTCATGTACCTACAAGAGAGAGCTTGAGAGAGAGATTAGTATCCAAAAGAAAATAAAAATGCTTAATCTCACTAAGAACCTAAATCTTAAGGTCAAAATCAAATCCCAATATGGCAACGGCGCCAAATTGATACAAGATATTTTGTTATCTCTAGAGTCAATTCTCTAAATGCAATTGTAGCATAAGAGGTTATCGAACCTTATCGGGATTTTATCCTAAACACTAAGAATGCAAGGAACACTTGTAATTTAAGCTAAACGAGTGGTTTTGTGATTAAGTATCTAAATTAAGCAAGTAAACAACTAAACAAGATGTAATCCAAATAATAAAAGCGGAACAAGAGATAAGGTTATTGATATAGGGTGATCCAAGCTCAATTAGTGGTGTTCATTTACTCAAGAAGCTAATCCCTAGGCAATAGATCTCTAATCTAGATTAGTTCTCTTTCAAGCAACTAATCACTATGCTAATTATCAAACCCATTAGCAAATCATCATTTGTGGATTATCAATTAGCAAGCATTAAGAATCATAACAAGATCAACCAAAGATATACCCTAAACAACTAATGTCTTAGGTTAGGAACATAAATCTCTTGTCTAGTTTGGTCTTGGCATTTCATCAAACATTTGGTGTTCATGAAATGCCTAATGATCTAGACCCACTCTTTCAAGCTAGATCTAGCATTAGGGACTCTAGACAAGAAGGAATATAAGATTATCTAATCCTAAACACCACTAATCAAACCCTAGATCTCCCTAATCAACCTCATCCCAAGATCCTTAAGACTACTCACTAACCATCATGGGTTTAACAAATCCAAGGAAAGAAGTGTTAAAGCTCATGATCAAGATGATTGAATGATTAGAAAGTAGAAGATAGATGGATCAAATCAAGAAAACAATACTCAAATTAAAAGGATCAATCTCTTACAAATCACTCTTAGAGAGGTTTTTGCTTAGAAAAAGACTTAGCCCTCACAAATTAGGTTTTTGGGCTTAAATAGTGAATAATAACGAACCGGGTCGACCCGGAACAAACCGGGTACCGACCCGGTTTAAATGGATAAAAAGTGCTTGGTATCGATCGATACCCTCGGTATCGATCGATACTGAGGACGCATCGGGTTTGTTCTTCAGTGATACCAAGGTCACTCCTCGGTATCACAGCTCCGTGTTAAGGGACATTTTCCCCCGGGATCTTCCTGTGGCAATACCGAGCTGTGGTACCGAGCAGGAGCATCGGTATTGCCCCTCGGTGTCGATCGATACTCGGTGCTGATACCGTCGGTATCGATCGATGCTGCTTCAGTTGATACCGAGGTCACTCCTCGGTATCTTTGCTCCGTGTTAAGGACTTTTCCCCCCGGGTTCTCCCTGCGGCAATACCGAGCTGTGACACCGAGTTGTGGCATCGGTGTAACCTCGGTATCGATCGATACTCGGTGTCACACCTGGTATCGATCGATGCTCGGTGTGATCTCTGTCTCCTTTCCTCGGGTGACGAATCTCCTCCAAAAGCACCTAGTAATGACTCCAAAATGCCTAAAGACCCACTAGGACATAAAGCAACTCCTAATATCTAATTTGGAACCTAATTGCATGATAAGACCATGATTATGCATGAGAACTATACAAAACCATGCATGAAATGCATGCTAAAATATGTAATATGAGAGTATATCAGTAAGCAAAGAAAATTATTCCAAATGACAAATAGCTTCGTCCATTAATTTTTAGGAGTTAAAACAGAGATGAACATACTAGCGAATACAATGAAATTTAAAAACGAGGCCCGCAAATGCTTACCTTGCTTGCCCTCAGGACCGGCCTTGATAGTGATTAAACATGTACTTTTATTTATCAATAAAACTTAGAGGAGAAAAAATAATTTTAGTTCCGAATGGTGATCAATAAAAACAAAAGAATGAGGAGAAGAAGACAAAAGCGATAAAAGATAAACGAGGAAGAAGAAAAAAATAAATTAATGAAGAGACAGAAGGAGAAGACAAAGACAATGATAAAGTTTTATCGCCACCATCCATATGGATGTGGATTTTGAGAAGATACCTTTGCGTAAAACATATAAGCTAATGATGATCTTTATTAGAGTTTCAGGAAAAGAGGAAAATGGTTTTGGATCCTCTTGAGGTATTATAGGATAATATATTAACAATGCAGTAAAGTGAATGTGAGGATTCAAAATTTCCAGGAGATGCTTTTGATGGCGAAATATCTGTGCTAGAGATGAAAAAGGAGAAAGAAGAGATGGAGAAGAAGTTTGAAGGTAAAGTAAGAGAAGAAGATAAAGAGACTGAGAAGTTGAAGAAGACGTTGGGATTAGAAGAAGAGAAGAGATAGCCAGATAGGCCATGTTCGTTTGTGCGTCTGGGCGTTGAGTCTAAAAACTGCATTTTGATGCAGTAGCTAGACGCATCATCCATATGCAGTTCGTTTCTATGTTTGATGTTTGCACCTATGCTCTGGTATTATGGTTTCATGTTCGTACTTGCGTGAAAGATAAGAATCAACAAGAAAGAGATACAATTCCGGCAAAACAAGGAGAGATTTCCAACTAGGGAAAATGAAGAATTAAAATAATCCATGAACTTAATGTATATAAATAATGATTACTTTAGAGATGAAACTTAACATGCATGGTATCAAAACTGCAAAAGTGATTGTTTACCTACGCTCTAATTTCATGGTTTCATGCTTGCTCTTGCGAGAAAGATAAGAACAAACAAGAAGAAGAGATTTTCGTCTATGGAGAACAAATAATTAAAATAATCCATAAACTTAATGTATACAAATACTCGCACAAAAATAATGACTGATTTAGAGATGAAATTTAATATGGTATCAAAGCTACTGAAGTGATTGTTTACCTACGTTTTGATACCATGGTTTTGTGCCCCCCGTTTGCGAGAAAGATAAGAACCAACGAGAAGGAGAGACAATTCCGGCAAAACAAGGCGAGCTTTTCGGCTAGAGAGAATGAAGAATTAAAATAATCCATAAACATAATGTATACAAATAATGAAACTTAACATGGTATCAAAGTTACCAAATGGATTGTTTAACTACACTCTTATACCATGGTTTCGTTTCCGTGCTTGCGAGAAAGATAAGAACCGACGAGAAGGAAAAACAATTCATGCAAAACAAAGAGAGATTTCCGGCTAGGGAGAATGAAAAATTAAATTAATTCATAAACTTAACGTATACAAATAATGACTACTCTAGAGATGAAACTTAACATGGTATCAAAACTACCAAATGGATTATTTACCTACGATGTGATATCATGGTTTTGTGTTCGCGCTTGCGAGAAAGATAAGAACAGACAAGAAAAAGAGTCAATTCACGTAAAATGGGGAGAAAGTTCCGGTTAGGGAGAACAAAAAATTAAAATTAAGAAAACAAAAGAGAGAAAGATAATTTGAAGGAGACAAGACTAAACCATTGTGAAATTTACATTTTATGAATGAAAAGAAGAAGAAGAACATGATGGAGATTTTTGACGAAGAACTAAAGGAGATCTAAATTATGAATCGAGAGAGAGAGAGAGAGAGAGAGAGAGAGAGAGAGAGAGAGAGAGAGCCTTCAAGAACATGTAATTTCTCGATATTATATCGTCGTTAGTTCGTCTCTTCCGTGTTCCTAATTTCTGTTTAATCTGGTTGACATGTAAGTTAAAGCCTTCATGAACATTTAAGTGTAGTTCTTTGGTAATGGTTGTCTTAATTTTTTTTATTTTTATATGTATTTCTTTTTTTAATTCTAATGTAGGCTTCTTAATGAGCCATAATTGGCATATCTTCGATCACGACTTCAGAACATATATATTTGCTTGGATTGTAATATTAACTCTTAAATCTTGTGTTAATAATAAAAGTACTTGAAATGACAGAGTATTTAGACAAACAAGCATTGCTCGAGAATAAAATCGCAATGATCCACAGAATATATCGATGTATAATCAAAATTTTTGTAGAGATATTGAATTCGACAATTATTGGTCTTGGTTAGTTTTTACTTTTTTTTTTGTTGGTTGATTATATCTTACATTATTGTATGAGAAGGTGAAGATGGGGAAGGAGGCTAAGAAAAACCTGAAGAATAAGAAACCAAAGAAGACAAATGCAATGAATTAGGAGAAGGAAGAAGAAGAGGAAGACGAATAAAAAACGAAAGAACAAGAAGAAGTCGAAGATTATGAAAAAGAAGAAACCCAAGACGGTTAAAAAAATAAGGAAAATACTAGGAAGCAGAAAAACAAGAAGACAAAGAAGTCGAAGAAGACTGAGATGATGAAAAAGAAGAACGAAAAGATGATGAAGAAACATATTTTCGGAAGAGTTCCAACGAGGGAAGAAAATTGTTCGTAATTCCAATGTGTGTGTCAAAGAAACATTATTCATTATATTGTCGAGCTTTGTGAATTTTGTTTCCTCGGTTTTACGACCACATGTGAGAAACACTGCATAATTATATATAAAGGAGGATAAGGATTGAGTGTGTGTAAAATAAAAAGGTTTCAGATAAGCGAGAATTTCGTTGATGTTGCATGAACATTTTGGAGTCTTATTAATGACTTTGGCAGAAAACACTTTATTTCGAATCGATAAGGATATCATGAGAGAAATGAGTCTTCGAAACACTGAATACTTTATGTGTTATTGTTTCAATCGTATTATATATTCGATTTTGCACGAGTTTAAAAATTAACTTCAAAATTGAAATGAAAATTGATAAATGGAGCAAATCGATTGTTACTATACTAAACTTAAAAGGACTTTTGATTGACATGGGAAGAGGCTACTGGTGAATTTTCTCTCAAAGGATGGAAAGATTCTCTATGACACTACTGATATAACATAGTATTTCCGTCTTTTTGTTTATACAAGTTTTTGTTAGCATTTGGGCTCCTTATCTTTGGGTTTTTATTTTTCATGACTGATGACTGTTTCGTTATTATATTTTCCTTTTTTATATTACAATTCTCCTTCGTTTCAAGAGGAGGGTTCATGTTAGAACGGTCGGATAATATGTGTATGTGTTATCTATGTGCTTTTACTTCACAAAATTCTTTGAAACTGATCGTTTGTGTAAAGATAGCCAAGCCCATAAAAATTGTGAAAATATACGTTCGAAAAATTCCAAACTTCCAAAAAATAATTAGAAGAAGGAAAATACAAGTAAGACGAAAAATCAAAAGTCAAATAAAAGGAAGAAGGAGATGTGGAAGAATAAGGAGCAAGAGAATACAAAGACGATAGAAGATGGGGCAGAAGAAAAATTAGAAGAATAAAACAAAGAAATTCAGATGGTTGGAAAACGAGGAAAAACTGAATGAAAAAAAGTCAAAGAAGACGATAAAGAAAAAGTAGGAGTTGAAAACGATGAAGGATAAGAAGGAAAAGACGAAGAATATGAAAAACTAAAAGAAAAAGAAGAGGGAGAAGTAAAAGACGAAGCCAATGACGACAATGAAGAAAAGAAAAATAGTCGGAGAAGACGAAGATGGTGAACAAAGAAGAATGAAATGACGAATTTGGAGAATAAAAAACAACCAGAAGAATAAGTCGGAAAAGTCGGAGAAGAAAACCAATACATAGTAGACGAAGTGGAAGAAGGAAAATACGTGGCAAAAAAAAAGAATAAAGAAAGAGAAGAAAACCAGAAGATGAATAATATAAAGTAGACGAAGGTGAAGATGAGAAAGAGACAAAGAAAAACCATAAGAAGAAGAGTTTTGATAAGACAAAGAAGACCAAGGAGGAATAAGAAGCAGAGAATGAAGAAGGCTAATAAAAATCGAAAGAGAAGAAGAAGAACTGAGAGAATACAAAGATGATGAAGAAGAAGTCAAAGAAGTAGGAAAATACGAGGAAAAAAAACAAAAGAGGAAGGAGAGGAAGAAAAAGAAGACACAACATAATAATAAGAAGAAGTAGAAGTCGAAGACGATAATGAAGATGAAAGAAAAAGGGTGAGAAATAAGAAAATTAAAAGATATATAAGAGGAAGAAGAAGAATTAGAAGTCAAAGACGATGAAGAAGAATAAGAAAAAGCTGAGGAACTGACAAAAGCTTTAAAATTGGAGAATGAAGCAGAAGACGAATAATAACCGAAAAAAAAAAAGGAAAATACGAAGAAGAATAAAACCAAAAGATAAAGAATATGAAGAAGAATAGAACAAAGCAGAAGAGGAATAAAAAGAAGACAAATCATAAGAGGGAGAAGAAATAGAAGTTGAAGGCGACGAAGAAGACGAAGGTGATGAATAAGGAGAAAAAGAAGTAGAAGAAAGAGAATAATATAACCCGGAAGAAGATGAAGACATAACAGAAGAGGAACAAGAAGTTGAAGTCGAAGACGATGATGAAGATGAAAGAAAAGAGTGAGGAATAAGATAATCGAAAGATGTATAAGAGAAAGAAGAACTAGAAGTCGAAGACAATGAGGAAGAAGAAGGAAAAGATGTGGAAAACACGAGTGACAGAGAAAAAACGGAATAAGAAAACAAAAAAAAGAAAGAAAACGAAAAAGTCTTGAGAGAAGAAGGAGAGATAAAGGTGGAAGACGATGACGAAGAATAAAGAAGAAAAACCAAATGATAAATAAGAGGAAAAAATGACGAAGAACGATTATGTGAAGACGAATAACTCGCGTTTGTCTTAGTTCAATTGGTTTGTGGGTTTCATACACTTATTTAGTATTGCTTTTTGAGTTTTTAATTTTGTATAGTGTTTACTTTTTTGGATTAGATTTATTTTGATCATGTATGTCTCAAATGGCTGTTCTAATTTTCTTCGGTTTATAACATAAAGTTTTGTCTTACGTTTTTGAGACCCCTCGGCCGGCGCAAGGCGCGGACTACCTACCTAGTTTATAGTAAAAAATAGACCTAAATTTAAAAAACCATATATAAAGTATATATTATTTATAACATAATAATTAAAAATATATAATTATTATAAAAAAAATATCACAAAATTTAAATATTGAGGATTTTAATCAAGCCTTACTGGCTAAAGAAGCATGGAGACTTTTGAATGAACCAGAATCGCTAATCTCAAGGCTATACAAGGAACGATATTTTGCAACAAAGAGCATCCTAGACTGTGGCAAAGGTTATCGACCTTCATATGCTTGGAGAAGTATACTACATGGGCGTGAATTGCTACGAAGAGGTCTGATAAAATCAATTGGTAATGGGGTAAGTACAAAGGTGTGGACAGACAAATGGATAATGGATACACACCCCAGAAGACCGGTGAACAAACAGATACTCTATGACCTGGATTTGGATGTCAAATCGCTCATATCTTCTGATGGAAAATGGCGGATTAACACTCTTCATGATCTATTCCCACCTGCGGACGTACAACGAATTATGAGAATGCAGATATGGGGGGTGGAAGATCGGTTCATTTGGGCATACACGGATCATGGGTCTTATTCAGTCAAGAGCGGATACTGGTTTATTTCTAACCACCCGAGAATCCCAGATGCTCCAAGAACACAGCCTGATCAAATCGTTCTTGAACTCAAACGAAGATGCTGGAAAATGAAAACAATGCCAAAGATAAAGACTTTCTTTTGGAGAGTATTGTCCGGTGCCTTAGCAGTGACGGACAGACTGAGATCTCGCGGAATGCAGGTAGATAATCGATGCAAACTCTGTCAGCAAGGAATTGAAACAATAAATCACGTCCTCTTCCAATGCCCTGTGACGGTTGATATTATGAGGAATGCTGGGATCCCGTTTACTCTGCAATCGCAAAACAGCACGCTAGAGGTGAATTTAGCTAAACTCTTGGATTTGATGGAGGAACAATCGATTCCTATTGAGATGCGGATGTCAATACCCTGGGTTACCTGGAATATTTGGAAGAATCGCAATGCGATACTATACGCAGGAATACAGGAACCGGTAATTGTTATTGCACAAAGAGCGATTGATGAAGCTCGAGGCTGGTGTGTAATCAACTTGGCTGAGACCACGATTCAACGAGGAATGGAGGTACCAGCTTTCGAGAATAAATGGACACCTCCACCTGAAGGAACAATTAAATGCAATATCCATGCCAATTGGAGGAATGCAGTACTTCATAGTGGAGGGGCTTGGATTTCCAGGGATCATACATGATCGGTTAAGCATCATGCTCGAGAGGCTTTCACGAACTCTCCAAACCAGATAGTGGCTGAACTGAGAATAGTAATCTGGGTGATGCAAAGTCTGCGTGATTTACAAATTACGGATGTCATTCTAAGTTCAGATTGTCAACCGGCGATTGAAGCAATTGTCAGGCCTAACCAATGGCCACGATACAGACCTCTCCTGGAACACATCAAACACCTTCGATCGAGCTTTGAACATTGTGTTTTTGAAACAGAACGAGCGACCGCGAATTCAATCACAAGAGAGATTGCGAAGAGTGTTACAAGAGATGGAAGATTTCAATCTTATCTAGCCTTGGGAGGCCCTTCATGGCTTCAGGATCGTATTCATCAAGTGTCATTGAGGAGTATTTAAGTAATCATTCCCTTAGGATAATGATACTCTGCTTTATGGCCTTACTCTTTGGTTTGTTTTGTTTTTAAACTCTGCTCCTCATTAATAAAATTTCAGACGTTAAAAAAAAAAAAATAGGAATAAACGGGCCATGCTAATTTTAACGGATCTAAACGGACGGGATTTCACAAAATAAACAGGCTTAAAATAAATAGGTTTTCTGAAAAATCTCTTCCAAGTTTTCTTCAAATCTCAGCCCCTTTCAAAAATCACTGAAACATGTCGGGATCCAGCTACGCCATAGCATCCGAGATCTATCCTGAGCAGAAGCCCAATCTCGTGCCGGCCTGTAAAATCCGTGTTAATGATTGCATCGTCATCTATGGCCATTCCTGCCAGGTATGATTTCGACTTTTCTCATCTCATCTCTCTAGTTCTCTTGTTTATCTCTGTTGTTTTCGTTAAAACTGTAGGACCAAAATTTCGCACAATAGACAGGAAAGATTTAATCACGATAATAAGTAAATAAACAGTTAAGGAACAGACGATTCATAAACAATAAAGCAATAATAAATCTAAGGAGGCGAGATGAATCTCTTTCCTTAACTCTAAGAATCTCCCGTAGTGCGACGGGTTTTTATAGATCCATGAGTCCCAGGATACAACCAAAGTAATCTGTATCATCTACACTTGATATCAGATCTAACGAACTTTAAACTACGATACTCTCGAATAGAAACTTACTCTCTAGACAGAAGGGAATTGAAGAAACTATTGCTAGAACTTTTAGAATGTGTTTATTGTGTATCAGAGGATGATTTTTTAGGTGAAAATCGTGTTGTATATATAGGAGAGAGGCTAGGGTTTTTCCATGACAGAAAAGGAATATTTCTAGAATAACCTAGGCGGCTGCGATTTTT
>PKML01043677.1:46991-130040 GCA_002933935.1 Eutrema yunnanense | reverse complement strand
GTGGAAGATGTTAACTACATTGGTGGTTCTGGTTTTCAGGGTCAGCGATTTGGATACAACTCCAATCGAAACTTCACCAACAATGCTCAGCAAGGAGGGTACCAATCCCCACCACCCAAAGCTCCTGAGAGTAAGATTGAGGCTATGCTTGAACACCTGGTTCAAGGGCAGGAGAAGATGACAGTCACTTTCAATGGTAAGATGGACACCATGTACACCGATTTGAGTGGAAGGATCGAGGCACTAAATACGAGTCACATGATGCTGGAAACTCAAGTAGCTCAGACTGCAGCAAATTCCAAGGGAAAATCGGTTCATTCACACAATGCACACGTCAATGCGATCTCCTCAAGTGCAGAAAATTTCGATGAGGATCCCGAAATCGCCAGAGCATCGATCGATACCCCCCAGGTGTCGATCGATGCCGGTTATAATTCTGAAACGGGATACTTCAAAAACCCGTGTATCGATCGATACCCCATTGGTATCGGTCGATACTGAGGCGATTTCAGAGGAGACACCGGAGATGTCGACAGAGGTGCCTACAATACTTCCAGAGAGGGTCTATATACCAAGGATACCTTATCCTAGAGCTCTTGACAAGGCTAAGAAGGAGGTAGAGGACACCGAATGCAAGGCTATGCTGGATAATCTAATTGTGGAGCCTCTTGATGATGATAAATCTGTCGAGGATTATTCAACAGCAAGAGTATCGATCGATACCCTCCCTGGTATTGATCGATACCCATCGCAGAACAAGCCAGAACATGTGGAAACACGTGAGTCAATCAAAGGAAGAGTTCGCAAGATCAAGAAGGAGAATCATGTTCCTAAACATCTCAGAGATCCCATCTCTCCAAAGCAGCTGCGTGGCTTTGAGAAGATGGTACGAAGGTTTTCCCCTAATTCAACCTTTGAAGAAGCTCTAGAGTGCCGTCCTTTGCTAAGTCACTTCAAGGATTGCAGAGAAACTGAGGAAGAGATTAAGGCACTCTTCATTAAGGCTAGAGGTCCACCTCCACTGAGACAGTTGACCCCAAGGGAAGATCCAGGGAAATTCGTGGTTCCATGCTCCATCTCAGGAGTCGAGTTCAAAGAGTCTCTTGTTGATTCAGGGGCTAGTGTCAATGTCATCTCAAGGGCAATTGCAGAGCGGTTAGGGGCTGATATTCGATCACCAGAGATATCCATCACATTCGCGAACGACTCCACCTCGCTTCCACACGGTACTATCCATGGGTTGCTGGTCAAAGTAGGAGACTGTCTGGTTCCTACTAATTTTCAGGTTGTGGAGATGAGTGCGTTATCTCGTATGCCTATACTCCTGGGACGACCATTTATGGCTGCTGCTGGCGCAATCATAGACACACCTAATAAGAGAATCTCTTTCTCTTACATTGATGGAGGGGTCTATTATGATGTCATTCCCCCTAGAAGTGTTCCTACACGTGTCTCTAGCAATGAGGTTGTCACATGAATGTCACTGGCAGTTGATCTTTTGGAAGAGCCTCCTGATGAGCCTACTGTCACAGACGTTCCAGCTGAACCGCCCTGCATTCCCAAGGAAGTTGTCAAGAAGGCTAAGGCAACAAAGAAGAAGGCCAAGAGCAAGAAGGTCGAGAATCCCCATGTCACTTTGATACCTCAGAAGTGCAATGGAGATTCGATTGAGTACAAGGTCAAGTGCAAAGGAGCCTTGAAGCCATTCTCTAAGGCTAGAGTTCTTCTCACTTCTGAGCTGAAAGAGAAAGGACAGGAGTTTGTGGAAGGCATGCTGAGCAGAACTCTGAAGATAGCAATGTCGAGTTGTGGAGCCTGTTTTGGTGCAAGCTCTCACTCTTATCCAGCCTGAATGGTGTTACAGTCAAGCTATTAACGTTAAACGAGCGCTTGGTGGGAGGCAACCCACTGGTGAGTCTGTTTTTGATTCGTTTTTCTTTCTTATTTTCGTTCGTTTTGAGTTTGTGTCAGGATAAACAAGGAGCAAAACTCGAAATCGCCTGAGTGTCGATCGATACCCTACGCGATTCAGAAAGGTTCATGTCGATTTAAGCCTGTATCGATCGATACAGGCTGTGTGTCGATCGATACTCAATGTTCCAGCAAGGTAACTTCTTGTTTTTCCCAATTTTATTATGTTCCTTTGTTTTATTTCACTGACTCTAGGCTAGATAACACTGGGGACAGTGTTGTTCAAGTCTGGGGGAGGTGTCTGCTGACATTGTTTTTGTTTTTCTTAGAGTCAGTCGTTTTATCGAGTCAAATTGTTTTATTGAGTCAAAACCTGTTGGAGATAATGATCCTGTGCTTGAACCTATTGATTTGATTTTGTTTTTGAGTGCATAGTGTCACAGGACCAGCTCTAGATTGACTAATGAAAAATCCAAGGACTGACCAGTTGACTAGAAAACATCCATGTCTACAGCAGAGTTCTTCTGAAACCGGAGCCAAATTTTTGCACTTCATCAATGTGGTTAGTGTTTTTAGAGCTTGATTCATCATTCATATCTGATAAAGGAACCCATGTGTTTAGAGTTATGGTATCTCTCTCCCCTGTTATAAGTTGATAGATAAGAGCATAAAAGATTGAAATGATTTTCTTCTGAGTAGAGGGTTAGGAAAATTTCCAGCGATCCCATTATTCTACTTAAGAGGGAATGATCACACAAAGGATTGGAAGCGAGGCTAGGATTTTCCTATGATGCCATTATTCGCCTACATCCTTTGATACATTGAGAGGGAAGAACCGGGGATTTGGTGGCAAACACCATCAATACTCGCGTCTCATACCTTGATGTGTATATGCAAAGCTAAAAAAAAAATGGAACGTAATAAGAAATAAGTCTGGGGGAGAGAAATTGATACAAAAAAGTGTAAAAAGGGTGGTTCCTTGTCATGATATTGTCTGGTAAAGAGTCTAGAAGGTTCTTGAACATTAACTGCAGCGATGAAACTGGCGATGAAGGTTTTACTTGAACAAAGCTGTGGGATAATGTATGGAGTCTGGAAAAGCTGCGAATGTCTACGGAGAAGTACATGGTGGTTAGATCGAAAGCTGGTTAGGTGACATTTGGGTACTTGGAAAGAAGGTCATTTCGATGGTTCATGAACAGGTGAGTCTCCGCGTTTTCAAACCTCTTTCTCTGTTTAGTCTTCTATTTGCTTGAGGGCAAGCAAAAGGCTAAGTCTGGGGGAGTTGATATATCATGGTTTTTACCCTGTTTAGGCCATGATATAAATCCTTTTTATAGAGTCTTTATAGTATTTTGGAGTCTTTTAGAGTCTTTTGCAGGTCTTAGCACGCTTGGAGTATTGTTGGAATTATTGGAGCTTTCTGGAGCAGTTTGGAGCAAGAGTTGAAGTCGTGTTGCTGAGTATCTGATTTCACGACAAGCATCGATCGATACCCCCTGGTATTGATCGATACCCATCGCAGCAAGACACGACCCGCGAGTTTTCCAAGACTTGAGGAATTGCAAAAGTGCCCAGAAGTCTTTGATAATTACAAGAAGACCCCAATTCGTGTTTTAGGTTATAAATAGGATTTTACAGCCACTTGTTTAGGCTATGCTTTATTTTCTGTGTTTATTTTACTCTGGTTTTTGAGAGACAAGTCTGAATCTCCCTTCGTCCGAGATCAGATCTCTAAACCTTTTCTGATTGATCTATTGATGATTTATTCAAACATGTTGTCTTCAATCTCCATGTCTGAGTAGATCACCTGTTAGGTTTAGGGTTTTCTCATAGGGATTTCATTGAATGCTAGGTTAATTATCTTTTAGAATTCACCATCTGAATTAGTTCTTTGCTTAGGTTGTGTTCAAAGCTTGTTCTAGATTAGCTACCTAGAATATAGATCTTAGGATAATTGATTAGGCACGAGAGTGCGATTAATTACCTGATAGAACCTAGGTGAGCAAATTAATTATTCGCAAAGAGAATTGGTTTAATTAATTTGTGAACATATCAAACCTGAACTTTAAAGCTGATTTAGACTTTAGGATTCGCAAAGAGATTTGGAATTCCTAGGATTTAGATTTAGATAGTTTTCGCAACGAGAGTTGGTTAATTATATTTTAGTGATTTGAGTTCTAGAACCGTGCTTAATCTGAATCCTGTTAGTTAATTTAGCTGCATTCATTGATTTCCTGAGAAATACCCTGAGCCTATATTCCTCCAACTGAATTTACAAACGCTTTTACTTGCAATCTTGTTTTCAATTACATCTTATGATTTAGCTTGTTTCGGATCTATATAATCTATTGTGTGATAACTGAGTTCTTGTGTTCGACCCCTGATTTACTGCAGCAACTGCTTTAGTACTATTTAGGGTATTAAATTGAGCATATCACAAGTCTACCGCAGCCTATCCAACAAGTCTACCGCAACTTATCCAACAAGCCTACCGCAACCTATCCAACAAGTCTACCGTAACCTATCCAACAAGTCTACTGGTTCGTTTTAAACAAGTCTTCCAATTTGAGTTTACCAGTTCGTTTTAAACAAGTCTACCATAACGAAGAAAAAGCAACAACACAACAACGTTCTGAAAAATTGGTATCATCTTGTTTTAAAATAGACAATGTTCTGAAATGTGTTGAGTTTGAAACATAGTCAATCGGCAAGTAACTCCTATAAGTTACTTTCATTAGAATAGAGACTTGCGTACCAGATCTTTTTCCCCGGAACAATCTTTGGCTTTCAAGGGTGCATCTTTGGCTTTCGATTCTCCATTTTTGACTGCAGATTGTACCGAATCTTCCTTCTCAATGACCACAACTTCCTTCTCCTTCAACTGATCTTTGGCCTCAAGTGTACACAGCCTGTTTTCCAACCCACTAAGTCGGCCTCCAACATTTTTGTCCATTAACTCCACTTTGCTTACCAACGACTGAAGGGCGTTTATGATCTGTTGATTAGCGTCCACACTAGTCTCCCCAGACTTTTTCGACTTAGCAGCACCAATCCTTTCCTTCTCAATTTTTTTCTCTTTTTTATCTTTTTTCTTCTCCCTCTGCGCTTGCTTCTTAAAATCAGCCATACGAATATTCATATCTTCTTCTGCCGTCTCCTCAGCACTTTCCTCTTCGATTTCCTTCTTCTCCTTCTTATTTTCCTTCCTCTTCTTTCACATCTTCCTCTCCACATCACTACCACTAGAAAATTCTTTCTCCTTCTCCTTCTTCTTCACCACATGACTAGCCTCCACAGATTCATTCTTCCGCTTCTTCATCGGGGATATTACAGGCGACTCAGCATTATCCCAAAACGTCTCATCCAAGCATCCATCAATAATATCGTGGATCATGTTATCCACCTTCCTATCAACATCAGCCTTTGACTCTTCGTCTGGCCAAACAGGATAAATCTCATCTAGCGACTTCACCAATAAGTGTCTAACCCGAACCTACAATCAATGAAAAACATACAATCATGTAAAATCCACACATCAATGATTAAACAAATCTACCACAACGTGTTAAACAAATCTACCACAACGTGTTAAACAAATCTACCACAACGTGTTACACAAATCTACCACTACGTGTTAAACAAATCTACCACTACGTGTTACACAAATCTACCACTACGTGTTACACAAATCTACCACAACGTGTTACACAAATCTACCACAACGTGTTACACAAATCTACCATATCATTTCAAACAAATCTACCATATCATTTCAAACAAATCTACCATATCATTTCAAACAAGTCTCCCATACCGTAATAATCAAGTCTACCATAACCTGTTAAACAAGTCGACCACCAAACATATTTAATAAGACTGCCTCCTAATTTTTTTATCATATACAAAGTCTACCACCACGATTGAAGGAAACATACCTTCTTGTCCTCGGAAGTACTCTTATCCTCCGCCAAAACAGAGTCAAGAGTGTATCGCTTCCGTGATGAACGCCACCGAAGTAGAGGAATAGTATCAGGATTGTGGTCATTGTTTTCTCTTCTCCCAAACTTTTCTCCTAAGATAGGTACCGACTCATATGCCCATATGAGCACCGCATGCACAAATCCATGAAGAGTGTAACTATCTCTGTCTAAAGAAGCAACTTTAACCGACTCAATCAAACTCTCAAAGGAAAGGCGCCCCCACGGATGTCTCTCAAAAGCTTCTTCGTCCAACACCCTTTTAGCGATAGTCAATGGAACTCGACTATTCCTATGAAGCCCTAATATTCCAACATGCATGATGAAGAGCTTTGCAAGCATTTTCTTCTTCTCATAGTTCCAAGTTGCGCATTTCTCCAACACTTCAACTAACTCCGTCCAATTAGGCCCTTCCGAGTCTTTGACACTAATCTCCGCCCAAAAATCTTTGTGATCTATGTCCCAATTGTCTTCTGCATCAATTGGATCACAGTTAAGCCGCGTAATGTCAGCAAACTCATGAAGAGAAAACCTCAACGGCCGCCCACCAATAATTGACCACAACTCATATCGCCTTTTAACGGCCAATTGGTTGGTTAGGAAGTTATGAACGGTGTTGGAACTCCAAACATACTGCTTCGACGCAAGCTTAAGAATTACTCCTACTTGAGAAGTGTTCATAACATCATTGTAGACCTCGTCACCCACTGCTTCCATCATCATTCCAAAATCACTCAACTGGCACCTGTTATTAAAACTCTGGTTCTGTAAGGGAGATTTTCTAGGCGGATACAATCTCGGAGGATAATCCTTCGACTCACTAGATGAAGCCATCTCTGTAAACATGTAACACATAATATGTCAAAGGTCAGAAAACAAGTCTACCATCAAATAAAAAAAAGTCTACCATCAAATAAAAAAAAGTCTACCATCAAATAAAAACAAGCCTACCATCAAATAAAAACAAGTCTACCATCAAATAAAAACAAGTCTACCATCAAATAAAAACAAGCCTACCAATATTTTGTACAGCAAAACAAGTCTACCATCATTTGTATAGAAAACAAGTCTACCATCATTTGTATAGAAAACAAGTCTACCACAACAATGAAACACAAGTCTACCATACCACATCGACTTGAAAATAAATCTTCTGTCAAGCAAAACAAATCTTCCTCAAAGTGAAATAAAAGTCTATCAAATGCATCATAGTCATTCAAACAAATCTACCAAAGCCTATAAATAAACCGACCACGACTTTAAATAAATCGACCACCATTCAGATAACCTACATAAAAAAAACTTGAATTCAACAAATCTACCAGAGTTAACAAATCTACCAACAAATAACTTTCATATATTTTCTCAAATCTCACCGGAAAGTTTTTTTCTATCACCGCAGTCTTCTATCCTTTCACCGGAACCACCGCTTTTGTAAGAAATCTGCAATACACAAAATTAGGGTTTAGTTTTTTCTAGAAAACTGTCACTTTTGGACTGGATTCGCCGGCGCTACTTGGACTAGATTCGCCGGCGCTTTTGGACTGGATTCGCCGAGAACTCGACTTCGTCGCACGTCGCCCCTCAGACCCGTTACGCCTAAGACCCGTCGCACGTCGTCTCGCCAAACTCGCCGAAGAAACTCTCGGAAGACCAAAAGACATATGTGGGAGAGTCGCGAAGGATTTGCTTACCTAATCAACTTCGGAACTCGGAATCCACGCCGGAGTCCGCTACAAACTCGTCGAGGAAGACGATAGGTCTCAGACCCGTCGCCAATCGTGAGACTTTTTTTTTTTTTTTAGAAATTGATGAAATGTTTTTAGGTTACGATTCTTTTATTTCAGTTTCTTTTTTCATTCATTTTATTTTCTAACAAAATTAAATATATAATGGCATTTTCGTTATTAAAACGAAAAAACTTACTTAAATGTCTTTTACCAACTTTTGAAAGTTAGTTTAGTTAGTGGAACTTTTGTAAGAGTTATTCTAGTAATATCCATACTTTTGAAGGTTATTATAGGTAATTTTCTCTTTATCATATTATGTTTTGAACTTATGATTTTCTGAAAAACTTTTATAATTTTACCATTAAACCAAATTGATTTTTTGAAATTTAAGGGTCGATTTTTTTTTATGAAAATGAGGACCGCAAGCCCATGCTTGCTTTGCTTGGGTTCAGGGCCGGCGCAATTTAGTTTATTTGTGGCCACTACAAAAGTTCACCCTAACGTAGCTTTGATAATAAAATTTGTTAAAGCCTTTAAGTCACTCATCCGATGGTCTCTCAACTCAAATTTGTTTCTCAAGCTTCATATAAGAACAAAGAACACAACTTCTTTGAATTGGAACATGTCATTGTTTTTTAACATCAATGCTGAATTGGAACATATTGATAACACTTCTATCACCGGTTAGGTCATCGATCGGACAGCTTCATAGAACAGAATCTCTGGCCGAACCTTCCTTTCTCCACAGAAACTGACCACACTCTTCCAGTTACCAACATCCTACGGCATCACCACACATATCAATAATGTCTGACCAATCTACGTTCACAATTCAACTCGAGAAAGACAGACAACTGTTCGTCTTACCTCATCTACTAATGCTACATGTTTGAGACTGATCCACCGGTTGTTTTTATAAGCTAGGCAGAAGTGTTCTTCTTCTTCACCACAGCCAACCTGCATTTCCATATTCTGAGTCTGTAACAGAAGAACAATAGGACAAACAATTGTGACCCTGTCAGATTTTACCATTGACACAAGCCGGTACATAGTTTTTGGTTGTAAGCCTTGGTATAGCCTGCTGATATCTATCTCCCAGTCCAAAGCCTTTGTTGTTTCAGATATTTCCTTTTCAGTTTCATCCTTCTCCCATTCCAACACTAATGCAAACCCACAAAACACCAGCATATTTTTTTTTATCATAGCACAATAAATGAAATGAGTAGATAAGATAAGATTCAAATCAGGCTCACAACTTACCGATTGTGAATATAGGCGGGCATCTATTTATAATGTGATGAACAAAGTTTTCCTTTCCACAGCCTCCTGTTTTAATGTCACATAACATTTTATCTTCCATGCGGATCACCTTAAGGATGTCCTCGAACTTTATATTCCCAAAAGCACACTGCATATATATTACCACAAAATAACTTCTTAAGGGGTAGTTTCCAGTTTCTTTAGGAAAGACAAAGAGATGAATAAATGAAACATACCTTCAGATCTCTGATTGAATCTGCAGCCATAACAATGCCATAAGAACTTTCCTCTGGATAATTTGGCTTCTTTCTGCATTTGCTACAACTCATTCTTTCATATTCTTCCAGTGTAAAAATACGAGTTACCACACTTTCTATTTGTGGACTTTTCCAGCGAGGCCAAAACTCAAGGATGGATACGAGTAGCTCAGCAGCATTACTTGACTGAAAAGAGTGAAAAACCAGAATGACATTTACGAAAACAATCAAGGAGCTTAGAAGCTTATATTTATCCGCACAAACCATGGAATGAACTTCTTTTAGGGAAGCAAGTAAGTTGCCCAGGAGGTAACTGTGGAGTCCCTTTTCTTTTATCTGATTCGAGACAAAAGCGGTAAAGAAATTCTGTAGTACAGAAGCAACATGTTCTTCCAGGTTGTCAGCAAATTGATGCTGATTGTGCACCAAATACACTTCAAGAACCTTAATGTTACAAAGGGCCTGCAGTACCACAATTTGTCAAAGAAAATAAGGAAGTAAAAATAAAGAGAAAGCTGAATCACTAGAAGAGAGTTTAGGTTTTGAGTCTTAGTTTTGTTGCTGTCTGCTTTACCTTCAACGTCATGTCAAGAGCTGAATTGCATCTGGCTGCACCTTCAACAAGTACTGATCCCGAATGTTCTGACAGTGAATCTTCTCCAGGCATGTTTTGCATATCTTGAAAATGGTAAGTTGAAGAAATAAGAATTATACATCTCAAAACAATATAGTTTGTCAATTGCGAAGCTCTTTCACCTTCAGTAGCTTCCTCTTGATTATTAGTGTTGGATGAAATTTCCAATCGACCCCTTTCACTTGAAAAAGTATCTTCTGCCACCGTTTTTAGTGATGGAGAAGTAACTATGGGTTCAAGGTTGACAGAAGATTCACTAGACATATGTAAGAACACGTTTTTCTCAGAGAAAACCAACAAACAATATATCAACTTACGGAAAGACTCTTGAGAAACAAAATTTCACATATAGAGGATAGTTACTTACTGTTTGACATTCTGATCAAGAAGACTTGACATGCTCGTTGAAGTTCTCTGTTACGCCATGAAGACCATTCATTCTTACAACTGAGTAGCCGAAAAGTCAGAGAAGCAAATAGAGAGTTTAGATCTTTAACAACCTTTATGCCTCTATGTTTCTTCTTCTTTGACCCTGAGTTCTTCTCTATCTCTTTGACCTTGGCTTTGTTGCTTTTATTTTTCTTCTTCTTTGGCAGTGATTTCTTCCCCTCCTCGAGTAAAAGATCTGTTTCTGCTGCAGCTAACTTGGCTTTGGATTCCATATTTACAATTTCGTCCTACACGATGAGACATTAAATATATAATAAGGAACACGTGAAAGACCAAATCAGAGAGAAGAGGAAAGCTCTCTGTATTAAATTTCAAACCAACCAGCAAGAATTCTTTCAGCGGTGGAAGGATGTAAGAGCGGTAATCGAAAACAGAAAGTCTGTTAAGGTAGTTCAGCAAATTAACCCTTGAGTTTTCAATCAGCAAAATCTTTGAATCAATTAGAGGAACCTGCAAATCAATAGACACTTTTAAGATAACAATATGATGATATCATGTTGGTAATTATAATTAAGATAAGAAATGAACCTTGTTGGTGACGGCTAATTTCAGAAGATCTATGGACTTCAACACTATATCATCACTGAGATTTTTACGCTCACGTATAACATTCAGGGAATTTTGTGAATCGGGGTAATTAAATGTCGGATACGATGCTCCTTCAAGAACATCTCGTACTCTAGAGAAGAACATTTTTGTCTTGAGAACATCTCCAGCGTTTTCCCTTAATTGCTTTTCACATTCATCACATATAAGAGATGCATATGTGTTACATTGATCTTCCGGAATATTCCTTCTCCTTTCATCTTCCCTTATACATAACTTCTTGATGAAAATAAGAAATGCATCATAATGTAGGACCTCCCCTTTCTTTATAAATTTTGTTCGCAAAGTCCTACACGTGAAATGAACGGCTTTCTGAACAGCCAACCAAATATCAAGATTGTGTGTCCTGAAAGGTCTCGGAAATCGAAAACTCTCCTCTCCTGAACAGTAGTCGGTTAACCAGGATAAGATGTCATCTCCATGTGCATGTGCCTTGGCGTAGTGAACATTGTGATCCAGAAAATTGATTGTCCCATCATCATCAAATCGAGCAATCTTGCCTTGCAGCAGTCTCTTATCTAGAAGCAGAAATGAAAACTGAATGTCAAAGTCGATCTTTTCTTTAACTTGAGAACCACTACAGAAACTGTCCACTGCTCTGCAAACCAGATCAGTGCCATCATCCCTATCACACTTGATGTTTCTTAGAAATTCCAGGATCTGATTGAGTTGACGACATTCCAGAAAACATATACTCTGAGCTGTTTCCATTAGGCGACAGTCAGTAAGAGTATCTTTGGAAACTTGAAGATTTTCAAGATGATTAACCACGAAATGCATCACCCAGTCTCGAATGGTACAGGAGAGAATTTTACGGTCCCAAAACGACACAAGGAGCGATTTGATTTCCTGGAGTAACTTACTGCATTCTTCATCCACAGCTAAAGGCCAGTCTTTGGACCATCCATTCACATACGCAAACGCTTTTACATCTTCGAGCTGATTCTTAATCATTTCAACGGCAGCTACTGTATCGACTGGCTCCCAACCTCCATCCGATATTTTACGAGCCCAGACTTTACTTATCATATGGGCCATATCCTTTGTCGACGAAAGTTTCGATGCCGCATCATGTTCTTGTTCAAGATGATTCTTACATTCTTCAGTACTAGAGAACTTTTGTGAACATGATCGACACATCCAGAATCTCCATTTTTTGTCTTCCCTAGCGGAAGTGAGAACTTTCATCAAAGCATCTCGTCCCTCTGTGCCATATAATCTCTCGACAAAACCCATAAAATCTGCAATGCTTACTTTCATAAAATCCCTTTTCATCTCAACATTCAAACCCATCCAATACGACCTCAATCCTTTAACCTCATTCTTCCTCGGATCTGGATTTTTCTTCGACTCGCAAACTTTTGGTTCACATTGTTCCATAGGAGAACCAGCAGCGATCCTTGACTCTCCAGCTTTGAGTAATTCCTCGACTTCGAGTTGACTTTGCTGCTCTTCCGAAGTCAATGCACTAAAAGAAGCCAATATCTTCAAATACTCTTTTGCTTTGTATACGGATTTCTTGTAATACAATGATGATCCAAGAAAACATCCCAAACCAAACAGTGAAGCAGCACAAAACGACGAGAAGCCTAGATTTACCGAAAAGCATTCCACAGAACCAAGCAAGAATGCGACTTTCACATCACTGCTCTCTGTTCTTTTCGCTTGTTTAACAAAGATCTTACCTTGCTGGTGATTATGCATATCTGGGACATTTTTCTTTTTCTTCGCATGAGACAAAACCGAATCTTCAATTACCTCCAAGGCCTTGATGTGATCTCCTTGAGCGATGTAACCTGCGGAAAGTTCAATGATCTGTTTAGCTTCCTCATCATCTTCTCCGAAAGGAGTCTCCATGTTAGAGACAGTAACGATTCTCAAACTTTCTTGCGATTTTCTTCGTCTCGAGAGAGTAAACAGCGCGGAGGCGGGAAAATTGACGGTTAGGTGTCGAAGAGGCTGACTTTAATCACGTGAGAGCCATATGATAATGGGGAATTCTGTCGAGCAACTTATGGGCATTCGCTTTTTGGAGTAAATCACAAAACTTCTTCGATTTGATTGCATCTTCGATTTGATTAAATAGTGAACGTAATAGTATAAACAGATAAAAGCCCAAAAATTGTTAGAAATTTCGAATTTGGCAGTGAATCGGAGATGTATTGGCTTCTTAGGAATAGCTTCTTAGGAATAGAATGGTGTTCTTCGGGATCAAAGATGGTCATGGGATGAACGAAATTGGTTGATAATAAACCAAGTGGTGTTAGTGGGGCTTGGTTCCCTTCAGTAGTGAGTCTAAGGTTTTGTTGGACTAGATCAGTGATATACTCCCTACGAAAGCAGAATTACAACATTTAATCAATTTGGTCACCGGGACTTTAACATGGTTTCTCCGGGCTCCAAGATTAGTTGGTATTGGGGGATGATGTGCGGACCCTCGGTGCAATAGAACTTGTCATCCTCCATCGATCGGAATCGGCGGTCCTCTAGTTCAGCCCGTTCACTTGAGTTATCAAAAAAAAAAAATTGGTTGATATATATGGAGTGTGATGAAGATGATGATGATGTCCTTACATAAATGGTCATGAGATGAACAAAATTTACCCGCGTGTTGCGCATATTTAAAGCTATATCACATTCCAATTTATTGTTATTCTTTTCATTTCATTTTTTGACATCTTTTAATTTCATTTTAAATATTTAATTTGTATGTTTAGTTAGTTTAATAATATTTAATTTGTGTGTTTAGCTAGTTAATTTTGTACTCACTTAAATAATTTTTATCAATAATTTTAAATTTAACTAAACGGTTTACTAACAGTTTACATCGATAATATCAAATAAATAAAGTTTAGCATTCTTTGCTTACTAAAATTTTAAATATGTGAATTCGATTTATGTAATTCTTTTATACTAGATAAGTGACCCGCGTGTTGCGCATGATTAAAACTATATCAAATTCTAATTTGTTATTTTTATATTTCATAATTTGTCTTTTTACGCTTTTAGTCGAGTTTAATGTTTTGATTGATCACTAAAAATTTAATTAAATAAATTCAATATTTGTACTTTTTTGCATAACTTACATAGTATTTTCCTTATGCTATACTTGTCACCATTTTTAAGACAGTAAGTGTACAATCTTTTTTATGTTGTCAACATTGATTGACAACATTTTTTTGTGCCACAATTTTTTGTTTGTTTTTGGGATAAAAACCACAATTGTTTTTCACTTTACTGGATTACACGTTAATAGTACATGGATGGTAAGAAATTGGAACTAACTCAACATAACCAAAAATATCCCAAATAGCTCGATATATATTTTGATTTGATTCTCTTTTGCTAAAAATTGTCTGTTTTTTTAAATTGCATGATCTAATGTCCTTGTGCGCTTAGATACTTTAAAAAGAAAAAATTGTTGGAGTGTTATTCATCATAATATTTGGCACATACAACAACACCAACAACATTCAATCCATTTTTTATTTATTAAAAATGTTTAATTATGGACTTCATACACGACCTTTTTTCTAAAAACTTAGCATGTTTTAAATATTTCGTTTCTTCGAATCCATTAAACTATTAGAATTTGATACGAAGAAATAATTATCAAGCATTTCCACTCGCGATATGGTATAAAATAATTAGTATCACTCTTTACGTGTCTGATTTGTTGTGGTAGTGTTTGAACATTCCCAAGCATTATTTTTATTTTTACTATTTTAGTTTTGAAATTTCTATATATATATATATATTTTAAACACAATATCATAACACTTTAAAATTTCAAGTCATGTAAAAAATATCAAGCATTTCTTATATGGTTCCAATGAAATTTACGTGTAAATACTCGACTTCAATCTATTGTATATGTAAGCAAAGAAAAAAAAAGATATTCTTGACCTAATTTCTCATTTTCTAGAACAAATTTGTAGAGAGATTTCTGAAAACATTAATTATCTTTTTTTTTTTTTTTTGAATTTCAGATCTCCTAAATGGAGAGAGAACTCTGCTATTATATATAAGATTTGAATATACTAAAAATGAAATATATACTATTTGGTTTTAATCTATAACCATCAAAACTGAATTAATGTAGCGATACGTAATGCATGGTGGTATGGTTAATAGTGGTAATAGTTGGCGGTACGATAAGTGATGACAGTTTAACAATAAATAAAATTGATGATGACATTATAGTGGTTTGTAAATATATATAACATTTTATTTATGTATTTTATTGTTGTAACTCTTAAGTATTATGACCATTGATTCTTTTTTGTGAAAATGGTCCAAAATAGTACAAAATCACGAACTAATTTGAAACGAGGTACGATGCTAGGGAAAATTGTAAAAATAGTACACCTTTTTCAAAATAACAGCGCTATCCTTATGTCCACACAGACTTAACACATACTATAGAGATGAAGACTTAAAATACCCTTATCCCCTTGCAGACATAAATGAAGACTAAAGGCAGAGTATTAGTTTTCAAAATACAAGCGCTACCCTTATGCCCACACAGGCTTAACGCAGACTATTGAGATGAAGACTTAAAATACCCTTATCCCCTTGCAGACATAAATGGAGACTAAAGGCAGAGTATTAATTTTCAAAATACCAGAGCTACGCTTATGCCCACGCAGACTAATGAGATGTAGACTTAAAATACCAGCGCTACTCTTATGCCCTTGAAGACATAAACAAAGATTAAATGCAGAGTATTAGTTTTCAAAATACCAGCGATAGCCTTATGCCTTTGCAGACATAAACGGAGACTAAAGGCATAGTATTAGTTTTCAAAATACCAGCGCTACCTTTATGTCCACGCAGACTTAACGCATAATATTGAGATGCATAGTCTTTCGTACAAATAACAAGCCAAACTTTTGACTCTTTCTGGACTTACAAAAAGATAAAAGAAACATTAATCTCATACAGTTTTATTTGGTATTTAGTTTCCATGGAGACTCTCTTCTTCATTGGCTCCTTTATTCAAACTTTAAACTCATAAACAGTTCGATGTTTGATATAATCATTCGTGCAAATAAAGCCTAACTTTTCACTCCTTTTGTACTTAAAGAATAAAACCCATAAATTTGGGCCTCATAATATTTCGGAGCCTGTGTATATAAATGATATGGTCGTAGACATAAATAGTAAACTATGCTTTTTAAATTTAGAGTTAGGGATTCGCAGACCACAATATGGCAGATTAAAAAATTTGAGAATTCGTTTTTCTATAAATAAAAATTGTGTTTTCATATTTGTTCTTGTTTCTCTACCACCGCTTATTTTTATACATGGTTTCTTCTTATTCCTTTGGCAGATTTAGAACAAATCTTAGAATATATTATCGTGTCATGTGTTTCATCGTTATATCGACAATGTGCCAAGTATTCCCTTGGTATTGTATTCCTTCTAAACTAAAAGTTACATTTTCCCTCCTATTCCATTGTTTTTAGTTAACTAAGCTTTCAAACGATAATATATAAGATGATTATGGAGGCATGACGTCCAAAAAAATGATAAACGTAGTTGTTCCTTCATTTTTACTCGTTTAGGGTTTCACAGACAAATCGAAAATTCCTTGCAGTGTTTTGGCAGATTGTTTTTAAAAAAGAAATGGCGGCGCTTTCTGACAAAAAGCGGCGCTAACGTGCGATACTATATAAATCTCAAGGAAAAGTTAGAGCAGAGATCAGCCTTGTTTTGGCAGATTTGTGATGATTTTTTTTGAGAATTCGTTTTTCTTCACAAAAAATGTGTTTTCATATTAGTTCTTGTTTCTCTTCCACCACTTCCTTTTATACATGGTTTCTTCTTATTCCTTTGGCATATTTAGAAAATATTATCGTGTCATGTGTTTCATCGTTATATCGACAATGTGTGCCAAGTATTCCCTTGGTATTGTATTCCTTCTAAACTAAGAGTTACATTTTCCCTCCCATTCCATTGTTTTTAGTCAACTAAGCTTTCAAACGATGATATATAAGATGATTATGGAGGCATGACGCCCAAACAAATGATAAACGTAGTTGTTTCTTCGTTTTTACTCGTTTAAGGTTTCGCAGACAAATCGACAGTTCCGTGCAGTGTTTTGGCAGATTGTTTTTCTAAAAGAAATGGCGGCGCTGTCTAACAAAAGGTGGCGCTAACGTGCGATGGTATATAAAGCTCAAGGCAGAGTTAGAGCAGAGATCGGCCTTGTTTTGGCAGATTTGTGATAAAATTTTTAGAGAATTCGTTTTTCTTTACAAAAAAATATGTTTTCATATTTGTTCTTGTTTCTCTGCCACCACTTCTTTTTATACATGGTTTCTCCTTATTCCTTTGGCAGATTTAGAAAATATTATCGTGTCATGTGTTTCATCATTATATCGTTAATGTGCCAAGTATTCCCTTGGTATTGTATTCTTTTTAAACTAAGAGTTACATTTTTCATCTCATTCCATTGTTTTTAGTTAACAAAGCTTTCAAACGATGATATATAAGATGATTATGGATGCATGACGTCCAAACAAATGATAAACGTAGTTGTTTCTTTGTTTTTACTCGTTTGGGGTTTCACAGACAAATCGACAATTCATTGCAGTGTTTTGGCAAATTGTTTGGTAAAAGAAATAGCGGCGCGGTCCTGACGAAAGGCGGTGCTAACATGCGACAATATATAAGATGCTATAGGCAGAGTTAGAGCAGAGCTCGACCTTGTTTTGGCAGTTTTCTAAGATACGACGGTATATAAGATGCTAACATGCGACGATATATAATATGCTAAATGATGCGAAGCGGATTCATCTCCGAAATTTAAGGTCTTAAATTTGTAAACCTTAAAGCCTTCAAGTGCACAGATGTGCGTTGTCGTACTTGAGGTATCGATCCATAGGGAGAGGGTGCTGTTCTATGAGACTTTAGACAATGTGTAGTAAATAAACCTAGAACGAATATGAATTTTATATGGCATTTTCTCACAAAATTGTAAAGAACGAAAAACGGAAAATTACTACTAATCCTAGACTAAAAAAATAGTTGGCTATCCTAAACTAAGAGAATATAATTGCTAAACTACACTACGAAAATGGTTTGTAACGATGCTAAAACTTTGCTGGGCGAGAGATATATATCTCAGGGGATGCTCGATTCAATTACATGGTCCCTAGGTATTTAGTAACTGGTGTTTCTAGATTTCAACTCCACGAACTGAACATAAAAATGGCGTAGTCTACTCCCGTATAATCTACGCACCAACGTATCTATACACTCGACCAGTAGCTTTCGTCTCTGGCCACGCGGAAGAATCGTGATGAGCCTACTGGTTCATATGTTCACGGCTCTCCGTAAGTATACTTTCGAAATCTTACGACGCGCACGCTCTTATGGATGCACTTTTCGGAAGTTTAGATTCAGCCTTCTCGTGGTTCTAAACACCTCGAATCAGCCTCTAGTTCCCACTAGATCCATGCATTAACAACAATCCATAAGAAAGAGCTCTAGAAATCGGCTAGGGTTTTACTGAGCAAAATCCTTATCGAACATAAAATACCTCTTTGATAATCTCTTTAAACCCAACAATATAACTACTCACACATAGATGAGATGAAAATCATGATTAAATAAATTGCAGGAGATTGATGAAGGAGCCTCACGATTTTAAGAACGAAGTCCGGTGAGCACCTCTCCACCAATCTCGAAAGTAACGAACAAAAGTCTTGCAAAAACCAAAAGAAAGCGACAAAAATCTCTAAACTAATCTCTCTGGTCTCTCTCTCTAATTGAGCCTGTAAAATAAGTATAAATAGGTCTTTAACTCATTTTGGTCGAGTTAGGGTTTGACAGGAAAAGACGGTTTTGGCATGTGGAGAAACGACTTGAATTTGGCGAATTAGGCTTGGCTGCGGGTCCTTACTCTCCAGGAGTGGCGAACTGGGCTCTAGCCGCGGGTCCGTGCTCTCATGGAGTGGGAAACTGGTGTTTGGCTGCGGGTGGGTGATATATCATGGTTTTTACCCTGTTTAGGCCATGATATAAGTCCTTTTTATAGAGTCTTTCTAGTGTTTTGTAGTCTTTTAGAGTCTTTTGCAGGTCTTAGCACGTTTGGAGCGTAATTGGAAGTATTGGAGCTTTCTGGAGCAGTTTGGAGCAAGGCTGAAGTTCGTGTCGCTGAGTATCTGATTTCACGTCAAGCATCGATCGATACCCTGTTGGTATCGATCGATACCCATCGCAGCAAGACAAGACACACGACTTAATGAAGAGTTGAAGAACTGCATATTTGCCCCATAAGTCTTTAATAATTACAAGAAGACCCCAACTCGTGATTTAGGTTATTTATAGGATTTTTACAGCCACTTTTAAGCTTTATTTTCTATACTTTGATTTTACTTTGGTTTTAGAGTGACAAGTCTGAATCTCCCTTCGTCCGAGATCAGATCTCAAAACCTTTCTGATTATTTTATTGATGATTTATTCAGTTATGTTGATTGTTTCATTCTCCATGTCTGAGTAAATCCACTTTAGGTTTAGGGTTTTCTCATAAAGGATTTCTTTGATTGCTAGGTTGATTATCTGTTTAGGATTCACCATCTGAATTAGTTCTTCGCCTTAGGTTGTGTTCAAAGCTAATTCTAGGTTGACGAATCTGGAACTTAGATCTTAGGATAGTTGATTAGGCACGACAGTGCGATTAATTACCTGATAGAACCTAGGTGAGCAAATTGATTATTCGCAAAGAGATTTGGTTTAATTGATTTGTGAACACATCAAACCTGATATTAAAGCTGATTTAGACTTTAGGATTCGTAAAGAGATTTGGAATTCCTAGGATTTAGATTTAGATAGTTTTCGCAACGACAGTTGGTTAATTATACCTTAGTGATTTGAGTTCAAGAACTGCGCTAAATCTGAATCCTGATTAGTTAGTTTATATGCATTCATTGATTTCCTGAGAAATACCCTGGGCCTATATTCTCTCTATTGATTTACAACACTTTAATTTACATAATTGCTTTCAATACCATTGATCACTTAGCGTAATTCAACATCTAGAATCTATTGTGTGTTTCCTTGAGTCTTTGTGGATTCGATCCCTAGCTATACTACGACTACTGCTTTAGTATCTGTTAGGGTATTAATTTGAGCATATCAGTGGGAGCTCTCGACCCGCAGTGGACTGCTTCTCGATAGCCTCGTCGGTCTTCGGTGCTTCGGGTATATGGTAGGATCCAACCATTGGATCGTCCCCAATCCAATTGCATTTGAAAGCTGGTTGTCTCTACTTTGTTGTGTCCAAATTTGGTGATGATCAGACGGTGAGAAGGCCTCCTATAATGGCAAGATTTATCCAAAAATGTACTCTGACGGTCCGAATTTATCCAAAAATGTACTTTTGTTTCGGAATGCACTCTTTTTCTCTGTGTTACCTGAAATGTCTTTGGAAATAAAACATGGAAATCATTGGAAAACTATTGAAAACGGAGTTAAAACACCTGCAAAAGAATATGAAAATGATCCATAAAAATAGTCAAAAACCGGTGTTATCAACTCCCCCAGACTTAAAACAAAACAAAACCAAAGCTTGGAAAGATCAAACAAAAATCATTGGGAACTAGGAATCTCAGAGACCGTCCTTCTAAACCATAACCATCGAACTACATCAATCGCAATCTAGCCTAGAAAATTCTCACTAGAAGTTCCTGTAACACTTGTCCACGGTATCCGTCATACGAAATATAAACTTTCAAAATCCAAAAATCAGGTCAACTAGCTCTCTACATTCATTAAGTATAGGCATGTGTTTCTCAGCAAAAGGATTGAACCAGGACAATCAAGGCTAGGTATTAAAGGCATTTGGAGGTGAGGTTAAGAGTGTTTCGGGTTACCGTAATTTCACCGGAGGGTGCGAGATATTATGCAAAAACAGCAAGAGAGGAAAGACCTATTGATAACCACAGCTTCCAGTCACTTCTTCTTGCGTAAAAATGTTGCACTTCCTCCTTCCGAAAATAGAAATTTTATGTCATTCTCCCAGACTTAGAATTTTCAGTGGGCTCGGAATGACATACTTCTCACAAACGAACCATGGATGCCTCATAAGTATTTCGACCAACCTAGACTCTTTTTAGGCTTTTGTTTCCTTTCCCTTTTTTTTTTAAAGGGGGAAACGCCTCTATGATATAGATTCTTAGGGGCACGAAAATTTACCATGTTTTTTAGTTTTCCAAGGCATAACCAAGCTCACATCTTTGTTGAATTCACCTCCACCGATAGTGTATAGTCTCCATCTTTAGTGACTGAAAACTGTGCCGTTCCTCCCTCTCCGGTGTTTTTGCACATATCTGCACATAAGACTCAAAGAGAGTTGCATGAGGTTTGAACAATGGTTAAGTTTCGGGTGGGATACCAACTAAAGATAAGCTGTCCATTCATGTACAACAAAGAGTGGTAAAAGTACGTCATGAATGTATGGTTCGTTATCTTTACCTAAACCTTTGATGAGAAAATTAAGTCAAGATTAAGTCAAATAAAATAGAGCTAGCATATTCCATCCTAAAGAACCTCTACGGTCTACATTCCTCTTGGGATTTCGCATTAACAGAAACTCTAGCTACCGCCTAGTCTAGAACCAAATTGCAAAAGAGCATGTTTTTAGGAGATAGCGTAGAAGCATACTGGTCGGTTATGGTCATGGATTCCTTTCATCATTTCCTCAAAACGTATTCCTACGCTTTTCGAAAAACTTGAATTTTTTTTTAAAAATTGTTGAAAAATGCAAAATGCGAAAACAAATGAAAGAAGTGGTGGTTAGTAAGGGATTAAATCCTCCCTCAGATTTAAATCACACTGTACTCAGTGTGAAATAAATCGGGTAAGAACGAATAAATAGATGGATGTAAATAATTAAAAAAAATTAAGGGAAAAACAAAACTAACCTGGATGCGGTTGGGGAATGGATGTGGGGATGGAATAGTATTGAATGGGGGGGGGGATGGTAGATGGTGATATGGTGATGGGAATGGATGTGGGGGTGTTTGGTAATGTTTGGGAATCAATCGGGGATCGAACAGAGTCGACCGGGATCGTCAGGGGGCTGACGTGGGTCAGGCTTTTGTAGCCGCGGCCATTGGCAAGCCGGCCGCGGGTCGGTTGATCGCGACCGCGGCCATGGGCTTGCTCGCCGCGGGTCTGGCTTATGCAGCCGCGGTCGAGCTTCTTTTGCGGTCGAGTCCATCCTTGCGGTTCTGGACCGAGCAGCTTCGAACCGTGTCTCCATCTTTTTGTATTTTCGTTTTTTTTGATTTTTTTTTTGGTTTTTTTGATTTTTTAGAAAGCTGAAAAACAAAGAAAGAAAACGTTAATAGAAAAAGAAAGAAAAACTAAGAAGAAGCGTACCTAAAATGGGTTGCCTCCCATTGAACGCTTTTGTTTAAAGTCGTTTAGCTCGACATTGGTAACGAGGTGAGCTTAGTCGTAGAAGAACAGTGTCTTACGACAAGTCTTCTTCGGTCTCCTTTTGGTTTCCTCGTCATGTGAATCATCGCTCCATAGTGAGTCGGAATCGTGGTCTTTTGCATTGAAGTGACCTTCCGTCTTGGGATTGAGCGGGACAGCGGTGTAGAACACATCTTTGCCGATGTTTGCAAAGGGCACACGTCGATTTGGCCAATCCATGATGGCTCCAACGGTTGACAGAAACGGCCATCATAAGATCACCGGTGTTGAATCAACTTTCGTTGTCTTGACAATGTAGAAATCGACGGGCACTATGCAATCTCCAATCCTTATTGGCATAGGCGATCCCCTTTGGTGTGACACACGTCTCATCGGCCATGTTGAGCTTTGTTCGGGTATGGTGCACATGCTTGAAACCGATACGCTTGGTGGTCGATTTTGACATTATGCTTAGGCAAGCTCCAGAATCACAAAGAACATCTTTAATTAACTTAAATCCACGTATGTTGCAAGTGATTAGAAACTGACCTCCCTCTTCAATCTTATGGAGACTCCTAACGGATTTTCCGTTCATAGCATTCATGAAAAGATCTTATATCTCCTTGACGGATTCTTTGCTTTCACAAAAGAAATGACTAATCATATGATCCATGCAAGTTCTAGCAAAAGTAGTACCTCTAGGTAGATTTCAAACCACGTTGTTGAACTCCTCCAACTTCTCTCGGCTTATCTTATTCGGGTACTATCGATACTTCTCGGGACGGTAGATTCGGATAGCGTGAGAAGTGGGATAAGGCGTTGTTGAACGTCTTGCTCTCATGAAATAGGTTTGGATGTCTTCCTTGCTCTGATTGCTGTAGCCAAAGAAAGAGTTTAGCGGTCCCATTTCCAACACTTTTTTGAAAGAAACATACATCGAGATTGACTTCATGAAGTTGTTGAACTCGATCAATCTCTCTCGCGTAATACTTTGCATCTTTGGTTCTTCTGGGATTGGGCTTGCGGGAAGTGTTGGGTCGAAGTCAGAGTCACAAATATAGCTAAGATCGAAGTCATGGAGGAATGACCTTGGACCTTCTTCTTCGGAGTATTGTTCTTCAATTTCCTCGGATGGTTGAGTATCAAGAACCATGTTGCAAGGGGCAATAAAGTCTGGTTCTAGGTTGGTTGTAGGGCCTGTTGAGGCTTGAGAATCAATGAAGAATGCATCTTGCTCGAAGGAGAGTGTTCGGGACTCGAATGTCTCAAAGTATGACGAACAGGAGCTGGCCGCGGGTCGGTGAGACGCAGGCACGGCGAATGGCATCTCGGCCGCGGGTCGAGAAGGTGGAGGCACGGCGAGAGGAGGGCTGGCCACAGGTGGAAGGCTCGCGCCAGTGGTGAGAGGAGTCTGTGGAGACTTGACCGGTTCGTCGTCTTCTTCATCTCCTTCGGTGTTCTCTTGTTCTTGGGAGTCATTTGGCTTCTCCTCCAGGTCAGGAACATGGTCATCAAGCGTTGAGTCGTGTTCCTCATAGCTTTTAGAAAGTTTCTCCACCTTCTCTTCCACTTCGTCAATAGCACAAATGAGTCGATCTAGCGTAAGGTCGAGCTCTTCCGTCTTGTCTTTAATTTCTCCTACGCCTTCCCACAGCTCAAGGGCATAGTCGTAGGTGGTATTGCTGTTGTCATTGACAGAGTTATCCAAATCATCAAGCTTGTAATTCAAAGTACGTACCCCATCATTAGCTTCTTGCACTACAAGAAATGTGCACATTCGTAGCGCGCCATATCCGCTATGGTTGAAATCCATAGCGCTTTTACAGACGCTCTGTATACTCCCGTTATAAAAAACTCTGTACTTTTGATAGCGTTTTTAAGAAATGCAATTATATAGTAGATTTAATATAGCGCTCTTTTATATGCAATAGATATATTTATAATAGCGGGTGTGTTTTGTTATAAAAGTTGTATACATAGCGTTATTGATTCGTTATTGTATAATATTTAAAATTTCGTAGCGTTCATCTATAGCGTTTGTTTTTGTTTTTATAGCGTTTGTTTATATAGCGTTTGTTTTTGTTTTTATAGCGTTTTTTTATTCATATATTTTGTTTGTTTTGTATTTTGCAAATTTTAAATTTGTATTTGATCAAAATTTGAAACCTGATAAAAAAATTCCATAATACATATATTAACAAACAAACAAACAAGTTAAATTACAATACAAACCACTGAACCAAATACTAACACAAGACTTTGAAAGTTTAATAAGTTCCAAAAACAACCCGAAAACTAAGACATGAAAAGTGTTTGTATCACACTAATTTAAGTTTGTCATTAGGCCAAGCAACCGTCGTACCTATAGCATCAGCAACATATTGGACTTCAGAATTTGGTCTCCACACTTCAGCATCTCCAATTTTTGACACATCTATCCAAACCTTGCTAGCATTCGGACCTAAAGGTACGAAGTGTACTCGATCAGCTGGATCAGTAGAACAAACACGACCTTCTGCAACAATTTTTCCGGAGCCGCTGCAATCAAACAAGATACACTTCTTCTTGGTACCTTTGCTGCTACCAGTGCTTCTACTTGTACTCTGACACTCAAATTGTAAAACACATCCATCGGAAATCCATAAAAGAAACATAAAATGATCGATAACAAGCAGAAGGTTTAGACATTTACCGCAGGTGATGTTTTTGGTGTAGTATCAGGTGTATTGATGACGATATCAACCTTATCAAATGGCCATGCGATTGTCGCATTTACAGCATCACCCATCACTGCCATTTCAGCACTTGGCCTCCACAAAAAAGCATCATGATCAATCACTTTCTCAATCTTCATAATTGCAGCATTAGGACCCAGGGGAATTTGGTTGACCTTTTCATGTGGGTCAACTGAACATAATATACCCTCAGCAACAATTCCACCACCATTCCAATCATAGATGTTGTATTTCGTAGATTCATCAGAGGCCTAAGGATTCATGCATATTAGTCATCCCATGTTTGAACTTGAAAGTTCTACAAGTTAAGAATAAAAAAACAAGTTAAAAATGTTTACCGTGGATCCAGCAGGCTTATGTCCACTTGGGGAGCTGTAGTCAGAAGCCAAAACCACCCTACAGCTTGGCCATGGAATTTTGGCACCTACAGCTTGGCCAATTGAGCAAATTGTTGTTGTAGGCCTCCATACATATGCATCTGGGTCTGTAGCAGACTTCACAATAACTGCCGCCGCATTAGGACCGAGTGGAATATGACCAATCTTATAGCTTGGTTCAGCCGAGCAGAATTCTCCTTCCCCGACAACAACATCTTCTGACGTATACCAATCTAATATCTTACACTTGGTTCCTTCTTTGCTTATGTTTGAAACCTCAGATTGAGCATCCACACCTTGACATGATGACTAACAAGAAGAAAAACAATTGGTTAAAAACTTATTTCATTGGCCATCATCAAAAACAAGTGTGAAACTTACTTTATTTCCAGCTAAGCCACGAACTTGATTCTGCAATTCTTCAATCTTGGTCAGCATTTCTGCTTGTGAAGCTTCAAGCTTCAGAACATGCGAGTCTCTAGCATTAAGGAAATCCATCTTGTTCATAGTAATCCCTCTGCCCATCCCTCTAACTCTTCCATATCTCTCTCTCCCTAAAACTTGACTGACAGCATCTTCTCTTACATTTTCAGTGGATGTGGAGTCCATTTGACTATCGATTGATTGTATCCTTTCCTGATACAAATATTTGTTAACAATTTGTTTGAACCAGATTATCTAAGAGTCTAAAATAAAACATTAATAATAAGAATTTTATGAATTCTTACAATCGTATCTGCAAATTCTTTTTTCACAGGTCTCCCATCAGAGTGAGTGTGTCCTGCTAACCAGACCTTACTTCTAGTCACCTTCTTTGGGTCAGAACTCTTCTTTTTCTACGAGTAAAACGTACTCAACAAAAGTATATAATTGTTATACAATTTAAAAATACAATACACGAGAAACACACATACCATTTCCATGGATAGACGAAACATTCCTTTCCTGCTGGTGGTGTGAGGAATCTGAGACTTCCTCAGCTCCTTGTATTTCTGACTTTGTACCTGCAATCCGGCAATTACCCAATGTTATTATCTAAATCACCAAGTACATGAAAAAGTAACAACTACATTACCTTAAAAGCTGTGGAAGTCCTAGTCTTCACCCAATTGTTCCAAGACGCAAGAGATTGAATGTTGCTTGGTTTTAACTTAAGCCTCTGAGTGGCACTCTTAGTTTCTCGAAGTTTAGAAACAAGTCTAGATTTAGAAGCCCTCCAGATAGAACCCATCTGCTTGAAAACACATTCTCTTTGCCAACCATCTTCCAAATCAAACCTTGCCTACAAAAAAATTACAAAGTTAGACATAAACTCTCATGAGTTTTGTAAATTAAAACTGAGTACCTTAATTTCCTCCCACATTGTATCCTTAGTTGCACAGTCAACTGCCCTCCAATCATCAACTAGTACCGGTACATGCTCCCTCACAAGAGGACCAAGAAATGAGGAAAGTGTCACTGAACCTGGTCCCGAATGTTCGCCCAACACGGAAAATTCTACAGTTACCTTATCCATAGCCTCTTTTGCCAATTTACGCATCTTAGTCGGCCCTCGTATTCTCCTTTTCTTATTCTCACACTGCTGGGTTTGTTCTTGCTCTCCACTCAATTGGGATGTAGCTCCTCTACTGGCTTGCTGCTCAGTCTCAACATCGTTCTCTGTAGGGTTTTCAACCTCTTCTACTTCTGGAGCCATTTCTTTCTCAACATGTTCTTCAATTTCTTCGTTTTCTGAATCCACTTCAAGGTCTTCACCTTCCTCCTCATGAATTTGGTCTTCTACCTCATCAACTTGCTTGTCTACCATCTGATCTTTATCCTTTACAGACATCCCAATATCATCATGTTTATCAGTACCACTACCCTTCTGCCTAGTCTTCTGCTGTCGAATTTTTCTCACCGGCAGTTCGGCAGGGCTTACATCCTCACCTAGATTACGCTTGCTACGTCGGACAACAGCATTCGTTGGTCTCGTCTTTGGCATGTTTGACCCTTAAACATGGTAGAGCAAAAACAATCACAATTAGTATAAAAGCTTATGCCTGGCAAAACAAATCTCCAAAAAAGAAACTGATAGCTAATATTATATTAAGACCCCTTCACAATCATCCCTAACACAGAAACTCTCATCATCAGACAATTGATTTCCCAAATCTTCATTTTGCTGGACTGATATTGTTCCACTAACAAACTCCTCTTCTGTCTCCAATTCGTGATATCCCCTCGGTGGCGCCCGCATAACTACATACCACGATGAGGAGTCATCTTCTCTAGAGTAAAAAACCTGTTTTGCTTGCGATGGCAGAATGTATGGATCTTGTAGAAAAGATGATTGGTTCATATGGAGGTTCACCAGCGTAAAGCCGTCTTCTTCCTTCATACCATTCCCTCTGTTTGCCCAAATGCATTTGAATAGTGGAACATGGAACATGTGATAGTCCAGCATAATGATCTCCTTTATAACTCCGTAGTACACAACCATGTCAGCCATTTGTCTACTATCTCGGGCACTAGATCTACACATACTGAAAGCTTCATATGTCACTCCACTGTTTTGAGTCTTCCGCTTTACGTCATCTCTATGAAATCGATGACCATTAATGACGTACCCCTTATAGCTTTGAGCAATATGTCTCGGACCAAATGCCAACCATCTCAGCTTGGTGGAATGACACTCTGAATTAGTTGGTATCTAATCAGAAAGTTACAGTATTAGTCAATTTGTAAAGATTAAGATAAAATTTAAACTGAAATGATATATGTATGTAACTTTGTCCAAACCTTTGCCTTTATCCACTCTGGAAACCTTTCGGTATGAAGTTTCCAACAAAGAGTTTCGTTTCTTGCACATCGGACATCAGTATCTTGCAATTCTTCTAAATGCATTCTGGTTCACAAGAATAAGTTATTATTCATAGATTATCAATAATCAATGACAAAATAACAAGATATAATTGTCAAATAGAGTTGAACTTACTCAATATAAGGATCCATAACTGCTGTGTTCATTAAAACATACCGATGAGCTATGTCTCTCTCCTTATCTGAAAGTGTAACTTCTTTTGGCTTCTGAAGTGGACGGCCTTCAAGGATGTGTTCATCAGAAGCAACATCTTCATTACGGTTTAGGGGTTCTTGAATTGATAGAGTATTCTTGAGGAACTCTAAACAGAAGGAAATGCATTCTTCAGCCAAGTATCCCTCTGCCATACACGCTTCTGGCCTTGCAAAATTTTTAACATATGCCTTCAGAGTTTTCATGTACCTACAGCTCAATCCCATAACAGTTTGTCATTAATACAAACCGTTAAACATAAACTAAAATATCATTCATAACAATCTAATAGATAAAGAGATAAAAAAAAAGAGTACCTCTCAAACGGATACATCCAGCGAAAGTGTACTGGTCCACCCAAGCGTGCCTCCCTTCCTAGATGTATAGGAAGGTGGAACATAATATCGAAAAGTGAAGGAGGAAAGAACCGCTCCATTTGGCACATGGTCTCGGCAAACTCAGACTCCAGGGAAAGCAGCTTCTCTGGATCAATAACACGCTGGCACAACCTGTTGAAGTAGTTGCATAATCGAGTCACAGCAACCCTGGGTCCTTTTGGCAGCAATCCTCTCAACGCCACAGGCAATAGATTTTGCATAAGGACGTGATGATCATGCGACTTCATACCACTAATAACAGGAGGATCAAGAGAAATACAATTAGCTATATTAGCACAGTATCCATCAGGGCCTCTGAACTTAGATAACCTCTTGCAGAATCGAATCTTTTCTTCCTTCGAAAACCAAAAAGCTGCTGGCGGCAAGTAAGTTCTCTTTCCCCGTATCTGTGTGTGCAAGTTTCTTCTAATACCCATATCTTCTAAGTCTTTTCTTGCCTTGACTCCATCTTTTGATTTAGCACTATTCATCAGAGTAGACAATATAGCATCTGACAGGTTCTTCTCCACATGCATCACATCGATGTTGTGACGAACCGGCAAATCCTAAGACAATAAATCAAACGGGTTAGTAATCGAAATAGATTTTAATAATAAAAGTATTAAGTCGGTACTAAAAACAACTAACCTTCCAATATGGTAAGTCGAAAAATATTGATCGTTTCTTCCACCGCCATTGATCAGTGTCCTCTTCATATTCTTCATCTGAAACCACATCATCTTCACATAACTCAGCTCGTTTTCTTTTACTATCCTTACCTAAAGGTCTTCCAAAGTCATTCCTGAAATTCTTAATCGCCTCAAATATTTCTGCTCCGGTTTGAATTCTCCTTATAGTCCCGTCCTCAACAGTGTTATCAAACCATCCCTTTCTGCGTCTATAAGGATGTCCAGGTCTGAGTCGTTTCCTATTGCCCAAATAGACATACTTTCTACTAAACTTCAGCCACCTATGTGGTGTATCCTTCCCACATACATTACAAGCTTGTTTTCCCTTCACTTTACATCCAGACAAAGTCCCTAAAGCTGGATAGTCACTGATACTCCACAACAACAAAGCTTTAAGTGTGAATTTCTCTTTTAAAAATGAGTCATACACCACAATACCTTCATTCCACAAGTCCTTCAAGTCATCTATTAATGGTTGTAGATAAACATCAATGTTGTTGCTCGGTGCAGTTGGTCCAGGGATTAACATAGTCAGCATGATATTCTCAGCTTTCATACACGTTGTTGGAGACATGTTATAATTCACTAACAACACTGGCCAGGTACTGTATTTGGTGTTCTGAATAGAGAAAGGGTTCATACCATCAGTAGAAATACCTAGCCGAAGGTTTCTAGGTTCATCAGCAAACTCTGGCCACTTCTCTTTCACCTGAGCCCAAGTTATAGAGTCCACTGGATGTCTCATTGTACCATCTTCTGTTGCATTGCTTAAATGCCAACGCAAATCTTCAGCAATTCTTTTTGATCTAAACATCCTACTGAATTTTTCCTTGATCGGAAAATACCTAAGGACCTTCGCAGGAATTCCCTTCTTCACATCACCACTGTGCTTATCCATTTCCCATCTTGAAGCACTACATCTTGGGCAGCTTTCCATCTTATCATACTGCTTCCTATACAGAACACAATCATTCTTGCATGCGTGAATGACATCATAACCAAAACCAAATACCTTCAAGAACCTCTTAATCTCATCTGTTGACTTTGGAAGCACATTATCTGCAGGTAGCATGTCATGGACCATCGTCAATAGCTGATCAAAGTAGTTCTCTGACATCCCGCTCTTCACTTTTATGCGGTAGAGGCCCATGATTGCAGAGACCTTGGTGTAATTGGGACACGTCGAGTACAATGGTGATTCAGCATCATTCAACTTCTTACTAAACTCAGATTCTTCAGTAGTTAAACCATCAGCAAACTGAGATCCACTGGGCTTCGGTGACTGTGGACTCCCTTCACCATCAAAATAAGCTGTCCTAAACAGCTCATAAGCCTCCAAACCAGAAGTTTGATCATCATCCTTCTTATCTTCCATTCTGTCCCCATGTATACTCCACACTGTTTTCCTCTTGTACTTATGATCCATTCCCCTAATCACTAAATGATCGAATACTGCATCGACCGGTTGATGGCAAACATTACGGCAATCGATGCATGGACAGAAAATCTCGGTACGATAACCCAAACTACTTGCTGATGCATTCACAAATGTTCTTGCTCCTTCAGCATACTCAAGGCTATTCCTGTAAAGAAAACATAAAATCGAATTCTCAATTGAACTCAGAAACACAATTGAAATTAAAAGTATAAAAGAATATGACAGAGAGGTTCATACCTTGGAAGCCAAACCCATGACTTCTCCATATTACTCCAAAAACACAACAGCTCCTCGACCAATTATACGTACATATGTGAGCATAAATCCATTGATCAGACACTCAAATAACTAACATATTCAATCTGTTAAACCTTGCCAGAACAACAAATTGAATAAAAAGAGAGAAGGGTTCACTATATTACCGAATTCACAAAAGTCTTCTGCGACAAAGAAACTGTAAATATCACATAAAGAACATGATAAAAGAAAACGATTATTACTCAACCGTAAAATACAAAACCCAATTTGAACCTAAAAACCCTAAGAAAATCAAATACCTTCGACTGTGATGCCTGAACCAAAGCTTCCTACAAAAAAAGAGAGAAGAAATCGAAAAGGGTTAGTAGCTGACATGTGAAAACCCTTAATCGATAAACCCAAACCCAGAAACTCGAATTTCAACTTCAACCTCAAATTATACCTGAGAAATTGGAATCAGGACGCCGTCCACGACGATTGCTGCCCTGATTTCTGAAGTTTATCACGGCGACGGCGACAGTCTTTCGTTGACTATAGAGAGAGGCTACAGTTTTTTTGTTTAGGTCTAAGTTAAGAAACACGAGAAAAATGGCTAAGTGTTAAGTTTTTTTTTTTGGTCTAAGTGGAAAGGCAAAACAAAAACTTACGCGGTCTAAAGTTGAGAGCCAAAACAAAAACTTAGGCGGGCAACTAATTTTGTTTTGTTTTGTTATCTCATGTGTTTTATAATATTGAATCTAAAAACAAAATATATAAGTGGTTAAAATTTTTTTTTTGGTCACGACAAAAAAAAAAAAGTTAAAAAATACTCATATATCATAAAATTCGCCAAAAAAAAATAAAAATGCCTTAGTTTTTTTTTTTATATAGTTAAGCTAGAAACACTCTTAAATCATAAAATTCCACAAAAAACTAAACCCTAAACCCTAAATCAAACCCCAAACCCTATGCCTTATCCTTATACGATAAACCTTCAAACCCTATACACTATATCTTCCAATAATTTTTTCATCTTCTGAATGTATTTATTTTTTTATATATAGTTAACAAACACTCTAAAATCATAAAATTCCCCAAAAAACTAAACCCTAAACCCTAAATCGAACCCCAAACCCTATACACTATAGATAAAAGACTTTGTAACTTATCATCATTTCCAATCATTGGCAAACATTTTCATTTGTTTATTGACAACATAACCTAAATCATAAATCAACATAACTTAAACCCTAAACCAACATAATCTAAACCCTACAAGCCAATGTCCAAAACCCTAAATCAAATATTCAAGACTTAATTCTTCTTTTATTTATAATTTTAATTTTTTTTGTTTATAGATCAGGACAATTTATTTTGTATAATCCATTATTAATTGGGTAATTATAATGAAATTATATTTCACACAATAAACCCTATAAGCCAATGCCCTAAACCCTAAATCAAATATTCAAGACTTAATTCTTTTATTTATAATTTTAAAATTTTAATTTATAGATGAAAGACAATTTTTTGTATATTCCATTGTAATTAATTGGGTATTTATGTGTGAAATTATATTTCACACAATAAAATCTATAATCAATGCCCTAAACCCTAAATTATATTTTCAAGACTTATTTTTTTTTTATAAAAATATTTACATATTAAGAGACAAATTTCAGAACAACATGCGTTTAATAAAATTGATAAGACAAAGAAAACTATGTTTTATTGAATTATCAAAGAGAGAACAATCTCAAGTCGAGATATGGTCACAGACAGTACGAGGTAGATTATCCCAACACATACAAACCAAAAACAACACAAATCTAAAGCTACACTATCATGACACCAAGGAGAAAAGCTTCGACACTCCTTTGCGAGCTCTCTAATAATCACCTGCGTCAAAAAAACAAATCAAAAGGAAAAGAATAAGAAGAAAGACTAAACTGCAGTCAACAAACCAAGCTAGAACAGCTCTCTTTTTCAATTCAAATAGCAATAGAGTATGCTTAAAGATGAAAATGCCATGCCTTAGTCTCGACGACGAGCCTTGCCTCGTGAGGACTCTCCTTGTTCTTGTTTTGGCCGTTTCATTGGAGCGGAGTTGCGTTCTTCGTTTCTAAGTTTTTGGACAAGTCTCCGGACCATAGGTTCGACGTCTTCTTCCGGTTCCTCAATACGTATCAAGTATCCCATGGAGCGTCTGTACTCTAGTTCTGTGATCTCCTCCACATCAGTTCCTTGATCAGCAGCTGCTTCTTGTCGTGGCTGTTGCTGGAATTGTGGTGTGATTCCATATGCTGGTAGTCCGCAAATGATCTCTTTCCTTGCTTGCATTATGTCCTTCTTTTAGTTACTGGTCCAAAAGGCAAACAAAGATCATAAAGGCAGAATTAGGAATTTCGCAAAACAAAAAGCTTGTAATCATCTCAAGCGCGATGTAACCAAAAAGCTACGAATATTAAGAGGTACACAAAAGCACTGAATACATTCCAGAGATCTGCCCGTGGTGATGAAATCTCAGTCTCCAAGGTGTTCAGTGCTTTTGTAGTATCTCCTAACAAGAAGAGAGCATCACATACACAAATATGTATTTGAACACATCATAATCAGAATCTAAAGCAACCTAAAGCAACATAAAGCAATACTCAAATGCAGAACATAATCAAACCAATGCACATACAAAAAGATGAAATCGGAGTTAAGTATCTAAACCCCTAGATGTTTTAAGTATCTAACACATACAGAAATCGAAGCAGCAAAGATATTCTACAAAATAAGAGATGAAAAATCAATTAATAAGAAACTAATAAATCAAGTTAACCTATATCAACTTCAGAGTCAGTAATCCAAACCATAATATACAGTGATGAAGAGAAAATCTCCAAAATAACAATCTCGAAATTGATAGAGATGGATAGAGGAACGAACGACGAGCTGAATCTACTAAGTGGTTTAAACAGATTAGGAATTAGAGTAAAGCAAAATAACATAATCAAATCAATCCATTGAACATGACAGAGTTCTAGAGATGAGAATTTCAAAAGTCGAGTGGAAAATCGATAGGTTTTAGACCAAACAAGTTAGCGATATTCTACAAATTGTTAAGCAAATCCGAAACAAATAAGCAAGGATTAAAGGACGGCAAAAGAAAAAGGGGTTTTTTGAAATCTTTTTTACAATGAGAGATTAGAGAGAAAGGGTCTTCGATTCTGGAGATACCCAAATGAAATGGACAAGATGAGATCTGGGTTCGTCGGAAAAGCCAAAGGAAGAAAGAAAGAGGATTTAGGGTTCCTGAGTTTCGATTCTCGGTAAATCAAGTTTTTTTCCCCGTCGAAATGGAGAGAAATGAGCAAATCTTTGAGACAAAAAGATTAGGTTTAGACTTAGAAAATTTTTGGGAGCTCATCGACCAAAAACAAAAAAATAAGCGGGCAAAAAAATTAAGTATCCCGGTTCACCTAACATAGCACTAATCAAATGACACATGCAATTAAAAAGGAGGATATGAGCAAAAAATAAAAAAGATGTAACACTTTTATACGCGACCACTATTGCATAGCATTGGCAATTTACAAACGCTATGAAAGAGTAGCGTCTATAACATTTATTGCAGAGTTTGTAAAAACGCTATGTTTTAGTGCTATCAATACTTCAATTTCCTGTAGTGTTGAATATCAAACTTTTGTCTTTCTTGTTCTTCTTCAACAAGTTCCATCCTCTCGTTGAGTGTTGTAGCATCTTTAAGTGTCTGTTCTTCAAGAAATTTGATGTGAGTAGCAAGGTCATCAAACTTTTTGTTGAATTCGATGGGGATAGAATCTATCTTCTCATTTAAAATGGCTCCAAACTTGTCTTGGGATTCGATGGTATTGTTGATGATGTCCTCGATTCACCTCAATCGAGCGCTGAATTCCAAGCTCTCATCATGCTGGTTCAATATTTGATGAGGAAGATGGTGTGAGTATTGCCTAGAGTTGACAACGAGAGACGCAAAAAGTTCGTCTCGGTAGTGAAGAGGATCGTGGCGTCTTTGAGAGTAGCTGGTCGGAGCTGGTCTTTGATCCATGTAGGACGAGTCTTGATGAGAGTATGACTCGTGGCAGTAGTGAGCACAAGATGGGTCGTAGTAGCAATCTCTCTCCAGAGACGAGTTTATGTTTCAAAGCCTGAAACAGAGAAAAACAAAACCAAAAGTCAAAAAGAAAAAGTTTGTTCGAGAGTCGTTTTACTAACCTCTAAGGTGTGATAGAAACTGTAGCGATCTCTCCCCGGCAACGGCGCCAAAAACTAGATGCGAATCGGATTCGTCTCCGAAACTTCAGGTCTTAAATTTGTAAACCTTAAAGCCTGCAAGTGCACATATGTGCGTTGTAGTACTTGAGGTATCAATCCACAGGGAGAATGTGATGTTCTATGAGACTTTAGACAATGTGTAGTAAATAGACCTAGAACAAATATGAGTTTTATATGGGGTTTTGTCACAAAATTGTAAAGAACGAAAAACGGAAAATTACTACTAATCCTAGACTAAGAAAATCGATGGCTAACCTAAACTAAGAGAATCTAATTGCTAACGGTTTGTAACGTTGCTAAAATGTTGCTGGGACGAGAGAGATATATCTCAAGGGATGCTCGATTCAATTATACAATCCCTAGCTCTTTAGTAACCGGTGTTTCTAGATTCCAACTCCATGAACTAAACAGAAAAATGGCGTAGTATACTCCCATATAACCTACGCACCAATGTATATATACACTCGACCAGTAGATTTCGTCTCTGGCCGCGCGGAAGAATCGTGATGAGCCTACCAGTTCATATGTTCACGGCACTCCGTAAGTATAATTTCGAAATCTTACGACGCACACGCTCTTGTGGATGCACTTTTCGGATGTTTAGATTCAGCACTCTTGTGGTTCTAAACTCCTAGAATCAGCCTCTAGTTCCCACTAGATTCATGCATTAACAACAATCCATAAGAAAGAGCTCTAAAAATTGGCTAGGGTTTTACCGAGCAAAATCCTTATCGAACATAAAATTCCCCTTTGATAATCTCTTTAAGCCCTTTAATAAAACTACTCACACATAGATGAGATGAAAATCATGATTAAATAAATTGCAGGAGATTGATGAAGGAGCCTCACGATTTTAAGAACGAAGTCCGGTGAGCACCTCTCCACAAATCTCGAAAGTAACGAATAAAAGTCTTACAAACACCTAAAGAAAGCGACAAAAATCTCTTAACTAATCTCTCTGGTCTCTCTCTCTCTCTCTAATTGAGTATGTAAAATAAGTATAAATAGTTCTTCAACTCGTTTTGGTCGAATTATGGTTTGACAGGAAAAGATGGTTTTGGCCTCGGGTGAAGAAACAACATGAATTAGGCGAATTTGGCTTGGCCGCGGGTCCGTGCTCTCCACGAGTGGCGAACTGGACTCTGGCCGCGGGTCGGTGCTCTCCAGGAGTGGCGAACTGGTTTTTGGCAGCGGGTGGGAGCTCTCAACCTGCGGTGGACTGCTTCTCGGCAGCCTCGTCGGTCTTCGGTGCTTCAGGTATATTTTAGGATCCAACCATTGGATTGTCCCCAATCGAATTGCATTTGAAATCTGGTTGTCTCTAATTTGTTGTATCCAAATTTTGTGATGATCATACGGTGAGAAGGCCTCCTATGATGGCAAGACTTCTGACGGTCCGAGTTTATCCAAAAACGTACTTTTATTACGGAATGCACTATTTTACTCCAAGTTACCTAAAATGTCTTTCAAAACACTAAAACATGGAAATCATTTGAAAACTATTGAAAACGGAGTTAAAATATCTGCAAAATAATATGAAAGTGATCCATAAAAATGGTCAAAAACCGGTGTTATCACTAACATGCGACGGTTTCATTTCAATTTTTTGTTTCCTATCTATCGCCCATATAGCAAACTCTGCTTTTAAATTTAGAGTAATTTGATTGGGAGACGAAAAATTTCGAGAAATCTTTTTTTTTTAAAACAAAAAATTACGTTTTCATATTTGTTCTTTTTTCTCTGCCACCACTTCTTTTTATATATGGTTTCTTCTTATTCTTTTGTCAGATTTAGAAAATATTATCGTGCCATGTGTTTCATCGTTATATCTACAATGTGCCAAGTATTCCCTTGATATTGTATTCCTTCTAGTTGTTAGGTAAAACAAATGGCGTCCAAACAAATGATAAACGTAGTTGTTTCTTCGTTTTTACTCGTTTGGGGTTTCGCAGACAAATCGACAATTCCTTGCAGTGTTTTGGCAGATTGCTTGGTAAAAGAAATAGCGGCGCTGTCCTGACAAAAGGCGGCGTTAACATGCGACAATATATAAGATGCTATAGGCAGAGTTAGAGCAGAGCTCGACCTTGTTTTGGCATTTTTGTTATGAACTTAAACAGTAAGCCCATAATTTCGGGCCTCGTAATATTTCGGAGCCTAAGTATATGAATTATATGGTCGTAGACATAAATAGTAAACTCTGGTTTTTAAATTTAGAGTAATTTGATTGGCAGACCACAATATGGCATATAAAAAATTTCAAGAAATCATTTTCTTAGGTAGGATTACAATCGTAACCTTTATTTCTATGTTTATTATTTGTTTGACCTAATTTTATTTTTATTACTAGACTAACCTAATTTTATTCTTATTACCGAAAGTACCGTTATGGCCTTTGTTGACAAAAACGCAATTACAAAACTGCCATTACTATTCATTTGCCACATAAGCAAAACTTAATTTAACAAGTCTACCGTTCTTTCACGGTAGACTTGTTTGATGTTGGTCAACTCAAATTTTGGTCCGTAGATTTGTTTGATGGATGGTAGATTTGTTTGAAAGATGGTAGATTTATTAAATTTTGGTAGACTTATTTTTACGATGCGATAGATATGTTAATTTTTGGTATATATATTGTCTTTGGTGGTAGATTTGTTTATGAGTTGGTATACTTTACGACCAAACAGTTGACTAACGGTAAATGTTTGAATTTTTTGATAGATTTATTGACAATGGGGGTAGATTAATCTTACAAAAAGGTAGACTTATTTCATTTGGTGGTAGAGTTAATCAGTGTCAATTATTTTTTCGTGACGGTAGATTTATTTATTTGACGGTAGATTTGTATTGGCAACGATAGATTTTTATTGGGTTGGTAGATTTATTTATAATGGCGGTAGATTTAAAACCGCGTAAAATATTGGTGACTTCGTTTTGTAACGGTGGTAGATTTAATATTAGTGACGGTAGATTTAAAAAAATTTGGTAGATTTGTTTGTTATGGTGGTAGATATAAAAATTTCTAACATCTCGTTGACTTCGTTTTGTTATGGTGGTAGATTTAATATTAATGACAGTAGATTGAAAATTATTTGGTAGATTTATTGTTAAAGGCGGTAGATTTAGTATTTTTTGGTATTTACTTAGATAACCTTCAGTTGGTATACTTATTATTTCGCATTGTGATATACTTTTAATGACGGTAGATTTATCGACATTGTTTGGTGGTAGACATTTGACTTTTTCCAGAATGAGAAATGACGTTTTTGCCATACACTAAATCTCATATCTACGAAAATACCAGGCACCCACATTTGCTAAGTATGAGAATTTTTTTTTATTTGATGGTAGATTTATTGTAATGATGGTATATTTATTTTGTTGATTTTTTTTCCTGGAATTTACTTTTCATTTCATCTTAAATCACAATCTGAGACCTAGTTTGTGTACATTATCTGGACATTTGATTTAGTGCATTGGGGGTGTTTGTTCTTGAGCATAATATAGATAGTAGTTGATCTTTGATTTTAGTTGCGTTTAATTTTCTTCTCTAATTACTATTTGTTAGTGGTTCGAGATATCTTCCTACTCGAGACAATGATGCATTATCACCTTACTTAATTGAAAATTTGTTTACAACCCTTGTCTTGGTACTTATAACTTAAATGCTTTAATTTGTCAAACATAAATATTTTTTTCTCATCCACTGTATACTTGTTTGAATTTTGTTTTCTACTTTGATCGATAGAACAAGTTGGCATGCCGTCTGTAGTTCTGCATTTGCAAGAGGTTGTGGTCGCTTATAAATATAGTATTTTAACTCATCTTTATGACAAATTTACTACTCGCACAATGAATCCATATTTATTCAGACAATGCATGGAAAGACATTAAAATTGAATATACATCAACCTCCATTTCCTTAGTATTTCAATTTCAGAGAGAAAAATTATATTTTTGAGAATCTAAAAGGCATGCAAAATGTTCCCTATCATCCCCTGCCTGTGATACATATACAAGCATGTTCAAGATCAAACATTTCTAATCTCACAAGAAAAAAACATTTCTAATATCTCTCTTTCTCTTATTATATTCATATACAAGCATGTTCATTTATTTCTCTCAATTTTGGATTCGTTAAAGGAATTTGCAGACGCCGGTAATATCACCGGAGATGAGGCCACCTACCTGTTAGAGAAAGGAGAAAAGAAGTCAGTCGTTAACAATAAGTCTACTATTACTACCAGTCGTTAACAATAAATCTAGCAAACAAATATACCGCATATACACACTACTGTCATATAAAAACAAATCTACCGTCTTATATAAACAAACCTACTGTCATATATAAATAAATCTACGGTACTATATAAACAAACATACCGTCCTATATAAACAAACCTACCGTCATATACAAACAAATGTACCGTCATATACAGACAAATCTACCGTCATATACAGACAAACCTACCGTCATATACAGACAAACCTACCAAACTCACCAAACCACATATGGCTTACTAATAAATCTATCATCAAGCGTTACAAAATCTACCACCAAAGAAATACAAAATTTAATATTCCTCACCGGAAAATCCTTCCTCTCACCGGAATTTTGTTCGGTGACAAGAAACACAGACAAAACAAGTTATCTGCAACCAAAATAAATTAGGGTTAGGTTCGCCGCCGAAACAAAATGAAATTAGGGTTTTCAGCACCGCCGCCGCCAACCGGTCATTCTCCCCCATTCGTCGGTGACACGGCAGCAGATGACTCGCCGGAACCCTCGACACGCCTTCCTCGCCAAAGTCCATCTCATTCGCTGTAACTTCTTATTCATCACGGTTCTTCTTCATGGAACTAAAGAAAAACCTAAAACGAAGCAAGATGATGAAGAGACTTACCGGAAATGACTCACTCCTCGCCGGATTTGGGCAAGAATCGCGTCAGATTCAAAACATCACCCCAAACGTCGCCGTCGCCTCCTATCGCCTTTGTCGAGAGGTTTTTTTTTTTGTTGTAAACCCGTTTTTTTTTAAAGTTATTTATTTCATTATATTTTTTTTTGTTCAAAAAAATTAAATCAGAAATAATTAATAATGGCATAATCGTAATACAATAAAACATATGGATAAAATGGACATTGACCAACTTTATAATGTTAGTTGAGTATGGTAGACTTGTTTGAGGTTAATCTAGTAATATTCATTATGAACGAGATTAGTTTGAGGAATTTTTTCTTTTTTTAAAACAAAAAATTGTGTTTTCATATTTGTTCTTGTTTCTCTACCACCACTTCTTTTTATACATGGTTTCTTTTTATTCCTTTGGCAGATTTAAAAAATATTATCATGTCATTTGTTTCATCATTATATCGACAATGTGCCAAATATTCTCTTGGTATTGTATTCCTTCTAGTTGTTTGGTAAAAGAAATGGCGTCCAAACAAATGATAAACGTAGTTGTTTCTTCGTTTTTACTCGTTTGAGGTTTCACAGACAAATCGATAATTCCTTGCAGTGTTTTGGCAGATTAATTAGTAAAAGAAATGGCGGCGTTGTCCTGACAAATGGCGGCTCTAACATGCGACAGTATATAAGATGATATAGGCAGAGTTAGAGCAGAGCTCGGCCTTGTTTTGCAGTTTCATTATGAAATTAAACAGTAAGCCCATAAATTCGGACCTCGTAATATTTCTGAGTCTGTGTATATGAATGATATGGTCGTAGACATAAATAACAAACTCTCCTTTTAAAATTTAGAGTAATTTGATTGGCAGACCACAATATGGCAGATGAAAAATTTCGAGAAATCGTTTTTTTTAAACAAAAAATTGCGTTTTCATATTTATTCTTGTTTCTCTGCCACCACTTCTTTTTATACATGGTTTCTTCTTATTTTTTTGGTAGATTTAGAAAATATTATCGTGTCATGTGTTTCATCGTTATATCGACAATATGCCAAGTATTCCCTTGGTATTGTATTCCTTATAAACTAAGAGTTACATTTTTCCTCCCATTCCATTGTTTTTAGTTAACTAAGCTTTCAAACGATGATATATAAGATGATTATGGAGGCATGACATCTAAACAAATGATAAACGTAGTTGTTTCTTCGTTTTTACTCGTTTGGGGTTTCGCAGACAAATCGACAATTCCTTGCAATGTTTTGGTAGATTATTTGGTAAAAGAAATGGTGGCGCTGTCCTGACAAAAGGCGGCGCTAACATGCGACGGTATATAAGATGCTATAGGCTGAGTTAGAGTAGAGCTCGGCCTTGTTTTGACAATTTTGTTATGAACTTAAACAACTAGCCCATAAATTCGGGTCGTAATATTTCGGAGTCTGTGTATATGAATGATATGGTCGTAGACATAAATAGTAAACTCTGCTTTTTAAATTTAGAGTAATTTGATTAGCAGACCACAATATGGCAGATAAAAAATTTCAAGAAATCGTTTTTTTTTTAAACAAAAAATTGCTCTTTTTATAATTGTTCTTGTTTCTCTGCCACCACTTATTTTTATACATGGTTTATTCTTATTCCTTTGGTAGATTTAGAAAATATTATTGTGTTATGTGTTTCATCGTTATATCGACAATGTGCCAAGTATTCCCTTGGTATTGTATTCCTTATAGACTAAGAGTTACATTTTCCCTCTCATTCCATTGTTTTTAGTTAACGAAGCCTTCAAACGATGATATATAAGATAATTATGGAGGCATGACGTCCAAACAAATGATAGACGTAGTTATTTCTTCATTTTTACTCGTTTAGGGTTTCACAGACAAATCGATAAACGTAGTTAATTCCTTACAGTATTTTATCATCACGTAGCACACCACGCAACTGAGTAAAAAACCATTCCCATGCAGCATCATTCTCTATGTCTACAATTCCAAAAGCTATAGGAAATATACCCGAATCTGTATCCTCTGTACTTACCAGTTAGATGTGTTCCATCTACCACAACAACCCTCCTCAAGAACTCAAATCCTTTGATGCAATCACCAAAAGCAATAAACAAATACTTAAACCTTTCATTATCATCCCGTACAAGCTTTGTAATTGTACCTGGATTGGCCAACTCTATTTTGTATAGATAGACATGTAAGTCCTGATAACCTTTCAAAGGAGTGGCTCTGACCAGGTCTCGTGCATATACCAACGCACCATGTGCCTTCGTATAGCCTATGTCAAGGCCATATATCGATTGCATCGTGTTCATGAGATCTCTAGGCATAATTCTTTTAAGATCACGACCACCACTAAAGTCATCAAAATACATATTCCCAATACATTTTACATTGGCTTGTTGCTGACGAGTATACCTACGGACAGCAGAGCATGTATGAACTTCTATAAAAAATTTTACGATAAATTCCGATGATGAAGCTGACAAAATCACATCACGAATCTTCCATGAACAATTATGAACAAAACATATCGCAACAAATATCTTCTTCGTCGAAGTCTTGATGTTGAAATCAAACTTTATGATAATTGACATCTCGCCTAGTGTCGTAATTAATGCATTTGTGTCATCGAATATATGGCCAACGTTGATAGTTTGATATTTCAACATCGGTAATGGCTTCATAGTGTTGTCATCGGATATATCGCAGAATGAAGACGACCATTGATGTTCCTTCGCAGAATTACTGATTTTATTCGGTAATGGATTCACAATCTCGGCTATAACATCATCAAAATCCACATCACAATTCTCTTTGACATCACAAGTTTCATCTTTGACACGACCACCATAGGTTTTTCTCAATGACACACAAAGCCGGATAACCTCTCTTTTCAACATTGTGATAAAGTTCGCAAGCTGTCTATCGTTATTCAAGAATATAGGAGGTGTATCGGTAGGAAGTTTGTCCAACATATGTTTTGGCAACATATAAACAATGTCGACTGCATTCATCTTTGTATCCAAGTTGTAATCTTCGCAAACAATGCGGAGAAATTCCTCGTATTTGATTTGATTTTCAACCACTACCAACTTGCCTTCTTTACTTGAACCGACTTGGAAATCCCAACCCGAATTTACCTTCCATTTTCCAAAAGTAGTACACAATTGCAACATTATCTACAAAATCAGGGAATGTTCATTAGTATATTAACTCTGCTAGCAACTGAAAGATCTCCAACACTTTAGCAAAGACGCATGCAGAGCTCTGTCAAAAATCTATAGCAGAGTTACATTTTAACAGAGTTTTGGCAAAATTTTAACTATATCTTAGGCAGAGCACCAAAGTTTTGCAGAGATTTTAGAACTAGCTAGACAATGATGTAGTACATATCTATAAGCCATTTAGCAGACGTTCTGAAATGCAAGCTAGCGTAATGAAATTACCTGCTTTTGTTCTTCCCGAAATATGATGGATTTCACACTCTATGATTGTCTTCGACCCCGCATATATTTGACGTTCCAAACAAAGATCGTCCTCCCGAAGAATGTACATATTTTCATATCAAAATCGAAAGCTGTAAGAAATGTCCAACGAATATCGTTTTGTTCTTTGTGAGGTTTGAGAGTGAAATCGAATAATTGGCAAACGCAAACTGAAAATAATAAAGTTTTGTGCCTACAAGAGGTTGAGGGAAAACAAAACATATATATTATAATTAGTTATTATTTTATTATTTTCAAAATAAGAAGTAATGGCATTCTTGTTATTGTTTTCAAAGGAAAGAAGTAATGGTATTCTTGTTCTCTGTTTTCAAAGCAGCGTTAAGACAGCAAAATCAGCCTTTATCCTCGAAGAGGAAGATAGACTTATTTATCGTTGGCAGAATCTTAAATGTACGGAGAGCTATACTAGAGACGTCAAAAACGCTCTGTTTCATTTAGTTGAGCATCCACAAGGGTGTCTCACCAAAAAAATTATTTTTTTTTAATTAAATAATTAAATTTTTTAAAAAAAATTGGACTAATCATAACTTGACACGTCAGCTTAGGGTGTCTCAACTTTTTTTTTTAGTCTCAGACAACCATGTCTCTATCTCTTTTGATTTTTTTTTCTTTTGTTTAATGAATGTGGATGCTCTTATACTCTCGCAGAGTGCACTCTACATGTTTCATTTTTGAATAGTTTTGATAAATACTAATTATTCTTATAACTGATTAATATACGAATACAATGAATAAATTAAAAATAGTGAAAAATAAATTACATCGCACTAACTCACAAAATTAGTATATTCGGAACATAAGTGTTCAATTAATGTATTTCGAAGTTCAATTACACATAATGCAAATGCCAAACGCATGCATTCCACGAGAATAGATGTTTGAAGGAACACTCTGCTTTCTTTGACAGATTAGAGGCAGAAAAAGAGCAGATGTAGAGTGATATGATCATGGGCAGCATGCACAACAAGGAGGACTTAGCCGATGAAAGCACATCTGAGGGAAGTTCATCCGAGGGAAACTTAGCCGAGGGAAATGCGTCCGAGGGAAGTGCTTCCGAGGGAACCTATAGCCGAGGGAAGTGCAGCTGAGGGAGATGCATCCGCGGGAACCTTAGCCGAAGGAAGTGCAGTTGAAGGAAAGCATCTGAGGGAAGTTTAGCCGAGGGAAGTATAACCGGGGGAGATTTAGCCGAGGAGGCCCTTGTAGCCGAGGATACATCCGAGAGCAACGCTCTAAGAACTCTGGGTAAGCTTGTTCCTCACCTGTTACGAGCCTGTTTTATTTTTTTTCTCTTGAAGTTTCACTTCTGTTTCGTGGTGTCTAGTATTGTCGAGTCTTGTTTCTCTTATTTTTGAGTGATTTTTTGTCCTTAATAACATGTAAGTTGAAGTTGTCGTTCTGTTTTAGTTAAAAAAATTTTTAAAAAAATTAGGGTTCATAGTGTTTGTGATTTGGTTTTAGAAAACTGTCTCTTCAGTTTGTGTATTAAACCGAGTTTTAAGGTGTTAGTTTTTCAAGTTTTGTTTCAATTTGTGGCGTGATTGAGTCTAGAAAGCATGTTACGTGTTTTAGCTGCAGCAATCGATTCTTCTGTACATCTGCTTGTGTGTTTAACAAATTTCAATGTCTCTGCCAACATGTTTTTCTTTTTGTGAGAACTAGTTACTGGTGTTTGTTGTTTTGATTTGTTTTCAGGTCAAGATGGCTAAATACATGGAGAAGGAGGCATCAACAATCATAGAAACAGTGATGGCTCGGATGGAGCATGCCATGGATGCCAAACTAAATGCTCTGCGTCAAGACATTCAACACCAAAGAAGAAAGAGAAGAGAATAATAAAGGAGAGACCCATGGAGAGACAAACCGCGACATCAAAGGGAAGAAACAACATATGATTGCTATGGACGTGACGACAAATCATCTCATGACCGTCAAAGTAGGTGTAGAGGCGTGAGAGAAGGCATATAAGAGCCCAGCTACAAGTTTGGACCGCTCAAAGGAAGAGAACATGAAATGATCAATCAATCCTTTCATCAGATCGATCGATCGAACTCTTTCAAAACTGGCAGGAGCAAAAACGATCGATCGGTCCTCAATCGCATCGATCGATCCCACAACAACCGATCGGTCCTCCAGCTGACCGATCGATCCTTTTTTCCAGAGCCCAAAAAGTACTTGCAACACTTGAAGGATGATCATAAGCATATGATTTCAACTGAGGGAAATCGTAATCATCGACCATATGACCATTCCGGACGTGCTTTTCAAGACCCTCAGCCCTTATTCGGTCCAAACGAAATCCGAGGATCATTACTATATGTTGTAGCCGAGTTCGAAGCAAATCTTGCAAAGGCTAGAGACAGGCCCCTCGAAAGTCATAACGTGATAAAGTGACATCTCTAGAACCGAATCCGGGAGTAACTAAGATAAATGTTGGTCCTTCTGATATATCATGGTTTTTACCCCGTTTAAACATTGATATAAGTCCATTTTATAGACTCTTTCTACTATTTGGTAGTGTTTTAGAGTATTTTACAGGTTTTAGCACGTTTGGAGCATAATTGGAGATATTGGAGCTTTCTGGAGCATTTTGGAGGAAAACATATGTTCGTGTAGTTGAGTACCCGATTTGAAGTCTCAGTGTCGATCGATACTGCCTAGTATCGGTCGATACTCACCGAAGCAGACACGACCCGCGACTTTAATGAAGAGTTAAAGAATTGTAAAAATTGCCCAGAAGTCTTTATTATTTACAAGAAGCCCCAAAACGTGATTTATGTTATTTAATAGGATTTTACAGCCACTTTGTTGGCTACGCTTTCATTACGCATTATTTTACTTGTGTTTTGTGAGAGACCTTTTGAAGGGAGACAAGTCTGAAACTCTGTTCGTCCGAGAGAAGATTTCGAACCCTCTTATTACTCTTTCTATTTTATTTGATGATTTATTCAAACATGTTTATTGCTTCAATTTCCATGTCTGAGTAGATCTCTTGTTAGGTTTAGGGTTCTCATAAGGGTTTTCTCTGAATGCTAGATTGATTAGTTATTAGGATTCACCATCTGAATTAGTTCTTCACCATAGGTTATTTGCAAAGCTAATTATAGATTGATCACCTAGAACTTAGATCTTAGGATAATTGATTAGGCGCGAGAGTGCGATTAATTACCTGATAGAACCTAAGGTGAGCAAAATAAATATTCGCAAAGAGATTTGGTTTAGTTGTTGACACACTCCTCCCAAGGATGCTCACTCTACGGTTTGGGTAAAACGGGATAAGCTTTGCAAGCAACGGATTGCTTCAAAGGGTGTGGATCGATTGGTCTCACAAGGGGTGCGGAAAACCCTTGATATTCCACTTTGATATTTTCGGATATGACTCACCAAAAACAACAAAGGATTTCGATGGATATTACTCACCAACGAGATTGATCTAGAGAGACAAGAGATTTTTGATAAAAGACTAGATAAGAAATCGCAAATGAGAGTACAAGGGTTTTAAAGAGAAACAAAGACCATGCATGAAGGAGAGAGGAATACATTAACTCTCCTTCGAAAATGACAAGGCAATAAACACAAAGTTTGAACAAAGACTAAAATTAAAAAACAAGTTTGAATGCCCCTTTATCTTCCATGCGAATTTGCCCTTTTGTTTTCTTGATATTTTGTTGACTTTTGTTGGACTTTGACTTGTGAATTTTGTGGGCTTCATGGGCTTAGATCAACACATTGGGTTTTATTGGAAGTGAAATATTTGCCTCGTTAAAAACCTTGCTTCGGAAAACCCATTGGGACAAAACCGAAGCGAAGGAAAAGAGCACAAATAATTCACTTAGCCAATGGTCGATCTACTTGGGCCTGATTTCAATACCGGTGAGGTTTGAATGCATCTTCTACGTCCTGACCCAAGTACCCTTGATGATACAACCTCCCTAAGACCAATTTGAATCTTTTGGCCTTAGCTCCTTTCTTTGAATTATTTGATTTTCCCTCGGTTGAATGTCCCTCGGCAAATGTTCCCTCGGTGGTATGTTCCTCGGCAATGAACCCCTCCATTGAAAATCCCTCGGCTAAACCTCCCTCGGATCCCTCGGATTGCTTTCCCTCGACTCCCTCAGCATCTGGTTCGAGCTGCTCATCCAGGATCATATCAGTTGTTTTGTGAACAAATCAAACCTGATTAAAAAGCTGATTTAGACTTTAGGATTCGCAAAGAGATTTGGAATTCCTAGGATTTAGTTTTAGATTTAGATAGTTTTTGCAACGAGAGTTGGTTAGTTATATCTTAGTGATTTGAGTTCAAGAACCGCGCTAAATCTGAATCCTGACTAGTTAGTTTATATGCATTCATTGAATTCCTGAGAAATACCCTGAACCTATCTTTCCCCAATCGAATTTACAACCGTTTTAATTTACGTCATGTTTTCAATATCATTGATCGCTTAGCTTAAATCTCATCTACATAATTTATTGTGTGTCTCTGTGAGTCCTTGTGTTCGACCCCTACTGCTTAGTACTTTTAGGGTATTAATTTGAGCATATAAAATTTGGCGCCGTTGCCGGGGACTCAATTTGCCATTAGATTTTGGCGAATTGAGTGCAAATGGGTCACATAGCCGAGGGAAGTGCAGCTGAGGGAAATGCATCTGAGGGAACCTTAGTCGAGGGAAGTGCTTCCGAGGGAACCTTAGCCGAAGGAAGTGCAGCTGAGGGAGATGCATCCGAGGGAACCTTAGCCGAAGGAAGTGCAGTTGAGGGAAATGTATCTGAGGGAAGCTTAGCCGAGGGAAGTATAACATGGGGAGATTTAGCCGAGGAGGCCATTGTAGCCGAGGAAGCTAAGAATGAACCAGCTGGACCCAAATCAAAGAAGCTTCAAGAAACTTTAAGGAGAATGACGAATTCATCAATGAAGAACTGGCTCAGCCCAACAACAACATTTGATCCAGGAATTTCAAATGGGTATGTGACCCATTTGCACTCTTTTCCCTTGCTTTGGTTTTGTCCCAATGGGTTTTCCAAAGTAAGGTTTTCAATGAGACAAATAGATCACAGCCCCTTAGCCCATTTGTTGATCATGATCCAAGGCCAACAATGAGAAGATTTGTCTTAGCCCACTTCTGCTTTCATCATCGAATTCGACCAGGCCTTACAACGTGAAGTAGAAGTGTATTTCAAGCCCAAAATGAAGAGACAAGTCTTGGCCCATGAAGAATTTCGACCAAAGCAAAGCCAAGGCCCATCATATCAATTTTCGACCAAATAGAAGCAAGGCCCATCTGTTTTAAGTTGTTATTTTTTCTTTCTCTTATTTATCCTTTCTTTTTATTTTGCCTTTCTCTTTATTTTTCCTTTATTTTGGTCGAAGATTACTCTATAAAACCTAAGACGTGTCGACACAAGAAAACAATATCTGATTTTATTCAATAGGCGCAGCCTCTTTTTCTTAAGGGTTTCGAGAGACTCATCTCTCTCTCTTCTTCCTTGCTGGTGTGTAATATCCAATGCTTGTCCTTCTTTAGAGTGTCATATCTAAAGCAAAACAAAGGTAAATCAATGGACTTCCATCTCCTTTGTGTGACCCCTCGATCCACATCCCTTGAAGCACTTGTGCTTGCAAGGCTTATCCCCATACCGCACATCTCTAGAGTTTCGATTCTAGGGAGATTCTCATCATAGATAAGAGTCTTATATGTTTCTGCTTCTACTTTGCAGAAATGTGCTTGAATCTACTCATTAGATATCATTCTGATGGTTTGGAAGTAGTAAGAAGAGCTATTTATATGTGATGTATGTTTCCCCTATGAATTGTTTGCATGTAATTAAAATTTAAGGGAAATGGATTGACGTTAATTTGGTGCAGTTAGATGTACTTGATTTGATCTTCAACCACTACACCCTTGTCTTCAAATGAGAGATGATTTGGGTGTAGCTAAATATTGGGGATCTTCTTCTTTAGGCAAGGCTTTTTCTCCCCTAGAAGCGGAAGGTAAAGCCTTACTCATGGCTATTCAGAGCACAAAGATGATGGGATTTCAAACTGTTTTTTTTAAGGAGTGTGCCAAATTCTTATCAGAAATTTCAATGACAGCGACAAGGATTACAGTATTCACAACCTCTGCAATGATATTTTGAAGTGGTCTTCCGGTTTTCCGGCTTGCCGATTTCAAGGTATTAGAAGGTGTTTTAATGAATATGCTCATTGTTTAGCAAAAATGGATCCGCCAAATAAGATGTTTTACTCAAGTTGTATTCCTCTTCCTTCTTGATCCTTGATTGGTAGAGTATTTAAAAATTATTTGAGCATTTAATAAAGCATTAAAAACTGTAGATGCTCTCCATATGCTCATTCTCTCTATGCTTTCATATGAAACTTTTGGTAGAGCATTATCGTCTAAAATATCTAAAATATTTAATATAATTTTATATAACTAATTTATTTTGTTAAATAATATCAAAAAATTATATTTATATTAAAGCGTAAATTTTATACTTTTAAATTTTCTATTATTTTCTACAAAAATTATATTTATATTAAAGCGTAAATTTTATATTTTTCTATTAATACAAAAAATTATATTTATATTAAAGCGTAAACTAATATTTACCATTATTTAATTTTCTATTATTTTAAAATAATATTTTAAATAAAAATATAATTGAAATATGAAAATGTTATATTAGACATATAAATATAATGCTTACGAATATATATATATATATATATATATATATATATTAAATAATTTTATATATAATCATTCACAGCTCTGCCAATCCCTTAAAATGTGTACATTAATCCGAGCATACAACTTTAACAGCATATTGTTTACGCTGCTTAGTGCTAGTGCTCTACCATCAGTTATACCAATCAAGCCCTTGGTTAACTCCATGTTTGTATTAAGAGTATGTAACTTTACGTTTAACTTAATGCATGTAGGCCTGTCAATTTGAGTCACAATCCGCGGGTCCCACCCCATTAGACCCGTTGCGGGGATGGGTGCAGGTCGCCCAAAATTAAATTATCAACTTTGCGGGTTATGCGGGTGCGGGTCTTGTAAATCGTGGGGCGGTGCGGATCTTAGTTTTTGGAGAAACGGGTTTGCGTGTACCCGCATTTATGTGATAATGTTGTGTTTTTTTTTTCCAACGGGTAATGTTCTTCTTCATTGTCTTCCTCTCCATCTCAGATATGTTGTCGGCGAAATTGATGGACGAAAGTTCAAAAATACCTCAGATCTGTTGTCGCTTCTCATCGATCCTTGTCTTCCTCTCCATCTCCATCTCCATCTCCGTTACCTTTGCCGAGAGCCGCAAATTAGAGATCCAATCCGATGACCGCCCCATCATCCCCTTAAACGAATTTGGCTTCACTCACTCGGGCCGCCTCGAGCTCGACGCCTCCAAGATCTCTCTCTTTTCCGACAACAACAATCTCGACAACCTCGATCTCTCCAAGGTTGGCTTCTTCCTCTGTACAAGGAACGTTTGGGTTCATTCCACTGGCGGCGCCTAGGATGGCGACTTTTCGCTCGGGCACCGAAGCTACGGCGGATAAGCGACTGCTTCGCCGAGGAAGAAGACCGTACTAACATGGATCTGAACATTTTTGGGATGAAATCTAGGGTTTTGGAGGAATCTGGTGGGAGAGAAGAAGCAAATCTAGTTTTTTTTTAAACCGGGTTTTTTTTTTCAAAACCAGCGGGTTACCCACTTGATTAATGCGGTGCGGGTTTACGATATACAATTTGCGGTTCTAGCGGGTAAAAAAAAACCGAACCCAGGGGAGATTCGGTCAAGCGGGACGGATCCGACTTGGTTGACATGCCTACATGCATGATATGTTTTTGTCGGAAACAAAAAATGAAATCGATAGAAATTGAATAAATATTTATTTACTATATATTGTATACGGATTTCTTTCTATATTATGGAGGTCAACTTTCTATATAAGATGATTAACATTGTATAGTTGGTATTACCCTAGAATATATATTTTAAAGTATGCCATATATTTCTTTTAAAAATGATATATTTATATTATTTAAATGTTAGTCAAAAATATACTTAATGACAAATATAAATTTGGTCAACTTCCTATATACCATTCATGTGACTTTGAGTGAATTACAATTACTGTTACATATGTTTATGACTATAAATAAGGAGCCTGTATTTTAGAATAAGTTCATTACAAATAAAAAAGAAAAAAGAAGAGATGGGAATGATTAAGATGATAATGATCGTTGTGATGATGATGATGGTGTTGGTTGGAACCGTAGGAGGAAAAGTCAATTCTCTGCCTAATTCACGTGCAATTTGTGTGGAACAGTGTCGTGTCTTGTGCTCAGACAGAGAATGGGAAAAGAATTGCGACGCACATTGCGTCTCTCATAATTGTGGCCCTCCTCCTTTACCTACCAATATTCATCATTCTAAGTAAATATTTTTATTATTAATGTTTTTATATATTCAGTTATGTGTAGATATGTATATTTTTATTTAATTATTTATAAAAACGTGTTTTTTTTTGGGGTGGTTTTTAGCAGGATGAAGGCTCCACAAATCATTGAAAGTTGAAACCAGAGGATAAAATGTTATTGACTTTAGGACCTAAAAGAAACTATTATAGATCAATCAATATCATTATTGTTCATAATTTTCACAAGACCCTTTGATGTTTTAGATGCGTTGTTGGCACATTTTCGCTTTAAAGTTTTATTTTATTTTGAATTATATAAAATATTGTTAAATTAAGATATACCACATCAGATGTCAAATTAATTACTTACTACCAAAAATCTAAATATTATATTTTTGTTTGATTTGTCCTATTTTAATTGTATATAAAAAAATCTAACTTCAAATATTATTACAAACCGAATAAAGAGATGATCAGATGAAAATATATAATATCGATTGTAAAATTATTGACTGAAAAAATATTGACCATATAGTTATATCTGATTTTTATTAGACATTTTAGTTGGTCTAGTGGTTAAGTTTCCAGGTTACTGATAACGTTGGGATCTTGGAAGTCACAGGTTCGATTCACGTTGGATGGATTGTTCTCCAAAGAAAGTTAAATTACATGGGTTGTACCTTATCCTGGAGGGATGTATGGACCTTCGGGCCCAGAACCTCCTAGTCATAAAAAAAAAAAAATTTGGAAGAAATTAAAAAAATTGATAAGAGCCAAAAATTGGCATTATTCTATATATTTTATGAAATACTTCCCATTTTACACTTTCTTATTAACGTGCATTTTATGATTTTTTCACTTTATTTTTTCTTAATCAAATATGTACTTACGTTTCTATCTTAATTTCTTTTAATCTCTTTTAAAACAATGAGTCAAATTCTCAATTTTAGTACATAAACACATAAATTTTGTTTTGTAAATACCATGATTTGAAATATAAAAAACGAACATAAATATCTCAGAAAATATATATGTGATGTTAAAATAAGAAACAATTGTCCTATATAGAATGCAATCAAATTCACTTCTATATAGTGATATGCTGAGTACAATGACGCATACTTATTATGATTCACTTATCCAATTTTTGCGAAATATGTTGTTGTTTTAACTTCAAACCTTGATATATGATAATCATCGCATCTGTCATGGTTTATAGTTTAAAAAGACGTATACAAAAAACATAAATATCTAAGAAAATGTATTTGTCATGTTAAAATAAGAAATTGTCGTTGTATTCTTTTTTTGTTCAACTCATACTTATATTAATCTTAAACGGCGCGTATAATATAAAGAAACCGGGAACTCGTTGCCAAAGAGTCCGAACTTTCAACATAATCAAAATACAAATCATGATAAAAATAAGATATACGGTTATAATAATAGAAAATAACTAGAATTTCCTTCAAGAGGGCTAGTTCTTCTGCCATCAAAGGCGAGCGAAAGAAACTTTTAACTCGTAGTGCCATCAAGGCTGAGTGTTTAAAGACATTCTCCATAAAAGAGAAAGTGGATGGAAGGGTTCTCTCCGAAACGGAGAAATGTGATGAAAATGATCTCTCCAAAACGGAGGAAGTTTTCTCCCTAAGAGAGAAAGTTGGTAACACAGTCAAACCCGAACCGGGAAAGACCGAAATACTCCTGGCAATTGTTCCGGTGAATTTAACAATATGTTTAGATTTAATTGGGCTGAACAGAGGGTAAAAATTATTTGGGCTTATCAGACCCATTACTTTCAAAGACCAAATCAGGCCCAACTATTGTTCATGTGACCACACGTGAGACTCGTCGGCGATGAGGGCAAGACGATCGGAGGGAAAGGTGACGGGATTCGTCGGAGAAGTTCTCCGGTGCGGCATATTGCTATGTTGAGTAGAATGACACATAATTTGATTCATTTATCTATTTTCGCGCAATATATATTTGTTTTAACTTCAAAACTTGACATATGGTAAACATCGCATATGTTATGATTTATAGTTACAAAAGCATATATAATAGACATAAATTTCTACAAATATGTATACGTGATGTTAAAATAAGAAAATGTCATTCTATATAGAATGCAATCGTATTCTAGACTATACATTTCTATGTTAAGTAAAATTACACATACTTACATTGATTCTCTTATTCAATTTTTGCGAAAATTGTTTTTTTTTTTTTTAACTTGAAAGCTTCACATATGGTTTTATATTTAAAATGATGTATACAACGAACATAAATATCTAAGAAAATGTATATGTGATGTTAAAATGAGAAACTATCATTCTATATAGAATGCAACCAGATTTTATTCTATATATTGCTATGTTATATAGAATCACACATACTTACTTTAATTCACATATCCAATTTTCGTGTAATTTGTTTTTGTTTTAATTTCAAAGTTTGACATATGGTAAACATTGCATATGCTATGGTTTGAAGTTAAAAAGAAAAAAAGAGTATACGAAAAACATAAATATCTACGAAAATATATATGTGATGTTAAAATAAGAAATTGCCATTCTATATAGAACGCACTCGCATTCTATTCTATATATTCATATGTTAAAAAGAATCATACATTCTTAATTTGATTTACTTATCCATTTTTTGATAATATGTTTTTAATCTAACTTCAAAGCTTGACACATGGTAAATATCGCATATGGCACGAGGATATCCGTCTCTTTTTCTCAATTGTATGTTTTCGACTATGAAATTCTAACTAAAATTGTCCGTAAACTGTAAATTACTATTCGATTTGGTATCCGTTAAAAGCAGTGCTCTGCTTCTCGAGAGAGATGAATTGTTAGATGTTCCATAACATCAAAGAAGGATGGCGGAAATATATTCTCCAAATTGCAAATGATTACATGTATATTATTCGCAAGGTTGCGGATACCGTCTGATGTAAGAGAGCGCGAACATATATCTCGAAAAAATGCACCAATCCCTGCATATATAATAAGCATACGAAATGAATAAATAAAGACTAAAGTATTGTACATGGAAAGTATTAAATAAATAAATTTAATGATTGTACCTGCAATTGCTTCGTGGACATTACGTGGTAGAAGACATGCAAAGAAAAATGGAAGGAGGCGTTGCATCACAACATGACAATCATGACTCTTCATCCCAGTAAACTTTCCTTCTCCATGATCAACGTAGTTCCGAAGGTTAGATGCGTATCCGTCCGGGAATCTAACACTATTGGAAATCCAGTTAAAAAACTTGGCTTTTGAAGGTTCATCTAACCGAAATGCTGGGACTGGAGCATTCCCGTTCCATGTCACATGTAGTGCTCTACGAGAACAAATGTCTGGCAAGTCCAATCTAGACTTCAAATTGTCCTTCGTCTTCACTTGGACATTGAGAACGGTGTTCATAATGTTGTCAAAATTGTTTTTCTCAATCTGCATGACATCCAAATTATGCCTCAAAATATGGTCCTTCCAATAAGGCAAATCCCAGAAAATACTCCGCTTGTGCCAATTATGTATGTTGCCACAACCATCAACAGGATGATGCCCGTTACCACCACAATCAATCGTCCTTTCTGCATCAAAATCCCTGAACTGAGTCAACAAAAAATGTCCATCTAACTCAGAAGGTGGACCATCAACTACTTTCTGGTTCTTCCTAAACAGTGTCGTGCTCTGACGATAAGGATGATCGCTTGGTAGAAATCGCCTATGGAAATCAAACCAAGACGTTTTGCGTCCGTGCTTCAACTGGAACGCATCTGTGTTATCTTGACAGTACTGGCACGATAACCTTCCGTGCGTTGTCCATCCTGATAAACATGCCATATGTTGGGAAATCGCTAATGGTCCACATAAGTACCGACCGCATAACAAAATTTTGCTGACAAGAAACATCAAACGCCTCAACACCTTGGTCCCATAACATTCACAACTCATAAATCAATGGCTGCAAAAACACATCAAGTGATATCTTCGGATGCACTGGTCCAGGAACGAGAAAGCTAAGGAACAAGAACTCCCATCTCGTGCACAAAGATGGCGGCAAATTGTAAGGTGTTACAATTACTGGCCACAAAGAATATTGTCTGACGTGCTTCCCAAAAGGGTTAAAACCATCGGTACATAATCCAAGGTATACGTTCCTCGCCTCATACGCAAAACTGGGATACATTGACTGAAAATGTTTTCATGCTTCTGCGTCTGACGGATTACCGATTTCTCCTTTCGTTGTATGCTCTGCATGCAATCTCATTGCTCCCACTGTGCGTTCTGACTGATATAACCTCTTCAATCTCTCTGTTAACAGCAAATACCACATCTGTTTATATGCCACATACACTCTTCCACCTATTTCCTTATACCGAGGTTTGCGACAAAAATGGCAACTCGAACAGTCTGCGTCCTCTCTCCAGTAGAGTATACAATTGTCGATGCATACATCTATCATATGATACGGCAATCCTAGACCTTGAACAAGTTTATGTATCTCATACTATGTTTCCGGTGCAAGATTATCTTCTGGCAAAATTTCTTTCACAAAATCAGCCATTGCATCCACGCACTCCTCACTCAAATTGAAATCCGTCTTTAGGCCCATCATCCTAGTTGCAGTTGATAAAGAGGAATGCCCACCTCTACACCTATCATATAACGGATGTTTAGCAGCGTCTAACCTATCAAAGAATCTCCGAGCTTCTAAATTAGGTTATTCTTCTCTATCTCCATACTCAGCAACCGATGGTATACTTTCACGAAATGCATCGTTCACTATCTGAACATGACCTACAATACTTTATACTTCAATTGCAGGTTCTTCTAAGCTACCGGTATCCCCAATATACTGTTCACTAGTACTAGCAATATTATCCACCACTGTATCATTTTCTCCATGATAATACCAAACCTTGTAACCCGGCACAAACCCATGACAATACAGGTGTGACCATACTTCATTTATCACGATAAATCTACGATTCAGACAATTACTACAAGGGCAGTAGATTTTACCGTTTTTTTTGCTTTCGTCTGCATACCCGCAAATGCCATGAATTCATGCAGACCTTCTTTTCTTTGAATTCTTCCGTAACTAGGCACGTGTCCGGAATTTGATGAGGCTTGGCCATCCATGATCGAAAAGAATTATAAGGATCTGAAGAAGACATTTTGGTAAAGAATTGTAGATGATATGTTTTTTTTGTTGGTGATTGTAAATGAGAGGGTGGTTACGTTTTTATAAGGAAATTATGTGCAATTTCCTATGGATTTCCCACGGATTTAAAAGTAGATATTTATGATGCCGGCAATATGTCGGTAACGTCAATATCTGTCGGACATCCGTCGGATATCCATCGGAAATCGTCCGACGGATATAGGTCGTCGGAAACATCCAGTCAGTATTTGTCGACCATCCGTCGGAAATCCCTCGAAACAAGTCTGATGGTTTAATGTCGTCGTAAATCCGTCGAAAAGTTCCGACAGATTTCCGACGGGTACCGTTTACCGACGGATTTCCGACGGTTGTTAGTTCCGTCGAAATACTGTTGGAAAGCCGTCGGTAATTTCCGACGGATATAAGACCGGCAGAAATCTCCGTCGGAAGAACCATGTTTTCTTGTAGTGAGAATACCCGTGAACTTTAAATTAGAATTAGATTTGGTTGATTATATGTAATTTGATAACGAGTGTGACAACATAAATTATATGTTTTCGACTATAAATCGAGGCTCATTCATACTAGTATATAATAACTTCATAACATATAAAAAATAAAGGATGATTTAGGTGAATGATCATGGAAGACCGTTTAGTAAGGTGAACATAGATGTTTTCTTTAGTTAGTTTACACGATAATTGATATATGCCCATTTACCCTATCTGTTAAGTAACCATTTGGAGAGTTATCTATTAGGAGTGGACACATAGCGGATATCTTAGAATTTTTTGTTATTCTTGATATGCTCTGCTTTGTCCCCAGAACAATTTTTCGTTCCGTATCCGATCTGTAATCAACCATATATCAGCTAAAATTCAAATATTAGACCATATATCCGATCAGCTCCGTAAACATATAAAAATAGTTATAACAATTTCAAAATATATAGAAAAATCAAAACTTACTAAATATGACAATACTTCATGTAAATATTATTTTTCTTAAATTTTTGATTACCCCTATCTTTTAAGTAACCATTTGGAGAGTTACCTACTAGGAGTGGACACGGAGCGGATATCTTAGAATTTTGTGTTATCCGTGATATGCTCTGCTTTGTCCACATAACAATTTTTCGATATGTATTTGCTCTGCAATCAACCAAATATATGCTAAAATCGAAATATTAGACCAGATATCCGATCAGTTCCGTAAAAATATAAAAATAGTTATAACAATTTCAAAATATATAGGAAAATCAAAACTTAATAAAAATGACAATACTTCATGTAAATATTATTTTTCTTAATTTTTTGAATTTAATAATTAATATGATGAATACATATTCATTAAAATTAGATATAGAAAAAATAATTATATTACATAGATAGTTATATATAGATATCTATATACATAAAGTTAGTTTTGCTCACTTCTCATTCTACCACCTCGTCCACTATTTTTTATTAAAAAAACCACAAAATAAAACTTCCAAAATATCTATTTAAAAAAAGAAGGCCCTAGCTTCATGAAAGTTGCAATGAACTTTGAAACAAGAGACGCCTATAAAAGCATAGAGAAAACAAACAAAAATGATTCGGTAAAACAGTTGAAGATTGGTGTAATGCAGAATACACACCAATGCAGAAGATACTAATGGCGCATAAGAGCTCCGCCCAATATTAAAATAAAATATAAAAAATGGAAAAAAATAAAATAAGGAACCACCCAATATTAATAATTTTCAACGTATTGTTGTGGTTTGTTTTCGCCGTAAGTTTTTTCCGAAAACAGAAATTAACCTGAGTTTAAATATTGCCTTAATTATTTTAGGACAGAGTAAAAAAAAAGGGTCGGTCTAGAGATTCAACAAATTTCTCTTTAACAATAATTAAAATTTAATACGATTAAACCACAACAATTAGTAGATATTATTCGGAAACAAAGTAAACGCAATAGTAAATGAAATCTAATACAAAACCAAACATAATAACCCAATAGCAATCAAAACTGAAACCCATCTACTTGCTCCCCAAAAAGCTTAAACATACTAATCATCAAGAGAAGCCAAACCTAAGGCGCAACACGCTTCATTAAAAATATGATGAACAACACCATCAACCGTCATTATGTCCATATACGAACACGGTCCTTTTCGGACATGCAACAACACCCATAAATAATAAGCCTCACCAGCAAACCCATGCGACATGGTATCCATTCGTTCTTCTTACCACCCCAAACACATTCAGAAGGAAACCCCGAATAAAGAAATTTTATGGACTCATGATATATCCGATCGATTACACCTTATCCAAGCCAGAAATTTAACCTTTCCAATAGGATTCGATAAATCCACACCGTCAGAAAGTGCAATTCGTGGTAGATGAAATGGCAAAACACACCGACGATGGTCACCATCAACATCGGAAACATCACGTGAACAAGGATAAGCCATACAACAATCTTTTGATAAACCAAAGTCTACTAAACACTTCACCCTTCTTATCTCGAATTTTAGCTTCAACAAGTTAAAAGAGTCTCATGTTTTCTTTTTAATAGAAAAGGAAAACAAATAAAGAAAGACGACCATGCTTAATATGAAATGAATATTAAAGATAATATACATAAATATATTCAAATAAACTTAAAACTGATTTTTGAAATATTTTATCCAACGGTGGAGAATAATTTAAGGGAATTAAATTCAAATTTTCATTACCAACTAATTACAAATATCAAATTAAAAAAAACTCACTTCTCTAAACTTTAAAATGATAATGTATTCCCTCTAAAAAACCAACTAATTGGAAAAATTGACCACCAAAGAGAAAAAAGGAAAAAAATGTGTACCATCAATTAAACAAACACATATATGAACATTTTTTTTAAAAAAAAACCTAAAAATAAACATTACACATATTTTAAAATTGTATAAACAATTCCATTAACTACGAAAAAAAAAGAAATAATATTTCACAATAACAAAAATTATATATATATATATATATATATATAATAAGCGTAGTGGATAGCCGTATTTTAAGATTTTAATATTTTTAATTTGCTCCAATTTTGATATAACCCATTTTTACATCTTTTTAGACATCATTTCAAGATCTTTTGTATGTAACTCGGTTTTAAATGATTTAAGTGTTTTGGAATTTCAAAAACCGTGTCAGGTAATTTGGGCTAAAGAACCACAAAGTGGAGCAAAAAACCGCTTTTGGACAGATTTGGACCCTTCAGAAGTTCGACATCAAATGAAAACCTTCACACCGTCTAATCAAGCTCAATTTTATACCCAAGAAATACTGATCTACCACCTTTCACTTCCAAGTGATTTGAGGATGATCCAACGGTTAAATATCAAGAACCATGAAGAGAAATGAAGTCTTGTCAAGCTATCTCGAAAATGAAGTAGAAAAGGCTCTTGGCTGTGACCAAAGGGCTCGTGCCCGCGGCCAGAGGCACTTCCACAGTGCCCAGAACATTCTACCAGCGGCCAACCTCACTTTGTACCAGACCATGCCCAACTTCAAGCCCATTTCAAATCTGTCAGTTGTTTTGCCCTAAGACGAACCCTAGACATCTCCAAAGACCAGAAGATCATATAAATACATAGTTTAAGCCTCTTAGGTCGACACCACCTTACACATACTTAAAATCACATAGGTTTACTCACATTTCGTTTTAGTTCTTTGTTCTTCGGGAGCAGATCTCAACTATGTACTTCATAGATAAGTTTTTGAAACCCTCATATCTCTTTACTCCTACTATTTTTGCATTACTTTATTAATCTAGTGATGTTTTGCGATTCCATGTCTGAGTAGTTTACTTGTTGGGTTTTAAGGAATTTTTGAAGGGGTTTAATAATGGATCTATCTTATTAGGTTGTTAGACTTAGGATAATTTATTAGGTTCTTCATTCTATTCTTATTCGTTAATGCATGTTATTGTTTGATTGATCACCTAGCGACTGATATAAGGAACATAAAACCACTAACGTGTTGAATTTATTAATATGAACTAGAGTAGGCGAGCAATTTTGTTATAAGATACGAAATCATATTTATAGAGCGTTGTGAGCGTCTATGAACTCAATTCTATTGCTAATTTTTCTGTGTAGTTAACAACGAAAGTTGAGTAACTATGTTGTTTAGGTCTAGGTAATTAGTGCTACGAAAATAGGTTAGATACAATTTTGTGTTCCAGTTCTAGAATCAGTTGACCAAGTCGCTAGAAATCCTACTAATAGCTTGTTTGATTCGATCCATGAACCCCGAAGAACTTGCTGCTGCCCAACGTTTTTGATCCTTGCATTTATACCGTTTATTTTCTGTTTCGTTTATTCACTTTCCACTACAAGAAAACAGTTTTTTACTACTGCAAAAACAATCGGAAATCAGTAGCAAAAGACCCTGTTACGACTGATTACCGACTGAATTGCGACGGATTTACGACTGATTTTAGCTACTACATAGAGTCGAGTCGGTATTCAGTAGCAAAATATAGCTACTATTTTGCGACTGATATATTATTTAAATTAAAAAAAAACTTCAATTTATTTATAAAAATGTAGACTAATCTAATATATAAAAGAGGGTTAACTCTCTAGATGCTTGCAACGTCAGCACTGAAGAGAGCTCCACGTGGCATTTTAATTGGTAAAAAAAATTCAAAATCTAAACGACGTTTCGGCATATCCCCTCTCTTCGGGAGGCTTATTGGTTCTTGCATTTTAATGGATTTGGAAATCCAAACCAAATCAAGTGATATTGGTTCTATAATTTTGAAATCCATATTCAAATCCTGTGTTATTGGTTATATGATTTTAAAATCCATGTTAAAATCAAGTGTTATTCAATAGTAAGGATTTTCATAAAGATTTGATTTTAATTTGGATTTGAATGGATTTACAAGTGTTTTTAAGAGTAAAATACAAAGGTGCAAATATCGAGTGAAACCTTGTTATTTGGTTGGATTTGGATTTACAAGTGTTTTTTTTTTCAAGATGAAACTACTACGTAAAATTAAAAATAGAAAGACACATATCAATTAATGTGTAGAATAAGAGACAATAAATAACTACACGTAACATTAAGCTACTACATGTTACAAGGCTAGTTTGTAAGTGGATATGTAACATTTAGTACATGCGGGACAAGAGGCTAGCTAGTTTCTAAGTGGAGGTTCAAAACATTGCCCCGTGAAACCTCTCAGGTTTCATGTAATCAATGTATACTAATGTACAAACAAATATTGTGATTGTTGTGCACGATCGCTAAACTTAAAATAGATTTTTGAAATGGTAAAAAAGATAGATAGAAAAAGCCAATTTCATTATAAAAACTCATAGTCTAATCGAACACATAAAATAATTAATCCAACAATAGATAATAATAAATTCATCACTCAATGACGTTACGCTTAATCCAACCATAACGCTCATCAATGGACATGCTAAGGAACACGTCTTTCATCCCTAATTGGTGAATCAATTTAACCGCATCGTAACGAATAAAAAATCTATTAAAATGCAAGAACCAATAACCCCCACTTCATCTTCTCTTATACAGATTTATCATTTATCTTATAAAAGCTTTCTCTATTTTTGCTTCCGATAACGTCCATGGTTCTAGCTTAATAATCCATTCAGTAATCAATTCAGTGCAGCTTCTTCAATTATTGTATAAAATCTATCGTTTAAACATCAAATATCTCTATCTTCATCTTTCCGAGCTCTGTAACGAAATCTTTTTCGGTTGCCTCTACGCAGTCGTGATCTTCTCGTCGCTTTTGCCGCCATCATAACATCACAATATCACGATTCATCCCAATAGATTCTCTTAAACCAAGGATCAGCCCGATTGAAGCATCTGAAAGTTTACCCAGAGATTTGCGGCCATCAAGTGGAGGGGTTACATGAAATGAGCCTTAAATCCCTCCATGATACTGGATCCAGCACGACTCAGTCCCTCGTGCGAATTACCATGGAGAAGTCAACTACTCTTGTCCATCCGCTATGTTGTAGGTCAGTTACTAATCTATATCCACGCCAATGATACTATTATTTAATAGCTATATTCGTTTTTTGGTTTAGCGGTGTTTGTGCAGGGATTACTAGGAGGTGTTTAGTTTAGGGAGACATTCAGTGGATAGATTTTCTTCCGGTAATTTGAGTCTGTTTTTCATTTTTTTTTTCAATCTTTCTTCTATCTTTTCACTCTATAATCCTTTTTACTGTATGTCTTTGACAGGGTTATGAAAATCGAAAATGAGAAATGTCCAAGGAGGCGGTCTAATGACTTAACGACTCTTAAAACTAAGAAGAGGGCCAATCATGTTCATGAGATTGAGTCTAAGTGGCTGTAGTACTAGGAACAAAGTAGTATGTCTAGACACTAAATAACTTATGTCAAATATTCTTTGTAAGTTCAAGGTATGCTTCTGTATCTAAGTGTACATGATTTCTTCCTTTTACAGTTAAGAAAGAAGCTTCTTTGGATACACTTGTGGAAAATGAAATCTGAGATTGAATATCTAATTATTTGAGAATCTTCGTCACTATGAAGTATGAAGTTATGAACCTGTCATTTTAAACAAGGTAAGAACTTTGATTTATTTCATGAGTTTGATACATGCTTCAGTTTTCTATTTATTTATTTATTATGATATGTGTAGTGTTTCTGGTAATAGTTTATGTGGTAGTTGGTGTCCTTGTTCCATACGCTCAAATCGATGCATGCTTTTGCAATGCCTCTTGAGCAAAATGATTTTGAGATTTATTTTTCCCTGCTATGGTTTGTTCTTTGAGTAATATGGAAAATATGCCAATGCACTAAAGGCTATGTCTTTGAGGATTGTGTATTACCTTTAAGCCAATGTGTAGGATCAGTTATCCATCTAAATATTATTGTTAGTTAAGCCAATGTGCAAATTGGTGGTTACAAGTTGTGTGCAGTTTATCAGTAAAAAGCCTAACTCTTTGCATTCTTGAATTCTTCCAAGAAAAGTTAAAAAGATGGTATGATATGGTCAGTCTTTGGTGGTGAATTATTTGGCAGAATGGCTAAAAAATTGTGTTGGTTTTGTTTTTGATGGATTACCGAGAGTTGACATTGAGACAATGTTTCGATTCATTTTTGTTGGTCGAATGAGACAATGCTTCAATTCAAGCCAAGTCATTTTAGCTATATACATAGTCTCATATGTGTTCCAACTCTGACATCAAAACTTTTTATGTGCCCGGGTGTTGTCTTATGCAGATGGCGCAACAACAGTGTTGCCCCACGTAAGAACGTGGATGTAATGAAGGAAGTGATAGAAAATCTGCAAAACAAAGGTATTTCTTATAAAAAAAATGCCTTACAAATTCGAGTTTTGGTGGTGGAATCGGTGTTTGAGGGGTGCTTCCTTTAGATAAGGAAGGGAAAGAGACAGTGGAGGCCTCAACAAAGAAAAGAAAGAAGAAGAAGAAAATAAGGCAATGGATGAGGAGAAGTCAGAGAAAAAGTAGAAGACAGAGAAGAGGAAGATGGAGACGACATATGAGAATGAGAAATCATAGAAGAAGAAGAAGAAAAAGAAGAGTAAAGCTGGAGGAAACGAGGGGACTGATGATGGTCATAAGAAGAAGAAGTCTAAGAGTGAGGATGACGAGGAATAGGGGATGATGCAACATAACAACCCCTGTATTCTATATTTTTGAGCTAAATATTTTCTTTCTGCTAGCAACGCTGGGCAATCTCTGGTTTGGTCTGAAAACGATTTGGTAACATCATAGCATAATTTTCTCCATCAATTTAGGCTATTTTGTTTGTGTTACAGGTTTGAAGTGTCCCGCTTTCACATGAGGATCAAATATTTGACTATAAAACGGAGAGGGTTGATAAGTTTACAACAAAATGGAAAATATTATGTGCTTTATGCCAACAAATGTGTCTCAAAGACGGAATTGGGAGAGAATAAAACAAAAAACTTATGATTTATATTTTATATATGATATATATGATAATAGAATATAAGACGCGGGAATTTTGTCTTTTAAAAAAAAACACAAATTACTAGATTAAACATTAATGAATCAATATTAAAATGTCATTAAAAAAACAAATACGTATAGAAAAACCCGCGCGTATGCGCGGGTATTAACCTAGTTACATATAAAACATTCAAGTTTACAAGGTTCAAGTCATAATCAAACTTCCAAATCCAATATTCCTATAACTATATGCTACAAAATGAAACCAATTTGTGGTTGTTAGGAGCATGGATTTTCCATCATTGCTGAATTTTATATCGTTAACCTCGGCAGTATCCCCACCCACCAGAAATGTGTCAAAGGGTCCCTACGGAAGAGATCAGATGGGTTTACAAGTTAGAACTACTTGAGCATTCGTGTGTAAGGCTGTGTGAATCACAGTGAGTAGCTAACCTTGTCATAACACCGGGAATCAAATAATTTAACAGCACCTCCTTCCATTGCAATTGCAAACACAAGTCCTTGTTGGTCATACGCTACTGCAGGTCTACCACGTAGATGTAGAATTCCCTATAGACTAAAAAAGGTAAGCATAAATCATGAAACCCATGCATTCATAGAGAGGCTATTAAGGAAGAGAGTCTAAATCGTGAAAACTTTGGTTCTAAATGTTTCATGGTTCCATCATCTTCATTAAGTTAACTTTCAAGTTGAAATTACAAGGGTTTGAATAAAAGGAAAAAAAGAGAACTTTCCCAATTAAAACTCTAGCATATATTCAGACATATTCCATATGGATGAAACTGGAAACCAACCTGGCAGGCATTGACACGAAGATCCCAGAGTCTGACACTTCGGTCAAGAGAACCAGACATGAAGCTATCATTTATAGGCAACATACAAAGCGAAACAACCCTGAAGCAGAAGAATATTTTCCATCAACGTACATATATACTAGTGTTAGTAGGTCAGAAATATACCCAATTTCAAAGGTGTTATTATCATACATGTCTTTGTTCCCTTTGAGGACATCTCCAACCCCACTCCATTTTCTACTCCAAACTCCATTTTGGAGTAAATTTCTCTCCAACCCCACTCCATTTTCCACTCCAAAATGAAGTTTCTCCATATTCAACTCCATATTTGGAGTAACTCCATATTCTACTCCATTATGGAGTTGGATTTTTTTAATTACAAATTGATCCTTTAAATATTAAATATTTATATTTTATACTTTTTTATTAATTTAGCAATGTATTTGTCGTACATATTATCAACTATCAACATATATGCATGTGACACTATACGTATTTTTTATGTCATAATTATTTAAACACTAAAAAATTTATTTAAAAAGATTGCAAAATAAAATAAACTTAAAAAGTACATAACAAATGCTGAAATTAAAGATAAGCAACATAAACAAATTTAACACAACAAATACGATAAATTTAATATTCTCCTAAACCGCTTCCTGGTCCACCAAGATCACTAAAAAATTGTCCAAACGAAGTTGATGGAGGAGGAATTTGTTGATCTTGTTGTTGAGCATTCCGCTTTTGTAAAATTTTGGCTTGTTCACCCTGAATATATGCACGAATATTTGGATCCGTTATGGAATCCATGTCATAAAATAACATTTTGTTTTCCATCTTCAGCTCTTTCAAAGCATAGTTCTTATGTTGAATCTCCAAATGGTCTTGTCTTTGTGCGCTTTTCTTCTTTATTTAATAAGTATTAAATTTTATTAAATTCATAATTTATAAAAGTTTTGCAAAAATGGGTTAATTTGTAACTTTTAGAAATAAAAGGCATTATTAATAAAATAAAAAAAAAATCTATTTAGAATATTCTTTTTTGGAGTAAAAAATGGAGTTATACATTGGAGCAAAACACAACTCCATTTTGGAGTAAAAAATGGAGATATATATTGGAGATGGTCTGAAGTAGCGAATGATCCGGTTATCATACATTGAGAGATATCTCAAGGATTCTGGTACAAGAAAAAGTATTCAAGTGTTTTATCCACCATTATTGATTATCCACCATTATTGATTATCCACCATTATTGATTATCCACCATTATTGATTATCCACCATTATTGATTATCCAAATCTCAAGCAGGAGAAAAGGACGACTCACCTCCGGTGGACCCCAAATTGTATAGAGAAGAGCAAATAAGAGAGATGGGATGATGGGTAAAGCATACACGATCAATGCCATGTTTCTTATGGTATGTAATCTTGAGCTGTGTACGTCAAAACAAACATCGGAACAAACTTTCAGATGAAACTGATTTGTCACAGACTTCTGCATACAAATTATTGCTCCAAAGAAATCATAGGAGAACGAAAAGAGAAAACTAGTTCGTACGAAATCAGAGAAGACTGTTCCGATAGCCATCCTGCGTACCAGTCCGTCGTCTAGCTCCGTCAACGACATCGTCCAGATGAACAAACAGTGAAGCACGAGAAATTGTTTCAGTTACGGCTGTAGATCTGAAGATGCATTTGTAATCTGAGTGAGAAAAGATCATATGGTGGAGAAATTGATGAGAAAATCGAAGGTGGAGAAGAAATCGATCGAAGAACAGAAACAGGGTCTCAAGAACCCTAGACACGAGAGAGAGGGGAATGGATTGACGAGAAGATCGACGCTGGGAAAATGGTTTGTGTATTGGAGGATTTACGTCCGTTGGAATTAATATGATCTAACGGTGTTCATTAAAATAAAAGAGTAATCCTTGTGACTTAGGTTTAACCGATTTTTTTTTTTTATTCAACACTTTCTTCATTAACTTAAACTTCAAAAGTACAAGTAGAGGGAATTAACCATCCTCTACTATCACTACAAACCAAATTTAAAGCAATAAAACATAAAACAGATAGATCATCTTGAAAGATGGATAACAGATTTGAGTCAAGACTCAAATACGTCAAAGACTTCACGGCAAGGCCGGAGAGTTTGAAATTCGTCAAAAGTGACTTTGAAAGTGAACATCTACCTCCGATATTCGTAGAAACGAATTCGTATGTCTCTTCAGGTCCCGTGTAGACCGTTACGAAAGAAGACAACTCGGTAAAGACATTCATAGGGTTACTCGGCACTAGGCACGAGAGGGAATTACCTCTCAAAGAGAGGGAAGATGGCGGAGGAGACGGAAGCTTTTTACGATGGCTTAATCGAGTGAGAGGAGGAACGGCGGAGACGAGTGGAGGAATCAGCTTTAGACGATGGCTGGATCGAAGGTTTGAAAAGGGCAGCGGCCGCTGAACGAGCTGGATGTTCGGAGATTTAAAGAACACAACGCCGAAGTATAGTGAAAACGGATTCTTCCAAAGGGAGGAAGATGATGGCTTTGATCGCCTTAGCTCAAATATCGTAAATCCTACTTGATTAGATTTTGAGTTTACCTCCACGAGAAATACATTGGCTCGGATGAGAAAGCCTAGAGTTTTTTTGACCGGAGAAACGCCGGAAGAGAACATCCTAATAACTTCAACGAGAAGACAGTATATGGCGGAAGAGTAGTTCAAATCTTCAGACCAGAGAAGCTTTCTCTCATCGTCGGAGAGGACGAGAGAGTACGAAAAGACAGTGTAGGAACGAACCCAAGTAGCAAAGGCAGTGAGGAGGAATAACGATGGTGACTCACAGGAACATTTAAGAACCAAACCGAACTCTACCGGAGATGCCGTCCTCACGCATCTAGCTGAGAGAGGGATTGAGAAGCTTACCAAATACCGTGGAGCATCACAACCGAACATCCTAACCGACGCCGGCGACTTCAAGCAGATCATAGAGGAGAGACGAAAACAAGATCCAGAGCTAAAGGCTTCGAAACTCAACGGAGGAGGAGACATAGCGTCGGAATCAGCTATGGTGATGAACAGGTGGTGGAGAGCTTCAGTAGCGGCGGCGAGAGACGGCAAGGTAACAGAGAGGGATGGCATGGTAGCGAGCACCCGACGAGACAAGGAGAGCGGAGGCAAAACGAGGGACCGGCGAGACAAGGAGAAATTCATCAATAGAAGTAGAGCAGAACAAAACGTCGGAGATGAAGATAGATTCGTCGAAGCTATTCTCGCGGCATGAGACCGGAGGAAACCTCGACTCAACACCAAGCGAGGGAGGGTCTCCGAAGAGAGGAGCCGGAGCAGGGGCGACGAACGGAGGTGAAGATCTGAGGAAGCAAACTTGAAGAAGCAGATGCGGCTGCCTCGAGTCCCGTGCCTGGGAGAGAAGAAACTGGATGTATGAGTAGGTTTAACCGATTAGAAGCTTTCATTTGGTATAATATAATATTTTAGTTAATTTTGTTGTTTAAATCTAAAATCTAAGATTAATAGGTCATAATTTTTGATTTGGGAATTGGGGTTTTAAGATTTAACAATTGAATATATTTGATTTAAAAATTTATATTTTTTTTGTAATTCACAAAGAGAAAAATATGTTTCAAACATGAATCGTAAACACTATACTCCAAAACTCTAAATTCTAAACCCTATAATTAAAATTGAAAGAATTATTCTGTTTAGACACTAAATCAAACCTTAAACTCTATACACTAAACCAAACCCTAAACCTTATGCACTAAGTGTATTGTGATATACATGAAGCTCAAGAAAAAAAAATATATTTCAAACCATAAATCAAATCAAACCTTAAAGCCTATACACTAAATCAAACCTTAAAGCCTATACACTAAATCAAACATTAAAGCCTATACAATAAATCAAACCATAAACCTTATACACTATGTCTATTGTGGTATAAATTAAAACTCAAGAAAAAACTATATATATTTCAAACCCTAAATCCTATAGACTAAATCTAACCCTTTGAACAAAAAAAAATTTATGTGTTTGTTACCCTAAACCCTAAACCTTAACCCCCAAATATGTTTTCATATTATGAAACAATAATTTTATTGTATTTTCTTTTGTTAATTGACAAATAGGAAAAATATGTTTCAAGTGTGAATAAACCCTAAACCCTAAACCCTAAACCCAGAACCCTATACCATAAACCCTAAACTTTAAATCCTAAACACAAATCCTAAACCCTAAACCCAAACCCCCGAACCCCAAACCCCCGAACCCCATTTGTAAAATATGTCAAAAATTCAAATCTAATCATTTTTAAGTCTAAATCATTAAACAAACAAAAATAAGATATCAAATATTCTAGATTTATACTTTTAATATTTGTTTGAAAACCAATATTTATAGATTATGATACTTTTAATTCTGGTTTAATCACGTATGTAGATTTTCCAAACTATACTTTAACAAAAAAAACAAACACATGAACTATGAACTACAAAAGAGAACATGTCAACACATATAAATACTTGATGTTTTTCCATTAAAGATAAACTCAAAGTTTACACATAAAAAATGAAAGGACCGCATTTTTTTTTTGTTGCATATAATTAAACATTAATTATTACACACTAATAATTAAACAATCACAATTAAACGATACAACACATGTACTACAGCTTCCACGATCACACCTGATCTTTACCTGCATCGACAAAAGTGATGCATCAACATTTGGCTAACCAAATGCTGAGTGAGATTGATCATCCCAACAACAGGCTACCAATAAGCACAATCAACAATTATCAAGAATTAATTAACAACAATTAAAACTTTCCAACACAAAATCGCAACTGGTATCGATCGATACTCCCATAGTGTCGATCGACACCCAACCAACACACAACTCCCGACAAGGGACTGGTATCGATCGATACTAAAACCAACACCTGGTATCGATCGATACAACCACAACTCAAGTCCACCGACAAGGGACTGGTATCGATCGATACTCACGTGGTATCGATCGATGCTCACGAGACCTAAACACAGGAATCGCCATACAAGCCACAAAAAAGCATCAACCAAACTTAACAAGCACCACGCAACACATGTACTACAGCTTAATTGTGATTGTTTAATTATTAGTGTGTAATAATTAATGTTTAACCACCCCCGGAACAACCCGAATTAATTATTTTTCCTCCATAATCAATTCTTTCGGAACACGGGCGCTACAATTCTCCCCCACTAACTTAGATTCGTCCTCGAATCTTCGTTACCATTCATCTCCCATGAACCGTTCATCTCCAATGAACCTTAATCGTCGCAACGATTACATAACCCTTGGCCAATCCGGCCACTCAGCACTCACACGAGGTCCAAAACCAACCTCCGAGGTTTTCCACTCAGTCCCTATGCTTATGACACCGCGGCATCATATGTACTTATTGCTCAAACACACGCCAACCCCATCACTCAAGACACCGCAGCATCTCCGAGTTCCGAGCGTCAGCCATATCCCGCAGGATATCCACCATATCTCGCAAGGTATCAACCATACCACAGCACCCAAGACACCGCAGCATCTCCGAGTTCTGGGTATCTGCCGTACCACTCCACTCGGTAATATAACCTGCAAGAGTCTCAATACCCCATACCACTCAATTCTAGGGAATATATCCTACGTCTAGGATATACTCCTTACGAATCCACGGTATCACGTATCATTCTAGGCTATAAAACCTCCCGAGTCTGGGTACATCGCCACTCACACTCTCAAGACACGCAGTCCTGCGAGCTATCGGCACCAGAGGAACCAGTCCTCTCAACGAGCAATAAGTCACATATCCCTAAGCATCTCGACTGAATTACCTCCGGTGATCCGTGTAAATCCTCGCAAGGCAACACCGGCATCACCCACAACAGCAATAAGAACATCCATCTTATCACTCTCTCGCATTAACGCTCTTACCCCAAACGTAATGCGAAACCGCGACTCCCAAAGTTACCAATAATAAGAAATACTCATCTTATTACACATCATAATGTAACATCGTTCTATACAACGGAAATACAAAATGAAACACATAGCATACAGCTATAACCGAAACTGGAACCTCTCAATGGAACTCAAGCCGCAGCTTGCTTCTGGAACCACTTCTGGAACCTCGCTTCCATCCTAGCCTCTGGCTCCCAAGTTTCCTCATGCACCCCGCCAGCGTCCCACAGGACTCGCATCATCGGAATCTTCTTCCGACGAAGCTCCTTGACCCTCCGCTCGAGAACTCTCAAAGGTCTCGCCTCAACGGTCATATTAGGCTGGAGATCTGGCGGAATCTCAGCCAATACCTCGTCACCCCTATGCAAACACTTCTTCAGCATCGACACATGGAAGACCTTATGAAACGCTTGCATAACCGCGGGTAACTCCAACCGATACGCTACCGGTCCAACACGCTCTACAATCCGGAACGGCCTCATGTACCTCGGACTCAACTTAGTCGCAACAATGGACCTGTTCGGACCTCTCAGTAAAGCCATCTTGAGATACACACTATCTCCCACTTCGAACACAAGCTCTTTCCGCCTCCTATCGGCATAACTCTTTTGCCGATCTTGGGCCTCTTTCATGTTCAGCTTCAAAACCCGAATCTTCTCCGTGGTTTCCTGAACAAAGCTCGCACCCAAAGTGCTCCTCTCCCCCAGTTGTGTCCAACACAAGGCGGTACGACATGGCCTCCCATACAGAGCCTCATATGGTGCCATCCCAATACTCGCCTGGTAGCTGTTGTTATACGCAAACTCTACCAAGCTCAAGTGATCCACCCAGTGACCACCCCAATCCAGCACGCACATCCTCAACAAATCCTCCAGAGTCTGGATGGTCCTCTCGGACTGCCCATCTGTCTGAGGATGATACGCCGTGCTTAAGTGCGCCTTCGTGCCCATCTCTGCCTGAAACGCATTCCAGAACTCCGATGTGAACTTAGGATCCCGGTCCGAAACAATACTCACCGGTACTCCATACAGTCTCACAATCTCCTGCACGTACCTCCTAGCCAAAACTGCTGCCCCATCAGACTTCTTAATGGCCAGAAAACGCGCACACTTGGTCAATCGATCAACGATGACCCAAATAGCATCCTTGGTCCGAGAAACTGGTAAACCCACCACGAAATCCATTGTGATCATATCCCACTTCCACTCTGGAATGGGTAAACTCCGCAACAAACCACTCGGGACCTGGTGCTCCGCCTTCACTAATTGGCACACGTTGCACGACGCAACCCAGTTAGCCACATCCTTCTTCATCCCGACCCAATGATAGTAGCGCTTGAGATCGCGATACATCTTAGTCGCTCCTGGATGAATCGAGAACATTATCAAATGAGCCTCACTCAGGATCTCTCGCCGCAAATCCTCATCCAAAGGTACGCATAGCCTCCCACTAACAAGGATAGTGCCGTTCGCAGATACCTGATACTCAGAATCCTCTACTCTCGAAGCCTTAACCAAACCCTCATCTTTTTCCTGAGCCAACCGAACTCTTCTCAAAAGATCCGCCTGGTTAGCCGCCTCTAAGCCCAAAGGTTCTTGAGATACAGCACATAAGCGCAATGTGCTAATCTCGCTCACCAAAGACTCAACCTCGCGCTCCCGAGCCAAAGCTACCCGCTTCCGACTCAACGCATCCGCAACCAGATTAGCCTTACCAGGATGGTAAGCTATCTCCAGATCATAATCGGCCACTAGCTCCAACCAGCGCCTCCGCCTCAAATTCAACTCAGGCTAAGTGAAAATGTACTTCAAGCTCTTATGATCTGTGAACACCTGCACCTTTCCGCCATAAAGATAAGATCTCCAAATCTTCAAGGCGAAAACTACTGCAGCCATAGGGTAGTTTCCCTCATGCTTCCGCAGCTGCCGCGAAGCATAGGCAATAACCTTCCCCCGCTGCATCAACACACAACCAAGGCCCACCCCGACGCATCGGTGTACACCACGTAAGGCTCGCCCGACACTGGCAACGCCAATACTAGAGTACTAGTCAACATGGCCTTCAGTTCCACGAAACTCTCCTCACACTTCGAGGACCACATGAAAGGAACATCCTTTCCCGTCAGCTTCGTCATAGACTTAGCCAGACTCGCGAAACCCTTGACGAACAGCCGATAATACCCTGCCAACCCGAGAAAACTCCGAATCTCAGTAGCATTCCTCGGCCTCGGCCAAGTACTAATGGCCTGGATCTTCTCCGGATCTACCGACACTCCCTCCGCAGAGACAATGTGACCCAGAAAACCGATTTCCCGCTGCCAGAAGCTACACTTGCTCAACTTAGCAAATAACTTCTGTTCCCGCAGCTTTGAAAGAACCACACGCAGATGCACCTCATGCTCCTCCCAGTTCCTCGAATACACCAAGATATCATCGATAAAGATGATCACGAACTCATCTAGATACTCCTGGAAAACGCGGTTCATCAATCTCATAAATGCAGCCGGTGCATTCGTCAACCCAAATGGCATCACCACAAACTCGTAGTGGCCATAACGAGATCTGAAAGCCGTCTTCCGGATATCTACCTCATCAATGGGAATCTGATGATATCCCGACGCCAAGTCAATCTTGGAGAACCAAGTAGCCCCTCTCAACTGATCCAACAACTCATCAATCCGAGGAAGAGGATACCTGTCCTTCACTGTGACTCGGTTAAGTCCCCGGTAATCAATACACAACCGAAAACTCCCGTCCTTCTTCTTCACGAACAACACTGGCGCTCGCCACGGTGAAGAACTCGGGCGAATAAACCCCTTGTTCAACAACTCAGCCAGCTGCTTCTTCAGCTCTGCCATCTCTGCGGGAGCCATCCTATAAGGAGTCCTAGATATCGGTGCCGTCCCTGGTTCCAACTCGATCATGAAAGGATCCGACCTAGATGGTGGCAACTCCCGCAACGACTGGAACACATCCTGGAACTCACGAACCACCCGAATATCCTGCACCCTAGCCTCTCCGACGGCCTCCGGCAAAGAAATCGTAGCCAAATATGCCTCGCAACCCCTCTCGATCAGATGCTCCGCGTGCACAACCGAGATCACGAGACTCCCGGAAGTCGGTCTCACACCCTGATACACCCACTTCCCTATTCCTCGGTCGAACTCGACCCGCCCTCGGTGACAGTCCAGATGCGCTCTGAACTTCCCGAGCCAATCCATGCCCACGATGACATCGTACAGCTCCACGGAGCAGATAATCAAATCGGCAGGCATGGACTCTCCTGCTACCTGAACATCCACGTCTCGCACCCGACCGTGAACTCTCAGGAGCTTCCCTCCGGCAACCTCCACGAAACCCAAACTCACACCGGGCTCGCTTCGAAGATTAGCCTTCTCGGCCAACTCCGGGGAAACGAAGCAATGCGATGCTCCCGTGTCAAACAACACATGACATGTGCCCTGCACATATACATGTGCCGAGAACCTTAACACTCCGACAAGCACGACATTCCCCAACACAGAATTAAACTTAGATGAGTCTAAGAAAATACCTGTGATCGGCCTGGAACTCGGCTCTCCGGACACGGCGATGGAGTACACTCGAGGCGCTGATACCACCTGCCTGACGGGCTGCACCACCGTGGTCTCACTCTGCCGCAACTGGGGACACTGAGGCCTGATGTGACCCGTCTCCTTGCAGTGATAGCACACTCGAGAATCCACACGCGCTCCGCTCTTCTGAGGACAGTTCGCCACTCGGTGATCCATGCTCCCGCAACCAAAGCAACGCGGACCACCACGACTACCTCTCGAAGCGCTCTCCCGCTTCCGCTTCTGTCCTTGCATCGGCTTACTGCTTCTGCTCGGACCGGACTGCTGCTGCACCGATCTCGCCTGAAAGCTCGGTGTAACCGCTACCACCTCGTCCTTCAAGCCCTCCTCAAGCAAAGCTGCAGTCTCAACCAACTCATCAACCGTATAAAAAGACCTCACCATGCAACGGTTCCTCAAGTCAACCCGAAGACCCATCAGAAATCTCTGCACACGGGCCGACTCACTCTCAACCGCTCGTCTAACATAAGACCCGAGCCGGTTGAACTCTACCTCATACTCGCGTACCGACCGATCCCCCTGAGTCAAACTCGCAAGCCTCGACTCTATCCGGTTGAACGCCTCCTGAGGGAAGTACTTGGAGTTAAACTCCTCCACAAAATCCGCCCAAGCCATCGCGGCCTGAACTCTCCGTGCTGCCACACCCCTCCACCAGAGATGCGCACCACCCTCCAGATAATGGACCGCAATGTCCACCCGGTATCCCGCGGGACACCTACTCGAGAGGAAATTCCTCTCCACTCTCCTCAGCCACGCATCCGCGTCCTCAGGATTAGCACCTCCAGAAAAGAACCCCGTGCCAATCCTCTACATCTGCTCCATCATCCTATGGTAGGATGGGATTTCCTCAGCAACCGCAGCTGCCACCTGAGGCTGAGCCTCCACAACCGCCGGAACCACAGGAGCCTGAGCCGGTACCCTCTCTGGTAACCACTCCAACAACCTCGTCAACAAATCTGCTATGCGATCATCTAGGGCCCGAGCATCACCCGCTGCTACACCCACAGCACCCGCTGGAACACCAGCCACACTGGCACTCACGCCAGCCACACCCTCAGACCCAACCTGACTCGCACGCGACTCCTCGACCTGCTCCTCCGGCACACGGCCACGACCTCTGATATGCTCAATTTAATACCCTAAATAGTAGTAAAGCAGTTGCTGCAGTATATCAGGGGTCGAACACAAGAACTCAGTTATCACACAATAAATTGTATAGATACGAAATAAGCTAAATCAGAAGATGTAATTGAAAACCAGATTGCAAGTAAAAAGCGATGTAAATTCAGTTGGGGGCAGATAGGTTCAGGGTATTTCTCAGGAAATCAATGAATGCAGTCTAATTAACTAACATGATTCAGTTTAAGCACTGTTCTAGCACTCAAATCACTAAAATATAATTAACCAACTCTCGTTGCGAAAACTATCTAAATATAAACCCTAGGAATTCCAAATCTCTTTGCGAATCCTAAAATCTAAATCAGCTTTAATAACAGGTTTGATATGTTCACAAATCAATTAAACCAAATCTCTTTGCGAATAATCAATTTGCTCACCTAAGGTTCTATCAGGTAATTAATCGCACTCTCGTGCCTAATCAATTATCCTAAGATCTAAGTTCCAGGTGATTAATCCAGAATTAGCTTTGAGAACAACCTAAGGTGAAGAACTAATTCAGATAATATATCCTAACAGATAATTAACCTAGCATTCAAAGAAATCCCTATGAGAAAACCCCAAACCTAACAGGTGATCTACTCAGACATGGTAATTGAATCAATAAACATGACTGAATAAATACTCAAATAGATAATAAGAAAGAGTAACAAGATGTTTGAGATCTGAATCTCGGACGAGGGGAAATTCAGACTTGTCTCTCTTCTCACCAAGATCTCTCTTAAAATCAGAACAAATAAAGCATAGCCTAAACAGATGGCTGAAAACCTAATTATATAGATAAAACACGAATTGGGTCTTCTTGCAAATATCAGAGTCTTCTGGGCACTTTTGCAATTCTTCCCGACGGGTGTCGATCGATACCAGGGGGTATCGATCGATACTCATCGCTCAGATCGGGCACTTAGTCATCTGACTTCACGTTCGCTCCAGAATGCTCCATAGAACTCCAATATCTCCAATAATTCTCCAAATGTGCTAAGACCTGTAAAAGACTCTAAAAAGACTCCAAAACACTAGAAAGACTCTATAAAAGGATTTATTTCATGGCTTAAACAGGGTAAAAACCATGATATATCAACTCCCCCAGACTTAGCCTTTGCTTGCCCTCAAGCAAATGAAAGACTAAACAGAGAAAGAGGTTTGAAAACATAGAGACTCACCTGTTCCTGAACCATCGAAAAAATCCTTTTCCCAAGTACCCAAATGTCACCTGATCAGCTTTCGATCTAACCACCATGTACTTCTCCGTAGACATTCGCAGCTTTTCCAGACTCCACACAAAATCCCACAGCATTGTTCAAGTAAAGCCCTCATCGCCAGTTTCATCGCTGCAGTTAGTATTCAAGAACCTTCTAGACTCTTTACCAGAAAATATCTTGACAAAGGAACCACCCTTTTCACACTTTTTGTATCAATTTCTCTCCCCCAGACTTATTTCTTATTATGTTCTCATCATTTTTTTTTTATTTTCAGCTTAGCATTTACACATCAAGGTATGAGACGCGAGTATTGATGGTGTTTGCCACCAAATCCCCGGTTCTTCCCTATCTATGTATCAAAGGATGTAGGCGAATAATGGCATCATAGGAAAATCCTAGCCTCGCTTCCAAACCTTATCTATGTGTGATCATCCCCTCTTAAGTAGAATAATGGGATCGCAGGAAATTTTCCTAACCCTCTACTCAGAAGAAAATCATTTCAATTTTTAATGCTCTTATCTATCAACTTATAACAGGGGAGAGAGAGATACCATAACTAAACACACGGGGTTCCTTTATCAGATATGAATGATGAATCAAGCTCTAAAAATACTAACCACATTGATGAAGTGCAAAAATTTGGCTCAGGCTTCAGAAGAACTCTGCTGGAGACATGGATGTTTTCTAGTCAACTGGTCAGTCTTTGAATTTTTCATTAGTCGATCTAGAACTAATCCTGTAACACTGTGCACTCAAAAACAAAATCAAATCAATAGGTTCAAGCACATGATCATCATCTCCGACTAAATTTTGACTCAATAAAATAATTTGACTCGATAAAAACGACTGACTCTAAGAAAAACAAAAACTTTGTCAGCAGACACCTCCCCCAGACTTGAACAACACTGTCCCTAGTGTGATCTAGCCTAGAGTAGGTAAAATAAGACAAAAGAATAGGAGAAACCAAGAGAAACAAGAAATTACCTTGCTGGAACGTCAAGTATCGATCGACACACAACCTTGGTATCGATCGATACCAGGCTTAAATCGACTTGACGAACCTTTCATTCGCGATCGGTGTCGATCGATACCAGAGGGGTATCGATCGATGCTTAGGCGATTTCGAGTTGCTCCTTGTTCATCCTGACACAAACTCAAGACAAACGAAAATAAAAACCAAAAATGACTCAAGGACAGACTCACCAGTGGGTTGCCTCCCACCAAGCGCTCGTTTAACGTCAATAGCTTGACTGTAACGCCATTCAGGCTGTTGGTGCATCATCCAAAGGCATTATCAGCCCTGTAGGAATCTCGGCTTTCGCCCAATAGTGTTTCACTCTTTGTCCATTGACAGTGAATTCTTCGCCTTTGCGATTGATCAGCACTACAGCACCATGTGGTCTGACCTCTTTGACTGTGAAGGGACCTGACCAACGAGAACGCAATTTACCAGGAAACAATTGCAAACGAGAGTTATACAGAAGTACCTGGTCGTTTGGTTCGAAGTGTCTGGAGATGATTTTCTTATCATGATAGGCCTTGGTTCTCTCCTTGTACAGCCTTGAGTTCTCATAAGCGTGGTGCCTGATCTCATCCAGCTCGTTCAGCTGAATCAATCTCCTCTCAGAAGCAGATTTGATGTCGAAATTCAGCATCTTCGTTGCCCAAGCAGCTTTGTGCTCAATCTCCACAGGAAGATGACATGCTTTCCCATACAGCATTTGGAAAGGTGTAGTTCCCCGCGGTGTCTTGAAAGCAGTCCTGTATGCCCAAAGCGCATCATCCAATTTCGTAGACCAATCCTTCCTAGAAGCACTCACTGTCTTCTCCAAAATCTCTTTGATCTGCCTGTTGGAGACTTCGACCTGCCCACTTGTCTGAGGGTGATATGGAGTGGCTACACGATGGTTTACACCATACTTCTTCAACAACCTCTCGAAAACCTTGTTGATAAAGTGAGAGCCACCATCACTTATCACAATTCGAGGCACTCCATATCGAGGAAAAATGATGGTCTTAAACAGCTTAAGAACCACTGCAGAATCATTCTTCTCACTAGCTATTGCTTCCACCCATTTGGACACATAGTCCACAGCAACCAGGATGTAATTCTTCTTCTGTGATGAAGGAAAGGGACCCATAAAGTCGATGCCCCAACAATCGAAAACTTCAACCTCGAGGATGAAATTTTGTGGCATCTCATGTCTCTTACTGATCTTCCCTCTCCTCTGACAAGCATCACACTGTGAAACGAAAGCATGAGCATCCTTGAACATGGTAGGCCACCAGAAGCCTGCTTGAAGAGCCTTGGACACTGTCTTGAAGGTTGCAAAGTGTCCTGCATAATCGGATCCATGGCAGTGAAACAAGACATCTGGAACTTCTGATTCAGCAATGCATCTCCTGTAAATACCATCAGAACAATGCTTGTACAGGTAAGGTTCATCCCAGTAGAATCTCCTTATGTCACGCATGAACTTCTTCTTGTCATACTTCTTTAGGTGTTTTGGTTCTGCATCTGCAGCGAGGTAATTGGCAATATCAGCGTACCAAGGACTATCAGAATCGACTGCAGCGACGAGATGGTTTTCAGAGACACCAGAATGATCAGCGATCCAGACAGGTTCAGGATCGCCAGGGTATCGACCGATACCAGCAGGGTATCGATCGATACCGAAACCTGCAACTCGGGAAAATTGCTGATTCTGTGCGAGATTCGTCTGGAAACCAGTTTCTATGAAGTAGATGGCTTCCTCAGGTAGTTGATCATCAATAGGGACGTCTGCATCGATCCGCATCCGCGACAGATGGTCAGCAACCCCGTTCTCTATGCCTCTCTTATCCTTAACCTCGATGTCGAATCCTTGTAGCAAGAGAACCCAACGACAAAGACGAGGCTTGAAATCCTTGTTGTTCATCAGATACTTGAGAGCAACATGATCAGTATGAACAATCACCTTACTCCCAATCAAGTAGGATCTGAATTTCTCAAAAGAGAAGACAACCGCAAGGAGTTCCTTCTCTGTGGTGCTGTAGTTCCTCTGAGCATCATCCAAAGTCCTGCCGGCATAGTGGATGACGTGCAGCTTCTTCTCCTTCCTCTGACCCAGAACTGACCCAACAGCAAAGTCACTAGCATCGCACATGATCTCAAAAGGCAGAGTCCAATCAGGAGATTGCACAATAGGAGCACTCACCAAAGCCTTTTTGATCTCCTCAAAGGCTGCAAGACATTCAGGAGTGAAATCAAATTTGATCTCTTTGCACAGTAAAGCAGTGATTGGACGTGCTATCTTGGAGAAATCCTTGATGAACCTCCTGTAAAACCCAGCATGACCAAGGAAGCTCCTAATGTCCTTCACAGAAGTAGGTGGTTGGAGACTTGTCATAACCTGAATCTTGGCTTTGTCAACTTCGATTCCAGCTTCAGAGACCTTGTGCCCAAGTACAATGCCATCATGAACCATAAAATGACACTTTTCCCAATTAAGGACCAAGTGTTTCTCTTCACATCTCTGGAGTACCTTACACAAGTTGGCCAGACAGTCCTTGAATGATGATCCATATACTGAAAAATCATCCATGAACACCTCCATAAAATCTTCAATCATGTCCGTGAAGATAGACATCATACACCTCTGAAAAGTGGCTGGAGCGTTACACAACCCGAATGGCATTCTCCTGTATGCGAATGTGCCATCGGGACAGGTGAAGGTGGTCTTCCCTTGGTCATCTGGATGGATAGGAATCTGGAAGAACCCTGAATATCCATCAAGGAAGCAGTAGTAGGGATGACTAGCCAACCTCTCCAACATCTGGTCAATGAATGGCAATGGGAAGTGATCTTTCCGTGTGGCTGCATTTAGCTTCCTGTAATCAATGCACATTCGATGTCCAGTGATAGTCCTTGTAGGAATCATCTCATCCTTCTCATTCTTCACCACTGTTATCCCTCCTTTCTTAGGAACAACGTGCACTGGACTGACCCAAGAACTATCTGAGATGGCATAGATAACTCCTGCATCTAAGAGTTTCAGGACCTCTTTCTTAACCACCTCCTTCAGGTTCGGATTCAGCCTCCTTTGATGCTCAACTGAAGCCTTTGACTCGTCCTCAAGATGAATCCTATGCATGCACAGGTCCGGTGATATACCTGAAATGTCATCAAGAGAATAGCCAAGAGCTTTGCGATACTTGCGCAGCTTGCTTAGCAGTAAGGTGACCTCTGCGTTGTTCAAAGAAGCATTAAGGAGTACTGGGAACGTGGAATTAGGACCAAGAAAGCCATACCTCAGATTCGCAGGAAGTGGTTTGAGTTCCACTTTGGGAGCGTTCTCCTCGCTCTAATCTCCAAGCCCAACAGCTTGCATAGTTCTCTCGGCCAAACTTCTTTCTGGCCGCAGGGTATCGATCGATACCAGGTGGGTATCGATCGATACTGGTGATATATCATGGTTTTTACCCCATTTAGGCCATGATATAAGTCCTTTTATAGAGTCTTTTCTAGTGTTTTGTATTATTTTAGAGTCTTTTACAGGTCATAGCACGTTTGGGGAATTATTGGAAGTATTGGAGCTTTCTGGAGCAGTTGGAGCAGAAGCAGAAGATCGTGTCGCTGAGTACCTGTTTTCACGTCTAGCATCGATCGATACCCCCTGGTATCGATCGATACCCAGCACAGCAGACACGACATCGCGACTTAATGAAGAGTTGAAGAATTGCAACTTGGTCCAGAAGTCTCTGATAATTAC
>PKML01043677.1:18538-38937 GCA_002933935.1 Eutrema yunnanense | reverse complement strand
CTGAATAAATACTCAAATAGATAATAAGAAAGAGTAACAAGATGTTTGAGATCTGAATCTCGGACGAGGGGAAATTCAGACTTGTCTCTCTTCTCACCAAGATCTCTCTTAAAATCAGAACAAATAAAGCATAGCCTAAACAGATGGCTGAAAACCTAATTATATAGATAAAACACGAATTGGGTCTTCTTGCAAATATCAGAGTCTTCTGGGCAATTTTGCAATTCTTCAAACTTCATAAAAAGTCGCGGCCCATGATTTCCCGACGGTTGTCGATCGATACCAGGGGGTATCGATCGATACTCATCGCTCAGATCGGGCACTTAGTCATCTGACTTCACTTTCGCTCCAGAATGCTCCATAGAACTCCAATATCTCCAATAATTCTCCAAATGTGCTAAGACCTGTAAAAGACTTTAAAAAGACTCCAAAACACTAGAAAGACTCTATAAAATGACTTATTTCATGGCTTAAACAGGGTAAAAACTATGATATATCAACCTCTACCACGGCCACGACCTCTACCACGCCCTCTAGCCATCTGCACACGTGCAGAAGCACAAGCTAAGAGAACTAAAATCAATCATCACAATAAAGATACTCACCGTGGAATCTCACAAGGCTCGAAGAGGATGATTCTAAGACCCCACACAACACCCAATTTATTCTAGAACCACCTAGGCTCCCAGAACCGTATGGGCTCTGATACCAAAAATTGAAAGGACCGCATTTTTTTTTTGCATATAATTAAACATTAATTATTACACACTAATAATTAAACAATCACAATTAAACAATACAACACAGGTACTACAGCTTACACAAGCTAACGATTTTATAACAATAAAACAACTGGTATCGATCGATACTCCCCTAGTGTCGATCGATACCTAAACAACAGAAGCAACCCCCGGGTCCTAATCATCCCCTCTTCACTGCCTCGATTCCACGATCACACCTGATCTTTACCTGCATCGACAAAAGTGATGCATCAACATTTGGCTAACCAAATGCTGAGTGAGATTGATCATCCCAACAACAGGCTACCAATAAGCACAATCAACAATTATCAAGAATTAATTAACAACAATTAAAACTTTCCAACACAAAATCGCAACTGGTATCGATCGATACTCCCATAGTGTCGATTGATACCCAACCAACACACAACTCCCGAAAAGGGACTGGTATCGATCGATACTAAAACCAACACCTGGTATCGATCGATACAACCACAACTCAAGTCCACCGACAAGGGACTGGTATCGATCGATACTCACGTGGTATCGATCGATGCTCACGAGAACTAAACACAGGAATCGCCATAAAAGCCACAAAAAAGCATCAACCAAACTTAACAAGCACCACGCAAGCTTAATTGCTAACCTTTGGTCACAACTCACCTTAAACACGATGGATCGTGCTCTAAAACAACTTCCCGAGCTCAAGATCGATCTCCCTCTCTTCTCACAAGTTCCCGCCAAAACCAAGCTCTTCCAACCTCCTTCGAGCTTCTCTCCAAGCTCAAACACTCTTGATCTCGCAAGATCTAAGCTTCACCAAGCTTTTTCTTCTCTCTCTCTCTCTTTCTCCTTCTCTCTCGCTCTTTCTCCTTCTCTATCGCGACCAACTCTTGTCTTATCCTCAAAAGATAGGCTTTTATACTCGAAAGAAGATAAGAGAAGAAGACAACCAGGAGAAAAACCCGGCTGGTGTCGATCGATACAGGCCGGTATCGATCGATACCACCCCCGGAACAACCCGAATTAATTATGTTTCCTCCATAATCAATTCTTCCGGAACGCGGGCGCTACAAAAAACATGAACAAGAAAATGATAAGAACATTAAAAACAGATTGTAAGCAATCATAGATCCAAAATTCAATCCACAATAGAATTCTTTCAAACATAAATTCCTTCACAGTCATCTCGGGCATTTCTAACTTCATCAACCAAGTCATCATCATCCATGTCCGCTACTGTTGGCAATGGCTAATAATCTACAGTTCCATCTTCAGCATCTTCTTCACCGTATCTTCTTGTAGGACATCTCATAGCTATATACCAACTCGATGACTCATCTACCCTGGAATAAAACACTTGCTTTGCTTGAGATGCTAATATTATACATCCACTCCCGGAAATTACCATAATTGTAATTTCCCGACATTCTAAGTTGGGAAACCTTATTCTCTCTTTGATTTGTGTTTATAAACTCTTTCTTTGCTTTGTATTTCTACAATTGTGACAAGAAAATTCGAGTATGGCAAATATATAGAAAATTTCCCGACTGATTCCCGACTGTAAACCAAATTAGGTACACCAACCACCAAATGAATTCCACGTGATTTATAACTACTTTTTGCTACTGTTTTGCTACTTATTTGCTACTGTTCTACGACCCACCGAATTCAGTAGCAAATCAGTCGTTAAAATTACTACTGATTATCTACTGCATGTTTCCGACTACAATTCAGTCACTAATCAGTCGTAAAACTGCTACCAATTAACGACTGAAATTTTTAGTCACTAAATACCTACTGATTTGCGACTGTTTGAAAATAGTCGCAGATAAGACGGAAATCAGTAGCGAAACAGTCGGTAAATTTATCGACTGCCTAATTAGTAGCAAGAATCAGTAGCAAAAACCCTGTTTTGGTGTAGTATTCCTTGCTATAAAACCGTGACACTCACTCTAAAATTTGATAAGTCTAGACGCAAAATTAGATTTGGTCGAAGTCCTAAGTACACAAGTCGCTGCGGATTCAATCCCTTATTAATATACTACCGTGATTGATGTGCACTCACATCAGCTTTTAACGGATACTGAATTTTAATAATATTCGGCCTTTTCGGATCGTATCGAAACAGATAACGGATCGAAGGAAATCTAACATATATTTTGGCATGCCTTATATTTACCCACGATTATATTAAGAAATAATAAAAACAATATTTTAATTCATAAAATAAAATAAAAGTAAGAACAACAAGTGGCTTAGTTTGATCTAAAAATAGTGTTTCATAAATAACCATACATTAAATCAAGATTTGATCATTAATTTCATATGTGTGTATACAAAATTTGTACTGAATATATACATCATCATTTATACAAAAAAAAAGAAGAAGAAAAGATGAGTATGAAGAAGTGGAGTGTATTGATAATGGTTGTAGCAGTAGTAACGGCGATCATGGAAGGGGAAGTGCAAGGATTATCATGTGAGACCAAGTGCATGCTCAAGTGCGGTGGCATCTGGTATTTTGCAAGACCATGCATTAACAAATGTGTATTCGATGAATGCTACATACCTAAGCCCCCATGTCTTTTTCTGAAAATTTATAATAAACGCAAAACGCTCGTTTGAATTTTGGCAAATATCTTTGATGATTGAAACATGTATGTTTTTGAAAAAATAAAAACAATGTTTCAACTGTTATAAACTATATGTATATTATATGAGAAAGGTGAGAGAGAGATATTTTTTTCTTATTCAATAATGATGATGCTGAAGCATCTATATATAGGAAGAGATTACTTCATAGCTAAGTAATTATATGGATAATCATCCATTATTTTCAACACTTCCCCTTGATTATCCATCGTTAACGTATTACGTACTGCCTCGTTAAAAACCTTATCATGGAAAAACCCAATGGGATAAAAACCACGACAAGGAAAAAAAAGTACAGTGACGCAATCTCCCCCTGGAATGATGGATATATCATTCTCTTCATAAATCCCGTAGATGACGCATTCCGATACTTGGAATATGTTTTCTGAACGTTGTAGTGGGAAGCGCCTTTGTAAAGAGATCTGCTGCATTGTCACTTGAACGAATGTACTAGATATCGACTTCTTGATTCTTCTCGAGTTCTCGAGTGTAGAGAAAAATCTTGGAGGGATTGTAGAGACAGTAACGCAATCTCCTCCGAGAAAGATGAATCTTGTTCTCTTCATGGATTTTGAAGATGATTTGTCTCGATCATTTTCTTTGCTTCTCTTGATCTCGTCAATGTAATAATCTCTCTTCATTGGGATTATAGAATTTCCTTTCAGATGATATATTCTTGGAATGCATATCATTTTCTTTGCTTCTCTTGATCTCGTCAATGTAATAACCACACACATCATCACATTTCTCCCCCTGGAAGCATCATCTTCAGGATATGCATTCCAAGAATATATCCCATCTTTTTTGGAATATTTATAAGTAGAGCCTTAGTGAACAAACTCGTATGATCTTCATATAGTTTCTCGGATCATTGGACTTCCGGTCCATAATATTCGAGTTGGTCATGCTCTTTTCACAAAATATACTATTCCGACTTTTATTTCAAACTCCTCTTTCAAATGAGTTCTTGCATCATCAATCTTCTTTTGAGTACTGATCGCTATAACTTGATCGAACAAATTTTCTCAGATGCTTCAGGCATCTATGATCCTTCTGGGATTTCATGGATATATCACTATCAAGTGATCCATATGAATATGCAATCACGATATCCATAAGATATATTTTTAGATTTTTAGATGTCATTAGGCACATCAAATATTTGAATGCGATTACATATATGACAAGGGAATATATCTTTTCATAATCAATTCCCTGTCTTTGAGAAAAACTTCATGCCACAAATCGGAGTTGAATGGCATTCCATCTTGTGACCTCGTTTTTCCTCATTGTATTCGCACAAATCCCCATTTGGACTTGAATGGCATTACATCTTCAGGTGTAATGACTATAGGTCCTTAGACATTTCAGAATATTTTTCATGGCCATTTGCCATTTCTTCTAGTCATATGCCTTTTCTGGCACTATGACACGGACCTTGGGTCTGTGTAATCATTTTCATTGTTTGATTTCTACGGATACAGAGTATTCCATTAATTTTCCATTTTCGACGTAGTTAATGGAAATCTCATACTTTCTGTATCATGTTCGTCTTCTGAACGAATCTCTTTATGCAGTCTTTCGAGAATACTTTCATATATTTTCTCGACATTCTCCTTTTATTGATTCTTCTGGAACACTTTCATTTTATTCTCTAATTTTCTTTCTCTTCTGGAGAATATTATTTTTTATAGAGTCCAACATCCTCCCCATTTTTAACTGAACCTTGGGTTCATTTATTCTGCATCCATAAATTTGTGTTCTTCAGAAACATTAATTCTTGATGGAATATTGCCAAATTTTCCGAACTTCAAGTTCATGATATTTGGTAGGGCGGATTAAGATATACCAAACATGGTGTTTACCATGTAATATCTTTTGGCACTTATTCAATATTTTCCCTTAATGTTGGGAATTTATAATATTTTGGCTTTCCATCTTTTCATACGAAAGCACATTGTATATCACAATACTTTTATACCATGAGGTATTACTCACATAGTCTGATACTTCAGGATCAAATAGCACTTCCTTTAGAAATGCTTAAATGTGAGTTTATCTATATGTTAGATCCTGCTGGGATCTTTCAAGATAAGATGTTCAATCGGGATACCTGTAAAATCAACTAAACCAACTTCGGAGTTTCTAAAATAAAATAAACTTAAATCAATCGTACCTTGAGATAGTGAAGATATGCTTTATTTCATTCCAATGTTTGCGCGTATGAAGTGAGCTGTTCAATTGGGATGCCTGAAGAGATTTCTCCTTTTCAAAAGCTTCTTATCCCAAATTATTTCTTTAAATATTATACGGCTTGTGACAACTCTTCAGGAGTTCAGATTATGTTTCAAGGATATTTTCCTTTGATCCATAATCTTTTGATATTTATGCATGATTATATCGGTTAACCTTAATTATTAAACTTCATGCAATATATATTTATCGAGTAGAGTTCTCGGGAACATAATTCAATTATCATTAATCCTTCAGTGATTAAATCTTTCATGGATTTTTGTGATATCCATCAAACGCAATTCAAGTCGCTCATGTACTGCCAGACTTACTCAGTGCATCCACCACATTTGAATATTCTTTCAATATCAGGTATGACCTTGTGTAACAAGCCGATTTTCATATTGTAAGGTCATTTTCTCATTCCTTATTATAGGAAGACACATACCATTTTGATGCTTGGACTGCTGGTCCAAAAATTTCTCACATTTCATATGAGCTTAACATAGACTTGATTGCCTTTTTCACCTTTTTCGGCCAATATTTTTCTCTTTCTACCCTCATCCACATAGGTAGATTTATGATCCTCATTTATATCGCGTGATATCTTGTTTATACTGTCGACAATTCTTTTTATTTGGTTCCAACTTTTCCCGTAATAACATGGTTAATCGAGATCTCTTTATCATTATGAATGATTTCATTTAGGTACCTGATTTTATTAGTAACCATATCAACGGTCTCTTCAAGAGATTAATCCTCTATTCATATATTTGCTCCTTTTCAATTGAGGATTTCTTTGGAACCAAAGTAGTCTATCACGTTTCTTACGTGTCATAGACTTATTATTGATTAATCGTCCTTCAGGGACATATATTTTTATTGGAGCATTTTCAGCTAGAAATGAGATTTTTCTTTATGTAATCATTTGAACTTCAGGTTCATATTTATACGAGGATCCATAATTTTCAATGATAATTCATTTCAAGAAATCTCATCCATTAGCTGTTTATAAATGCTTCTGGCATTTGATTTGCAGCACATCTTGAATAGTGATTCTTTGAACTTTGAACTTCAAGTTCATACTCATTTGTTCAAGGATTCGAACTATTCAACGATTCTCCCTATAATAATGATATGCAAATCTTTTGATAAGCACATCTTCGACTGATGATTCAATATACTTTATGGGTCTCACTTTTATACAGTGTGGTGGATGCATATATTGCATACCCATAAATTTCCAAGCAAAGAATAGTTAATCTTTGATTGAATCAATTAGATGAAATGAGAGAATTTCATCTTGTAATCTTCTGGATTTACTTTATAAATGAACCATCAGATCCATTTTAAGTGCAAACACAATCTTCTGGATGTTCCACTTACTTTTGATATGAGATTTTTTTTTTAATTCTCCCCCTCGAGATGATGACATTTTATGTCCATCTATCTCGAATTAAATCCCACTTTAGGATCAATAACATATACAATAACCCATTTTGGGTTATGTATTATGCATCAAATCTTTTGATGTGGAAATTTTAGTACCCCTTTTCAAGATGATGGATTTTCTTGCCTATTCATCTTGAACAGGTTTTCACATGATGGTTTCATTTTTATTCTATTTTTGTTAAGACATGCTATGTGAGAAAAACATCTGGTTTTTTCACATAAATTCTCAATAATATTTGATATCATTATTACACCGGGATGGCTTAAACCGGTTATGTTATATATTGGTAAACTTCAGGTTTACTTATCTTATACAATTTTGCCATTTTTATGCATGTCTCCATCATGTTTTTTTTCTAAAACGTTCGCTCTGCTGGAGCGTTTTATTCTTTTTGGAGAGTTTTTGTTTTTCAAGAGTATTTTGCTCTTCTGGAACGCTTAGTTTTTCTAGAGCGTTTCGCTCATCGGGAGCGTTTCGCTCAACGGGAGCGTTTCGCTCAACGGGAGCGTTTCGCTCAACGGGAGCGTTTCGCTCAACGGGAGCGTTTCGCTCAACGGGAGAGTTTCGCTCAACGGGAGCGTTTCGCTCAACGGGAGCGTTTCGCTCAACGGGAGCGCTTCGCTCAACGGGAGCGTTTCGCTCATCGGGAGCGTTTCGCTCATCGGGAGCGTTTCGCCCATCGGGAGCGTTTCGCTCTTCCGGAGCTCTCCATTATTTATAATAATTTTTTTTCTTTTTATGTAGTTCTTCTGGAACTCACATACATAATTTTTTTTATCAACAACATAAATTAAACAATTAAACATATATATTCAGGAGGCATAGCCTTCCACATAATTTACGATAATAAACATAAATTAAAATAACAATAATTTAAAACGTCTTCTGGACGAAGCAGTTTTTCAAGAACGCTTTTATATATGTTTTCTGGACATTTTTATTATAACTATATCTTCTGGACATTTTTGTTTTAAATATGTCTTCTGGACATTATTTTTGTTATATGGTTCTTCTGGAACCTTTCATAAATGTCTTCGGGACATTTATTTTATGGAGGCAGTGATCCGAGGAGACATAGTCTGCCATATGATCATAAGCCAACCATGTATTTAAAGAGGTAGAACCTGCCATATGATCTGCAGAGACATAGTCTGCCATATGATCATGATCGTGAAGGCAGAGCCTATCATAACGATCGGTTCGGGGAAGGCAGCGCCTTATCATCCCGAAACAATATATAAACGTAAATAAATTGAACATAAATTAAACCTAACCTTTTTTTTGGTATATGAACAGATCGGAAGACGATCGTTTTTCGGTATATGAACGGATCGTGAGACGATCGTGCTGATAACGTGTTATAAACTATATGTATATTATATGAGAAAGGTGAGAGAGAGATATTAAAGCAAGTAAATAAAGATGAAAGAGTGGAGAGAGAGAGAGAAATCTCTTTCTTTTTCTTATTCAATAATGATGATGCTAAAGCATCTATATATAGGAAGAGATTACTTCATTCCTAAGTAATTCACTTCATAGCTATCCATTCCTTACTTCATAGCTAAGTAATTATATGGATAATCATCCATTATTTTCAACATCAACTTGTAAATACATTTTTTTTTTCATTTGAAACAACCATACTTATATACATGTATTTTATTGTCTCGAGTAGAACTTGACATGATTTATATGGTATATTGCAGGACGGATGCTACAGAAATGAGAAACATTAGAAGGCAAATACATCAATAAAATATTTGATATACATATAAGCTATAATTAAAAAGATCATTTAAATAAAATTATTTAAATTTTGGCATAAAAAAGATAATTGACATGGTTTAAACTTTGTGATAAAACAATCTTCGATCGAAGAAAGGGGAAGGAAAGTTAGAATGGGATACATATTTTTTTTTTCCGGCAAATCAAATATATTGATATCATAAGAAGAGTACAAGACATAGAAACATTGTCAATACAACCATTAACGCAAATAAAGAAATCTAAAACAATTTCGATGAAGGGGTGGAGAGTAACCATGCTTTCCTTTTAGAAGACTTATAAGCTAACAGATCAAATCTGTTATGTCCCCCCCTTCATAAACTTTTTGTTGGATATCATCTCTTGGATGAAACTCCAAAATGTACTTGGCATTAACTTGATTAATAAGAGTAAACTAAATGTTGTTGGTGATGAATCTGAAACTTGTCTCCTCGTTGAAATCAAAATACTTAATGATTCCGGTAAAGTTTCTTTGTGTTTATGTTGGAGGATACGTTGATTTCGTATTACCGAGAGAAGAAACAGAAAATACGGCATCTTCAGAATCCGGTAGTAATCAAAACGATGAAGTATCTTCTCTCCTCTCTTTGGCCATACTCGTTTTCTTCTCATCGAACAATCCTTAACACCAGATCGTTTGCCCCTGGATCCCAGATCCGTGCTTGAAATCCCCTTCTCAATTTGGAGAGATTCAAATCAAAGTCACATATTCTTAGATAAAGGAATCAAAACGTTTCAAAGATAAACTGACGGAAGCCAATCGGAAAATTCCCGAATGGAATGAAACCAACACAAATACTCCTAGCTAGGACGTTGCCGGATAATGGTCGGAAATAGACTCTTCCGGAAAGAGAGAAAGAGAACGAGACTTTGAAATTGAAACTTCAAAATCATCGATCTAGTTTTATTTGAGAAATAAAAACCTAACTACAAACAAACAAAAGGAAGAAAGAGTACGACAAACGCCGGAGCCGACGTCGGCCGGTGGTTGTGCGAAAGAGAAGAAAATGGTTTGTATTCGTAAGAGAATTGCCCCTGTGGGAGAGAAGAGAGAAAAACGGTACAATTAGTTGTGTAATCTGAATGAGATACGTAATATATAAGCTTAACATAGACTAAATAGTTTGTTCATATATAAGAGATTTTTTTTCAAATCGTTAAAATAGATCGGTAAAAATACTAATCAATACAATAAAAACACAACTAGTATTACCCCCGTGCCAAGTACGGAAATATTTTTGCGTACAAATAAAACCAAAGTTTAGTTATATATGGAATATTTGTGTACACATTCAGTTTTTGAAAACTCTTTTAGTTTTCTAACACTTTGTGTACTGTCCAAAAAGATCTAACACTTTCTCTTGCAAAATGACCATTTTATCCTTCTGTTGAAACACGCGTGTACAGTACACCCCTTGCTTACACAAAATGTTAGATCCTTAAGCAGTTTTTAGAAAGTGTTAGAAAACTAAGAAAGTTTTGAAAAAGTGACAAATTAGCAAATAACCCCGTTATATATATACAAACAAAGTAAAGTTTAGTTTATATTTTTGCGTACAAATAAAAGTACAGATTTTTTTTCTTTCTTCAAACCAAATGACAGTTACTATGATCTTCCATTGATTGGAACAAAGAGTTTTGATCTGCTTTGTATGGTAGATATTGGTTTTGTTAGCGAGGGAGCGACACTGTAACAACTGTAAAAGAAGGGTTTTTGATTGCTAATAATATTGGCTCGAATTGAGTGAGATTACAAAGTAAAAGAGACATGATACAATGCAGTGACTGTTTCTTCTGGAAAATCATATTATGGCTGATCCAGTCAGGGGAGATTTAATCAGTTACAGAGGCGTTTGAGAATCATGCGTTTAAAGGCTTGTAGAGCTTCTCAACCATCTTCCTATACTCTGTACAACAACAAACCAAAAACAGACATAAGAAGAACATTCATTATCAAATCAAAAAATGGAGAAACCCAGAGATGTGTAATCTGATTACTGCACAAATTACCTTCTTGGTTGCTCCAAAGCTGAGCTGCTTGATTGTTCAATGGTGAGCTGATGTTCGGTTCTGATCAACCAAAACAATTAAGAAAACAGGAAAAATCAGATATTGGATATTAAAACAAACAGAGAGATCCATAAGAAAACCCAATGGTTAAAAAATTCAGATTTTTTTTCTTTCTTCAAATCAAATCACAGTTACTTTGATCTTCCATTGATTGGAACATGAATAAAAAATTAAAAACTAAATCATTGGAGGGCATAGCAACTTAAGCCAGGAAAACTTGGATTTCTTCGTACCAAAGTAATACATTCAAGAGCTTTTTTATGTCGAGGATCGAAGATTAAGATATTAACATTCCTTCTCATGCGTTAGCCAAATCATGTCAAAATTTGGAATCAGATAAATGTGCAATACGCAATAATGCAGGAACAACAACAGGATCAAAATCTTACCACTTATCACTTCACCATCTATGGGCGAGCCACAAGTGAAGTGAACATGCAGTCTACTCATGCGCTTTAATCCTGATGCTACGATTGATTTCAATGTCTACCTATAATTTCCATGTACGCATACTACCATGACAGAAATACAAATGAATATGAAAAACTATGCGATACAGAAGAGAAGTAAGACCTAGTAGTCTAGTACTGCTTTTACCTGGAGCTTCTTCCGGTGACCTTATTGGTTTAAGTAACTTTTCGGATGCAACCGTCTGCACAGAAAGACATAGGAGAAGCAATAACTATAGAAGCAAAGAACAATTTTTTTATCCGACTGCTGGAAGAATTGACACTACAAGAAAACATCATTTTTGCCACTGCTGTAATCGTCTCAAAGTAGTCGCAAATCAGTGTTTTGAGACTCTTTTGTGACTACAGAAAGTAGTCGCAAAACGCTCGTCGCAAATTTTTGCAATCGCAAAAAGTGGCAAAATTGCGACCAATATGCGACTCCATAATAAGTGGCAATATTTGCGACTAAAGTAAGACTACATTGATAGTCACAACCCGAAGTTTTTTTGCGACTAACATGAGACTCATGTAGTAGCTAAATAAAGTCGTAATAGAGTCGCAAATATTTGCCACTAAATTCAGACTCCAGTATTGGTGATAAACTGGAGTCACAAAGCAATGACATATTTTGCGACTAAACAACAACCAAATCGATCACCCGCTCTGAAACATGGTGTTATACTATTGTCACTAAACAAAGACTAATTTGCGACCACTTTAAAGTAGCAAAGTAGTTACACTATTTGCGACTAAATCGTAACTCCTTTTGATTTGGAGTCGCAAAATAGTGGCAAAGTATTGCAACCAATTTTAGACTCTTTAGCAACTTATTTTTGTATTAATGTTTTTTATAAATGTTTTTAATTCGGAAATTTTTATTTATTTATAATATTGTGATTCGTTTTAATCAATTATTTAATTTAATTAATTATAATTAATATAAAACAAACAAAATACAAATTGTTCAAAATATTCATAATATAAACAAAACAATCGGATATCAGATCCACTCTTTCTGGCACCTTCGTAGCCCTTGACCGGTTTGGATGAAGCAATATGGTGCCTTGCCGAAGCTGACGCAACTGTACAGAGGAGTGAGACAGGGTCACTGGAGTATAGAACTTTCATATTCTGTTTTGAATCAGAGTTTTGAATTCAAAGAAAAATGAAGGAGTATAGAACTTTCATATTCTGTTTTCAATCGACTGAGAGTTTCTCTTGCCGATTGTGTGTTGAATCTGAGAGATATAGGAGTATGGGAAAGAAAAGATCGTGGATGAAGAAGAAGGATCGTGGGTCGTGGGCTGATTCGAGAAATTGCTTCATGTTTTTTTTTTTTTTGCAATATCCCGTGTTAATATTTTTTTTTTAATTTTAAATGTAAGTACATTCCATGTGGCAGAATTCGATTAGCCAGGTGACTTGTACTTTAGTAGATAAAGATTCGCTAAAAGATTGGAATAAAAGTAGATTCCGTATCTCCAGCCATACGGATCTCAGATCCACTTTTTCTAGCACCTTCGTTGCCCTTAACCAATTTCGATGAAGCAATCTTGTGCCTTGCCAAAGCTTGCGAAACTGTACATAGGAGTGAGACAAAGTCACTGGAGTATAGAACTTTCATATCATGTTTTGAATCAGAGTTTTGAATTCGAAGAAGAAGGAAGGAGTATAGAACTTTCATATTATGTTTTCGATCGATTGAGAGTTTCTCTTGCTGATTGTGTGTCGAATCTGAGTGATATAAGAGTATTGGAAAGAAAATATCGTGGATGAAGAAGAAGGATCGTGGGTGGTGGGCGGATTCGAGAAACTGCTTCATGTTTTTTTTTTTTTGCATTATCCCGTGTTAATATTTTTTTAATTTTAAATGTAAGTACATTCAAAGTGGCAGAATTAGATTGGCCAGGTGACTTGTGACTTAGTAGATAAAGATTCGCTATAAGATTGGAATAAAAGTAGATTCTCGAATCTCCAACAATTCGGATCTCAGATCCACTCTTTCTCGCACCTTCGTAGCACTTAACCGGTTCCGATAAGGCAATATGGTGCCTTGCCAAAGCTGAAGAAACTGTACAGAGGAGTGAGACAGAGTCATTGGACTATAGAACTATCATATTCTGTTTTGAATCAGAGTTTTGAATTCAAAGAAGAAGGAAGGAGTATAGAACTTTCATATTCTGTTTTCGATCTATTGAGGGTTTCTCTTGCTGATTGTGTGTCGAATCTGAGAGATATAAGAGTATGGGAAAGAAAAGATCGTGGATGAAGAAGAAGGATCGTGGGTGATGGGCGGATTCGAGAAACTGCTTCATGTTTTTTTTGTTTTTTTGCATTATCCCGTGTTAATATTTTTTTTTTAATTTTAAATGTAAGTACATTCCATGTGGCAGAATTCGATTGGCCAGGTGACTTGTGCTTTAGTAGATTAAGATTCACTAAAAGATTGGAATAAAAATAGATTCTGGAATCTCCAACAATTCGGATATCATATCCACTCTTTCTCGCACCTTCGTAGCCCTTGACCTGTTTGGATGAAGCAATATGGTGCCTTGCCGAAGCTGACGAAACTGTACAGAGGTGTGAGACAAAGTCACTGGAGTATAGAACGTTCATATCTTGTTTTGAATCAGAGTTTTGAATTCGAAGAAGAAGGAAGGAGTATAAAACTTTCATATTCTGTTTTCGATCGATTGAGAGTTTCTCTTCCTGATTGTGTGTCGAATATGAGTGATATAAGAGTATGGGAAAGAAAAAGATCGTGAATGAAGAAGAAGGACCGTGGATGGTGGGAGGATTCGAGAAACTGCTTCATGTTTTTTTTTTTTTTTTGCATTATCATGTGTTAATATTTTTTTAATTTTAAATGTAAGTACATTCCATGTGGCAGAATTTGATTGGTCAGGTGACTTGTGATTTAGTAGATAAAGATTCGCTAAAAGATTGGAATAAAAGTAGATTTTTGAATCTCTAGCAATTCGGATCTCAGATCCTCTCTTTCTCGCACCTTCGTAGCCCTTAACCGGTTCCGATGAAGCAATATGTTGCCTTGCCAAAGCTGGCAAAACTGTACAGAGGAGTGAGACAGGGTCACTGGAGTATAGAACTTTCATATTCTGTTTTGAATCAGAGTTTTGAATTCGAAGAAGAAGGAAGGAGTATAGAACTTTCATATTCTGTTTTCTATCGACTGAGAGTTTCTCTTGCTGATTGTGTGTCGAATCTGAGTGATATAAGAGTATGAGAAAGAAAAGATCGTGGATGAAGAAGAATGATCGTGGGTGGTGGGCGGATTCGAGAAACTGCTTCATGTTTTTTTTTTTTTTTGCATTATCCTGTGTTAATTTTTTTTTAATTTTAAATGTAAGTACATTCCATGTGCCATAATTCGTTTGGCCAGGTGACTTGTGATTTAGTAGATAAAGATTCGCTAAAAGATTGGAATAAAAGTAGATTCCCGAATCTCCAACAATTTGGATCTCAGATCCACTCTTTCTCGCACCTTAGTAGCCCTTAACCGGTTCCAATGAAGCAATCTGGTGCCTTACCAAAGCTGAAGAAACTGTACAGAGGAGTGAAACAGAGTCAGTGGACTATAGAACTATCTTATTCTGTTTTGAATCAGAGTTTTGAATTCAAAGAAGAAGGAAGGAGTATAGAACTTTCATATTCTATTTTCGATCTATTGAGGGTTTCTCTTGATGATTGTGTGTCGAATTTGAGAGATATAAGAGTATGCGAAAGAAAAGATCGTGGATGAAGAAGAAGGATCGTGGGTGGTGGGCAGATTCGAGAAACTGCTTCATGTTTTTTTTTTTTTTTTTTTGCATTATCCCCTTTTTTTTTTAATTTTAAATGTAAGTACATTCCATGTGGCATAATTCGTTTCGCCAGGTGACTTGTGATTTAGTAGATTAAGATTCGCTAAAAGATTGGAATAAAAGTAGATTCTCGAATCTCCAACAATTCGGATCTCAGATCCACTCTTTCTCGCACCTTCGTAGCCCTTAACCGGTTCTGATGAAGCAATCTGGTGCCTTACCAAAGCTGAAGAAACTGTACAGAGGAGTGAGACAGAGTCATTGGACTATAGAACTATCATATTCTGTTTTGAATCAGAGTTTTGAATTTAAAGAAGAAGGAAGGAGTATAGAACTTTCATATTCTATTTTCGATCTATTGAGGGTTTCTCTTGATGATTGTGTGTCGAATCTGAGAGATATAAGAGTATGGGAAAGAAAAGATCGTGGATGAAGAAGAAGGATCGTGGGTGGTGGGCGGATTCGAGAAACTGCTTTATGTTTTTTTTTTTTTTGCATTATCCTGTGTTAATATTTGTTTTTAATTTTAAATGTAAGTACATTCCATGTGGCAGAATTCGATTGACCACATGACTTGTGCTTTAGTAGTTAAAGATTCGCTAAAAGATTGGAATAAAAATAGATTCCGGAATCTCTAACAATTCGGATATCAGATCCACTCTTTCTCGCACCTTCGTAGCCCTTGACCGGTTTGGCTGAAGCAATATGGTGCCTTGCCGAAGCTGACAAAACTGTATAGAGGAGTGAGACAAAGTCACTGGAGTATAGAACTTTCATATCCTGTTTTGAATCAGAGTTTTGAATTCGAAGAAGAAGGAAGGAGTATAGAACTTTCATATCCTGTTTTCCATCGATTGAGAGTTTCTCTTGTTGATTGTGTGTCGAATCTGAGTGATATAAGAGTATGAGAAAGAAAAGATCGTGGATGAAGAAGAAGGATTGTGGGTGGTGGGCGAATTCGAGAAACTGCTTCATGTTTTTTGTTTTTTTTGCATTATCCCGTGTTAATACTTTTTTAAATTTTAAATGTAAGTACATTCCATGTGGCAGAATTCGAATTGGCCAGGTGACTTGTGATTTAGTAGATAAAGATTCGCTAAAAGATTGGAATAAAAGTAGATTCCCGAATCTCCAGAAATTCGGATCTCAGATCCACACTTTCTCGCACCTTCGTAGCTCTTAACCGGTTCCGATGAAGCAATCTAGTGCCTTGCCAAAGCTGAAGAAACTGTACAGAGGAGTGAGACAGAGTCACTGGACTATAGAACTTTCATATTCTGTTTTGAATCAGAGTTTTGAATTCAAAGAAGAAGGAAGGAGTATAGAACTTTCATATTCTGTTTTCGATCTATTGAGAGTTTCTCTTGCTGATTGTGTGTCTAATTTGAGAGATATAGGAGTATGGGAAAGAAAAGATCGTGGATAAAGAAGAATGATCGTGGGTGCAGGCTGATTCGAGAAATTGCTTCATGTTTTTTTTTTTTTTTTGCATTATCCCGTGTTAATATTTTTTTTTAATTTTAAATGTAAATACATTCTATGTGGCATAATTCAATTGGCCAGGTGACTTGTACTTTAGTAGATAAAGATTCGCTAAATGACTGGAATAAAAGTAGATTTTTAAATCTCTAGCAATTCGGATCTCATATCCACTCTTTCTCGCACCTTCGTAGCCCTTAACCGGTTCCGATGAAGCAATATGGTGCCTTGCCGAAGCTGGCGAAACTGTACAGAGGAGTGAGACAGGGTCACTGGAGTATAGAACTTTCATATTCTGTTTTGAATTCGAAGAAGAAGGAAGGAGTATAGAACTTTCATATTCTGTTTTCGATCGATTGAGAGTTTTTCTTGCTGATTGTGTGTCGAATCCGAGAGATATAGGAGTATGGGAAAGAAAAGATTGTGGATGAAGAAGAAGGATCGTGTGTCATGGGCTGATTCGAGAAAAATCTTCATGTTTTTTTTTTTTGCATTATCCCGTGTTAATATTTTTTTTAATTTTAAATGAAAGTACATTCCATGTGGCAGAATTCGATTGGCCAGCTGACTTGTACTTTAGTAGATAAAGATTCGCTAAAAGATTGGAATAAAAGTAGATTTTCGAATCTCTAGCATTTCGGATCTCAGATCCACTCTTTCTCGCACCTTCGTAGCCCTTAACCGGTTCTGATGAAGCAATATGGTGCCTTGCCGAAGCTGACGAAACTGTACAAAGCAGTGAGACAAAGTCACTGGAGTATAGAACTTTCATATTCTGTTTTGAATCAGAGTTTTGAATTCGAAGAGGAAGGAAGGAGTATAAAACTTTCATATTCTGTTTTCGATCAATTGAGAGTTTTTCTTGCTGATTGTGTGTCGAATCTGAGAGATATAGGAGAATGGGAAAGAAAAGATCGTGGATGAAGAAGAAGGATTGTGGGTTATGGGCTGATTCGAGATACTGCTTCATGTTTTTTTTTTTTTTTGCATTATCTCGTGTTAATATTTTTAAAATTTTTTAAATGTAAGTACATTCCATGTGGCAAAATTCGATTGACCAGGTGAATTGTGATTTAGTAGATAAAGATTTCCTAAAAGATTGGAATAAAAGTAGATTTCCGAATCTCCAGCAATTCGGATCTCAGATCCACTCTTTCTCGCACCTTCGTTGCCCTTAACCGGTTCCGATGAAGCAATCTGGTGCGTTGCCGAAGCTGACGAAACTGTACAGAGGAGTGAGGCAGAGTCACTATACTATATAACTTTCATATTAATTCTTTTTTGAATCCGAGTTTTGAATTCAAAGAAGAAGGAAGGAGTATAGAACTTTCATATTCTGTTTTCAATTGATTGGGAGTTTCTCTTGCTGATTGTGTGTTGAATCTGAGAGATATAGGAGTATGGGAAAGAAAAGATCGTGTATGAAGAAGAAGGATCGTGGGTCGTGGGCTGATTCGAGAAACTGCTTCATATATATATATATATATATATATATATATATATATATATTTTTTTTTTGCATTATCTCATGTTAATATTTTTTTTTAATTTTAAATGTATGTACAGCTGATATGCTCAATTTAATATCCTAACAGTACTAAAGCAGTAGTCGTAGTCTAGCTAGGGGTCGAACACAAGGACTCACAGAAATTACTCAATAAATTGTAGAATCAAGCTAAGCTAAGCAATTCAGGTTAAGCAGAAAACAGAAAGCAGTAAACGAGTTGTATTCAATGGAAAAAGATAGGTTCAGAGATATTTTTCATGAAATCAATTAATGCAAAATAAACTAACTAATCAGGGTTCAGGTTAAGCACGGTTCTCGAACTCAAATCACTAAAGTATAATTAACCAACTGTCGTTGCGAAAACTATCTAAATCTAAACTTCAGAATCCCAAATTTCTTTGCAAATCCCTAAGAATATATCAGCCTTAATTTCAAGTTTGATATGTTCACAAATCAATTAAACCAAATTTCTTTGCGAGTAATCAATTTGCTCACCTATGTTCTATCAGGTAATTAATCGCACTGTCGTGCCTAATCAATTATCCTAAGATCTAAGTTCCAGGTGATCAATCTAGAATTAGCTTTGAGAACAACCTAAGGTGAAGAACTAATTCAGATTATGAACCCTAAATAACTAATCAACCTAGCATTAAAAGAAATCCCTTATGAGAATTCCCAAACCTAACAAGAGATCTACTCAGACATGAAGATTAAATCAATAGACATGTTTGAATAAATACTCTATATAAAATTAGAAAGAGGAACAAAGGTTTGAGATCTGATCTCGGACGAAGGGAAATCAGACTTGTATCTCTCACCAAAATCTCTCTTAAACTCAAGCAAAATAAAGCATAGCCTAAACAAGTGGCTATAGAATCCTATTTATAACCTAAATCACGACTTGGGGTCTTCTTGTAATTATCAGAGTCTTCTGGGCACTTTTGCAATTCTCTAAAACTTCATAAAAAGTCGCGGCCCATGATTTCTCCGACGGGTGTCGATCGATACCAGGGGGTATCGATCGATGCTTGTCGCTCAGATCGGGCACTTAGTCATCAGACTTCACTTTCGCTCCAGAATGCTCCATAGAACTCCAATAATTCCAATAATGCTCCAATTCGTGCTAAGACCTGTAAAAGACTCCAAAATACTAAAAAGACTCTACAAAACGGACTTATATCATGGTCTAAACAGGGTAAAAACCATGATATTTAAACTCCCCCAGACTTAGCCTTTGCTTGCCCTCAAGCAAATAAAAGACTAAACAGAGAAAGAAGTTTGAAAACGCGGAGACTCACCTATTCATGAACCATCAAAATGACCCTTTTCCCAAGTACCCAAATGTCACCAAATCAGCTTTTGATCTAACCACCATGTACTTCTCCGTAGACATTCGCAGCTTTTCCAGATCCCACAGCATCGTTCAAGTAAAGCCCTCATCGCCAGTTTCATCTCTGCAGTTAATGTTCAAGAACCTTCTAGACTCTTTACCAGACAATATCATGACAAAGGAACCACCCTTTTTCACACTTTTTGTATCAATTTCTCTCCCCCAGACTTATTTCTTATTGTGTTCTCTCTTTTTTTTTTTTTTTCAGCTTTGCATATACACGTCAAGGTATGAGACGCAAGTATTGATGGTGTTTGCCACCAAATCCCCGGTTCTTCCCTCTCTATGTATCAAAGGATGTAGGCGAATGATATGCTCAATTTAATACCCTAACAGTACTAAAGCAGTAATCGCAGTATAGCTAGGGGTCGAACACAAGGACTCACGGAAACACACAATAGATTCTAGATGCTGAATTACGCTAAGCGAAACAGATGTAATTAAAAACAATGCAGAATTTAAAAGAGTTGTAAATCAATGGAGAGAATATAGGCCCAGGGTATTTCTCAGGAAATCAATGAATGCAGCTAAATTAACTAACAGGATTCAGATTAAGCACGGTTCTTGAACTCAAATCACTAAAGTATAGTTAACCAACTGTCGTTGCGAAAACTATCTAAATCTAAATCCTAGGAATTCCAAATCTCTTTGCGAATCCTAAAGTCTAAATCAGCTTTAAAATCAGGTTTGATATGTTCACAAATCAATTAAACCAAATCTCTTTGCGAATAATCAATTTGCTCACCTAGGTTCTATCAGGTAATTAATCGCACTGTCGTGCCTAATCAATTATCCTAAGATCTAAGTTCCAGATT
>PKML01043677.1:0-18249 GCA_002933935.1 Eutrema yunnanense | reverse complement strand
TTTTCTGTAATTAATAAAGTCTTATGGGGCAAGTTGCAGAGTTTTTAAACTTGTAAAATCGCGTTTTTCCCCGTCTGCAGTGCAGCATCGATCGATACCTAAGTGGTGTCGATCGATGCTCAATCTCCGTGTCGACTCTTCTGGTCGACAGACTAGACAGTCTTCACGAAAACTGGCATAACTTCCGATCGCACCGTTGGAATGGCTTCAAACCACTTCCAAATGAAAGCTAGTCCATTGAGCTATCTTGTGTCCAAATTTGAGCTCAATCCATCTGTGGGAAGTACTTCAACGAATGCCAAACTTCTGACGTCTCTGCATGACTCTGCATCTCGATATGCTCCAAAATGCTCCAAAATGCTCCAAACGTACCTAAACCTGTAAAAGACTCTAAAAGACTCTATAATAGAATAAAGACTCTATAAAACGGACTTATATCATGGTCTAAAAGGGTAAAAACCATGATATATCAGCGAATAATGGCATCATAGAAAAATCCTAGCCTCGCTTCCAAACGTTTGTGTGATCATTCCCTCTTAAGTAGAATAATGGGATCGCTGGAAATTTTCCTAACCCTCTACTCAGAAGAAAATCATTTCAATCTTTTATGCTCTTTATCTATCAACTTATAACAGGGGAGAGAGATACTATAATTCTAAACACACGGGTTCCTTTATCAGATATGAATGATGAATCAAGCTCTATGAACACTAACCACATTGATGAAGTGCAAAAATTTGGCTCAGGCTTCAAAAGAACTCTGCTGGAGACATGGATGTTTTCTAGTCAACTGGTCAGTCTTTGGATTTTTCATTAGTCGATCTAGAACTGATCCTGTAACACTGTGCACTCAAAAACAAAATCAAATTAATAGGTTCAAGCACATGATCATAATCTCCAACAAGTTTTGACTCAACAAAACAATTTTGACTCGATAAAACAACTGACTCTAAGAAAAACGAAAACAATGTCAGCAGACACCTCCCCCAGACTTGAACAACACTGTCCCCAGTGTTATCTAGCCTAGAGTAGGTAAAAGAAGACAAAAGGATAGAAGAAACGAAGAGAAACACGAAGTTACCTTGCTGGAACGTCGAGTGTCGATCGACACACAGCCTGGTATCGATCGATACCAGGCTTAAATCGACTTGACGAACCGTATTTTCGCGATCGGTGTCGATCGATACCAGTGTGGTATCGATCGATGCATAAGCGATTTCGAGTTGCTCCTTGTTCATCCTGACACAAACTCAAAACAGACGAAAATAAAAACCAAAAATGACTCAAGGACAGACTCACCAGTGGGTTGCCTCCCACCAAGCGCTCGTTTAACGTCAATAGCTTGACTGTAACGCCCTTCAGGCTGTTGGTGCATCATCCAAAGGCATTATCTGCCCTGTTGGAATCTCGGCTTTCGCCCAATAATGTTTCACTCTTTGTCCATTGACAGTGAACTCAGCTCCTGCTGGGTCGATCAGGACGACAGCTCCATGTGGTCTGACCTCCTTGATGGTGAAGGGACCTGACCAACGAGAACGCAATTTACCAGGAAACAATTGTAAACGAGAGTTATACAGAAGTACCTGGTCATTAGGCTCGAAGTGTCTGGAGATGATCTTCTTATCATGATAAGCCTTTGTTCTCTCCTTGTACAGCCTTGAGTTCTCATAGGCGTGATGCCTAATCTCATCCAGCTCGTTCAGCTGAATCAACCTCCTTTCTGCAGCAGGCTTGATGTCAAAGTTCAGCAACTTCGTCGCCCATGCTGCCTTGTGCTCAATCTCCACTGGAAGGTGACATGCTTTCCCATACAGCATGTGAAATGGTGTAGTACCCAGCGGTGTCTTGAAAGCAGTCCTGTAAGCCCATAGTGCATCATCCAGCTTTGTAGACCAATCCTTCCTTGAAGCACCTACTGTCTTTTCCAGAATCTCCTTGATTTGCCTGTTGGAGACTTCGACTTGCCCACTGGTTTGAGGGTGGTATGGAGTAGCCACTCGATGGTTTACACCATACTTCTTTAGTAACCTCTCTAACATCCTGTTGATAAAGTGAGAGCCACCATCACTTATCACGATTCGAGGCACTCCAAAGCGAGGAAAGATGATGGTCTTAAACAGCTTAAGAACCACTGCAGAGTCATTCTTCTCACTAGATATCGCTTCCACCCATTTGGACACATAGTCCACTGCAATCAGGATGTATTGTTTCTTTTGTGACGGTGGAAAGGGGCCCATAAAGTCGATGCCCCAGCAATCAAAAACTTCAACCTCAAGGATGAAATTTTGTGGCATCTCATGTCTTTTACTGATCTTCCCCCTTCTCTGACAAGCATCACACTGTGAAACGAATGTGTGAGCATCCTTAAACATGGTAGGCCACCAGAAGCGTGCTTGTAGAACCTTGGATACCGTCTTGAAGTGAGCAAAGTGACCAGCATAATCAGACCCATGGCAATGAAAAAGAATAGCTGCCATTTCAGACTCTGCAACACATCTTCTGTAGACACCATCTGAGCAATGTTTGTATAGGTAAGGCTCATCCCAGAAGAATCTCTTTATATCGCGCATAAACTTCTTCCTTGCATATTTTGTGGGATAATTTGGTTCAGTCTCTATAGCAAGGTAGTTGGCGATATCTGCGTACCATGGACGTGCAGCACTAGAGTCAGCAACTAGACAGACATCATAGCAGTTCAACTGCTCTTCGGATAAAACAGGTCCAGGTCGCGACGGGTATCGATCGATATCGATCGATACTAGGTGAGTATCGATCGATACCGAAAGTCTGAATTCGTGAAAATTGCAGGTTTTCAGGATAAAGGTCTTGAAAGATCGTTTCAATGAGGTAAACACCTTCCTCTGGCAGACAATCATCAATAGGGACGAACTCATCGACCTTTAGTCGCGATAAATGGTCAGCAACTCCATTCTCAACTCTTTTCTTGTCCTTGATCTCGATGTCGAAACCTTGAAGCAAAAGAACCCATCGGCATAGACGAGGCTTGAGATCCTTGTTCTTCATCAAGTATTTGAGAGCAGCATGGTCTGTTTGGACAATGACCTTGCTCCCAATCAAGTAGGATCGAAATTTCTCAAAAGAGAAAACCACTGCCAGCAACTCCTTCTCAGTGGTGCTGTAATTTCGCTGAGCATCATCCAACGTCCTGCTGGCATAATAGATAGCATGGAGCTTCTTGTCTTTCCTCTGACCCAACACAGCTCCAACAGCAAAGTCACTGGCATCACACATAACCTCAAAAAGGCAAGCTCCAATCAGGTGGTTGGACGACATGAGCACTTACCAATGCCTTCTTGATTTCCTCGAAGGCTACAAGGCAATCTGATGTGAAATCAAACTTGACTTCCTTACATAACAGGGCTGTGAGTGGACGTGCAAGCTTGGAGAAATCTTTGATGAACCTCCTGTAGAACCCAGCATGACCAAGGAAGCTTCGTATCTCAGGAACATAACGTGGAGGTTGCAAGCTTGTCATGACTTGAATCTTAGCCTTGTCGACTTCGATTCCTGCCTTAGAAACCTTGTGCCCAAGAACAATGCCATCTTGTACCATGAAGTGGCATTTCTCCCAATTAAGAACCAAGTGCTTTTCCTCGCATCGCTGAAGCACTTTGCACAAGTTATCCAGACAACCCTTGAATGACGATCCATACACAGAGAAATCATCCATGAAGACTTCCATAAAATCCTCAGTCATATCTGTGAAAATCGACATCATGCAACGCTGAAAGGTCGCTGGAGCGTTACACAACCCAAATGGCATTCTTCTGTAGGTGAATGTGCCATAGGGGCATGTGAAAGTCGTCTTTCCCTGGTCCTCTGGATGTATAGGAATCTGGAAAAAGTCTGAGTACCCATCAAGGAAACAGTAGTATGGGTGACTCGCTAACCTCTCCAGCATCTGGTCAATGAATGGCAAAGGGAAGTGATCCTTCCTTGTGGCTGCATTCAACTTCCTGTAGTCAATGCACATCCTGTGACCAGTGATTGTCCTTGTAGGGATCATCTCGTCCTTCTCGTTCTTCACCACAGTTATGCCTTCTTTCTTAGGCACAACGTGAACTGGACTAACCCAAGAACTATCTGAGATGGCATAGATAATCCCTGCTTCCAACAGCATCATCACTTCCTTCCTGACCACTTCCTTCAGGTTCGGATTCAGCCTCCTCTGACACTCAATCGAAGACTTTGACTCGTCCTCCAGGTGAATCCGATGCATGCACAAGTCTGGTGCTATACCTGAAATATCAGCAAGAGAATAGCCAAGAGCTTTGCGATACTTGCGCAGCTTGCTCAGCAGTAAAGCAACCTCTGTGGTATTCAAAGAAGCATTAACGATAACTGGGTATGTTGAATTAGGACCAAGAAAACTATACCTCAGGTTCGCTGGAAGTGGTTTTAGTTCCACCTTAGGAGCTTTCTCTATACTCCAATCTCCAAGCCCACCAGCTTGCTTAGAACCATCGACCAACTCTCTTTCTGGCCGTAGGGTATCGATCGATACCCAGGTGGTATCGATCGATACTGGTGATGCAGAATCGAGCATCTTCGAGTATCCAGCAGACTCGTCACATGAACGGACTTCTGAAGTGGCTGAACAGACCAATGCTCTCTCTAGTGGATCTTCAGGATGCATCTCCAGGAGGTACTCTTCAGCTATGTCACTGAAGGTGTCCACATAGAATGTCTGCCCATCGATGGTTGGCCTTTTCATCAATTTTTCCATGTTGAAAGACATCACCAAGTCACCGATGTTGAGAGCAATCTCTCCATTCTTGCAGTCAATTAAGGCTCCAGCAGTTGCAAGGAATGGTCTGCCTAGGATGAGAGGATCCTTAGGCTCAGCATCGTATTTCAGGACAATGAAGTCTGTTGGGATCAAGCACTTTCCAATCATGACTGGGATATCTTCAAGTAGTCCCTCAGGAAGGCGCACTGATCGATCAGCAAGTACCAACGAAATCCTTGTAGATTGGAAATCTGTCATCCCCATTCGCTTGGCAACTGAGTGTGGCATAAGGTTCACACTTGACCCAATATCGCAGAGAGCTCGCTCAAATCTCTCTTTGTAGATAGTGCAATCCAAAACAAAGCTCCCTGGGTCTGGTAGCTTCTTAGGAATCTTGTTGAGCAGCATTGCACTGCACTCAGCTGTGATCAACATGACACCATCCTCTATGTTCACGTTGCTAGAGACCATCTTCTTCACATATCTCCTGAAAGCTGGACATGTCTTGATAGCATCAACAAAAGGAAGCTCCAAAACATCAACAAAAGGAAGCTCCAAAACCAACTTATCCAGCATGGCCTTGCATCCGACATCTTCCCATTCCTTCCTTGTCAGCTTAGGAAGTATAGGAAAAGGTGCCTTGGGTGTATACACCCTTTCCTTGACAATCTCGGCCTCCTTCTCTGGTTATGTCTCAGCATCGATCGATACTTGAGGGGTATCGATCGATACACGAGTTTTAGGATTCACTCGAGTCGATGTCTGGACTGGTATCGATCGACACAGACCAGTATCGATCGATACCTGGGGATTTTCATAATTCCAATCGTCATCTCCAGCAAGATCGACGAGATTTCCTGCATTTGGGCTGTTCTTCACTCCTGTTAACACCTCTTTTCCACTCCTCAAGGTGATGGCGTTGATGTGTGCCCTTGGATTCTCAGTTTTCCCTGGAAGAAAACCTTCATGTCTCTTTATAGCTGCTGCTGTCTGAGCCACTTGGGTTTCCAGCTTCTTATTGGAAAGGTTTATGGCCTCGATCTTTCCATTCAGATCCATGTACAGCGAATCAAACTTTCCATTGAAATCCACCTGCAACTTCTGCTATCCCAGAAGAATCTGTTCCATCATGGATTTCATCTCGTTATCTGTGGATTTGGGAGAAACATAGTTGCGAGTGAAATCGCTGCTCTGAAGTGGTTTCTGAGTGAATTGCTTCGCTCCGAAACCAGATTGGTTCCCTTCTAACTTGTACCCACCTTGCTGATTGTTGTTGTTAAAGTTCCTGTTGTTGTTATACCCAAATCGCTGACCCTGGAAACCAGAACCACCAACGTAGTTAACATCCTCTTCTTCTTCTTCCGCATTCGCAACTTCATCAGCAAAGTGCACAGATTTCTTCGACTTCCCAACCAGGAAATCCAGTTTGGCCTGCATGTCAGCAATCTGCGATCCCTCTGTTCCTCCAGCTTGCTTTTTCCTTTCGAAATCAGCATTTTTGGTGCTATTACTAGACGCCAAGTTCTCTATCAGCACAACTGCATCATCCGGATACCTGGTGAAGAAGTTCCCATTGCTTGCAGAGTCCATTGCCATCTGGTATCTCCAATCAACCCCTCTGTAGAAAGTGCCCAGCAGCTGCACCTGAGTGAACCCATGGTGCGGACAGTCTCTCTGATAGGACTTGAAACGAACCCATGAAGCCTTGTATGCTTCTGTCGGACCCTGAGCGAACTGAGAGATCTTGTTCCTGAGCTCCTCGGATCTTGCATCATCATAGAAATTAACCAGAAACGCGTTCTTTGTCTCATCCAATGTAGTTAGAGATTCAGGAGCCAGCTGCTTCAGCCAATAAGCAGCATCTCTACCAAGATAGTACGGGAAGAGCTTACAGAAAAGGAACTTGATATACTCATATATTGCATTGTTTTAGCATGCATTTCATTTATAGTTTTGTGTAGATTACATGCATAATCATGGTCTTATCTTGCATTTAGGTCTCATTTAGAGTTTAGGACATTTGCATTAGGTCCTAGTGAGTTATTGCATACATTTGGAGTGTTTTTAGGTGTTTATCGAGAAGCAGGCCAAACACCCAGTATCGATCGATACCCCTCGGTATCGATCGATACCCAAGCTTCAGGGGATTACACCGATGCCTTTGCTCGGTGTTACAGCTCGATATCAGCACAGGAAGAACCCGGGGAAACAAGGCCTTAGCACGGAGCAAAGATACCGAGGTGTGTCCTCGGTATCCAAACACCCAGTATCTATCGATACCCCTCGGTATCGATCGATACCCAAGCTTCAGATGCCATACATCGATGCCACTGCTCGACATCACAGGTCGGTACTGGCCCAGGAAGAACCCGGGGGAAAATTGCCTTAACACGGAGCAGTAATACCGAGGTGTGTCCTCGGTATCCTCTGAAGAACAGGCTCAACACCAAAGGTATCGATCGATACCGAGGGTATCGATCGATACCAAACCCAATTTTACCCAATTAAACCGGGTCGGTACCCGGTTTGTCCCGGGTCGACCCGGTTCGTCACTATTCATTTATAAGCCCAAAAACCTAATTGTGAGGGCTAAGCTTTCTTTTCCCTAGAGTGGGATTTATCCCCAAACTCTTTTATGATTTTGAGAGGGATTTCCCTTGTTCTTCATACAAATGCCACTCTATGAGAAGGATTCTTCACCTCTATCTTTATAATTAATGCATCTTCTTTATCTTTATTTGTTCTTCCTTATTGTTCTTCATATTTAGGCCTTAGGCCCTTTTTGTTGGATCTTAGATTTAGGTTGATTTTGATGGCTTGATGATTGATTCTTGATTCTCATGTTCTTAATCATTGCATTCATTTCTTGTCTAAGTGTCCTTAATGCTAGATCTAGCTTGAAAGAGTAGGTCTAGATCATAAGGCATTTCATGAACACCAAGTGTTTGATGAAATGCCAAGACCAAATTACTCAAGAGATTTATGTTCCTAGCCTAAGAGATTAGTTGTCTAGGGTGTATTTTGGTTGATCTAGTTCATATTCTTAATGCTTGCTAATCATTGATCCACAAATGAGAGTTTGCTAATGGATTGAGTGATTAGCATAGTGATTAGTTGCTTGAAAGAGAATTAGTCAAGATTAGTGATCATAACCTAAGGATTAGCATTGATTGAGTGTGTTAGCATCATTAGTTAGTTGTCTTGATGATTATTAGATGATGATTTAGGTTGATCCTTGTTGGATCCTTCACTTAGGTCGGTTCTTAATGCTAGTTTTGGATTGATGAACCATAGTTTAGAACTACACCTAGATTAGGTAGCTCTAGTTGGCGTGACAAACCAATCTAGAGCTACACCTTAGGATTTATGGTCTCATCCCATGCATTAGGGAGAGATTCGAGTAAACGGTGTTAGTGCTAGATTAGGTTTATCCATTCGAGTCTAGAGCTTAAGCATTTCACGCCCGATAGGTGTTCGATGAAATGCTTGAACAAGACTTTTTGTGAGCTTTTCGTGCCTAGCCAACGATGGTTGATGTCTACGGTGATTAGCGAACTAATTGGGATTGGAGATTAATGCTTGTTAATCATCTTATCACAAACGAGAGTTTGCTCTTGATTTGGTGATTAACAAAGTGATTAGTGCCACGACGGTGGATTAGTCATAATTATGAATCCCATGTTCTAGGATAGAGTTTAATGCTTCCGAATGATTCGTTGTTTGATCGTATTCCATCGCCTTGATAGCTTAGTCCGTGATCCAACTCTTATATCTTTGTTTTCCCTTCTTGCATTAGTTTCCCTTTAGTTTATAAATATAAAACACAAAAACATCGCTCTAGCTTAGGAAGTTTCATGCATTCATAGTGTTTCGACCTTAGCCTCTTCGGTTCGATCCTCAAATACTACAACGAGGTATTGATTTGGGACTTGTAAAAAACCTACTTATCAGAACTCATTGGGCACTCCATTATACTTCATGCTAGTGACAAAGTCCTCGAACCTTTCGATGTGATCCATGGGATGCTCATGAGGTAAACCATGGAATGGGTTCTGACTTACGAGAGCGTAGTATGCAGGCTTCAGCTCGAAGTCATTCCTCTGAAAAGTCGGTATGCGAATCGCAGCTCGATTGGCAAAGAACTGATCAGGCCTGTTGTGCTCGCCAAGTGTTCTAGCTCGATCACCTGCAGCATTCCCAACGTTGGCGCGCCCAGCTGGCGTGACAATCTTAACTACAGCGGCAGGGACAATGATGTTTCCAGCTTCATCAAGTCGCTGCCCTCCTTCATTGCACATATGACCCTGTTGGTCTCTCAGAATCCCAGCTTCATCAGCTCTTAAAACCACTGGGTTGTTCATCCTTGATGTCTGCTTTGTCTTTCTGTTTGTGCGTTCTAAACGTGCTAGCTTCTCTAACGAAAGATTGACCAGCGGAGTGCTCTTGTTTCTTCTGGTTTCACGAACATGCATACACCTGCAAACAAAACACTAAGATCAAGAACGTAAGTAACCAAAGTCACGATGAGTATCGACCGATACTGATGGTATCGATCGATATCAGCAAAGAAATCGCCTCGGTATCGACCGATACTAGGTAGTATCGATCGATACTGACGGGCTTAGTCGAAACTCGATAGCTATAATTTAATGGTGAAATTGAATCCCCGGCAACGGCGCCAAAATTGATATGCTCAATTTAATACCCTAACAGTACTAAAGCAGTAGTCGTAGTCTAGCTAGGGGTCGAACACAAGGACTCACAGAAATCACTCAATAAATTGTAGAATCAAGCTAAGCTAAGCAATTCAGGTTAAGCAGAAAACAGAAAGCAGTAAACGAGTTGTATTCAATGGGAAAAAGATAGGTTCAGAGATTTTTCTCAGAAAATCAATGAATGCAAAATAAACTAACTAATCAGGGTTCAGGTTAAGCACGGTTCTCCAACTCAAATCACTAAAGTATAATTAACCAACTGTCGTTGCGAAAACTATCTAAATCTAAACTTCAGAATCCCAAATTTCTTTGCAAATTCCTAAGAATAAATCAGCCTTAATTTCAAGTTTGATATGTTCACAAATCAATTAAACCAAATTTCTATGCGAGTAATCAATTTTCTCACCTAGGCTCTATTAGGTAATTAATCGCACTGTCGTGCCTAATCAATTATCCTAAGATCTAAGTTCCAGGTGATCAATCTAGAATTAGCTTTGAAAACAACCTAAGATGAAGAACTAATTCAGATTATGAACCCTAAATAACTAATCAACCTAGCATTCAAAGAAATCCCTTATGAGAATCCCCAAACCTAACAAGAGATCTACTCAGACATGAAGATTAAATCAATAGACATGTCTGAATAAATACTCTATATAAAATCAGAAAGAGGAACAAAGGTTTGAGATCTGATCTCGGACGAAGGGAAATCAGACTTGTATCTCTCACCAAAATGTCTCTTAAACTCAAGCAAAATAAAGCATAGCCTAAACAAGTGGCTATAGAATCCTATTTATAACCTAAATCACGACTTGGGGTCTTCTTGTAATTATCAGAGTCTTCTGGGCACTTTTGCAATTCTCCAAAACTTCATAAAAAGTCGCGGCCCATGATTTCTCCGACGGGTGTCGATCGATACCAGAGGGTATCGATCGATGCTTGTCGCTCAGATCGGACACTTAGTCATCAAACTTCACTTTCGCTCTAGAATGTTCCATAGAACTCCAATAATGCTCCAATTCGTGCTAAGACCTGTAAAATACTCTAAAAGACTCCAAAATACTATAAAGACTCTATAAAACAGACTTATATCATGGTCTAAACAGGATAAAAACCATGATATATCAACAGCCATGCGGCATAATTCGATTAGCCAGGTGAATTGTGCTTTTGTAGATAATGATTCGCTAAAAGATTGGAATAAAAGTAGATTCCCGAATCTCCAGCAATTCGGATCTCAGATCCACCCTTTCTCGCACCTTCGTAGCCCTTGACCGGTTTGGATGAAGCAATATGGTGCCTTGCTGAAGCTGACGAAACTGTACAGAGGAGTGAGACAGGGTCACTGGAGTATAGAACTTTCATATTCTGTTTTGAATCAGAGTTTTGAATTTGTAGAAGAAGGAAGGAGTATAGAACTTTCATATTCTGTTTTCGATCAATTGAGAGTTTCTCTTGCTGTTTGTGTGTCGAATCTGAGAGATATAAGAGTATAGAAAAGAAAAGATCGTGGATGAAGAAGAAGGATCGTGGGTTGGGGGCTGATTCGAGAAACTGCTTCATGTTTTTTTTTTGCATTATCTCGTGTTAATATTTTTTTATAATTTTAAATGTAAATACATTCCATGTGGCAGAATTCGATTGGCCAGGTGACTTGTGATTTAATACATAAAGATTCGCTAAAAGATTGGAATAAAAGTAGATTCCCGAATCTCCAGCAATTCGGATCTCAGATCCACTCTTTCTCGCATCTTCGTAGCTCTTAACCGATTATGATGAAGCAATCTGGTGCCTTGCCGAAGCTGACGAAACTGTATAGAGGAGTGAGACAGAGTCACTGGACTATAGAACTTTCATATTCTGTTTTGAATTCAAAGAAGAAGGAAGGAGTATAGAACTTTCGTATTCTGTTTTCGATCAATTGAGAGTTTCACTTGCTGATTGTGTTTCGAATCTGAGAGATATAGGAGTATGGGAAAGAAAAGATCGTGGATGAAGAAGAAGGATCGTGGATGAAGAAGAAGGATCGTGGGCTGATTCGAGAAACTGCTCAACTTTTTTTTTTTTTTTTTTTTTGCATAATCTCGTGTTAATATTTTTTTTAATTTTAAATGTGAGTACATTCCATGTGGCAGAATTCGACTGGCCAGGTGACTTGAGATTTAGTAGATAATGATTCGCTAAAAGATTGGAATAAAAGTAGATTCCCGAATCTCCAGCAATTCGGATCTCAGATCCACTCTTTCTCGCATATTCGTAGTCCTTAACTGGTTCCGATGAAGCAATATGGTGCCTTTCCGAAGCTGACGAAACTATACAGAGGAGTGAGACAGAGTCACTGGAGTATAGAACTTTCATATTCTGTTTTGAATCAGAGTTTTGAATTCGAAGAAGGAAATAGTATAGAACTTTCATATTCTGTTTTCGATCGATTGAGAGTTTTTCTTGCTGATTGTGTGTCGAATATGAGAGATATAGGAGTATGGGAAAGAAAAGATCGTGGATGAAGAAGAAGGATCGTGGGCCGTGGGCTGATTCGAGAAACTGCTTCATGTTTTTTTTTTGCATTATCTCGTGTTAATATTTTTATTTTATTTTAAATGTTAGTACATGCCATGTGGCAGAATTCGATTAGCCATTTGGCTTGTGCTTTAGTAGATAAATATGAATCTATCCAGCAGTGACACATCAGCTTTTTGTTTTATGTGAGAATGACATATCATTAAAAAAATCAACCAATTAGAACATTTTATTTAATATATGTCAGCTAAAACTTGTACACATCTAACTAAAATTAGACACATCAAAAACATCGGTCCTTGTCTTCTCTCTCCTTGTCTTCTCTCCTTTTCTTCTCCCTCCTCCTCTACCGCCGCCACCACCGCAGTCGATGACCACGAGGTCAAAGCCAACTCAGCTATCTAAATCGCCATGGCTAGGCTCAAAGAAGAGTTCCGGAACATTCTTCTCTCCCAAACATCTGTTTTCAAGCCTGATTCTCTTTTTCTCGAGGAATCAGTCTCCTCTCACTCTTCACGCACCGATATTGGAGAAGATAGCAGTGTAATCGCTGGCGATGTAACCGAAGAAGAAGAAGAATCGAATCTCTCAGTTGGTTCCGGTTCGAGCCGGTTAACGCGAAGAAGGAGAAATTACAGATCCAAAAGCAGCATACGCGAGATGGATCTGATATCGCCGGAGGCAGCATCCGACCTAAGGTCGATTGTTCAGAGAATGGTCGCCGCCGGTTACTCCCGCGAATGCATCCAAGTGTACGGAAATATTCAGAAATCGGCCATAGAAACAATATTCATGTAGAATATACGCTGAATGAATTCTTTATTAGAGAGATTAAGAGAATATATACATGATTACAAGTAGGGTATTTAGCATAAGTTAACTAATTACAATTTGGTCCTTTAGACATGAAGTATTTCTTCAACACTCCGCCTCAAGATGGATGTACTAAGCTAACACCAATCTTGTTCCTTAGATCCTGAAATTTGGTTCAAGGCAGTGGCTTGGTAAAACCATCAGCAAGCGGGTCCCTGGTGGAAACGTGAGCAACTCGTAATATATTTTTTCTGAATTTGACCTCAGATAAAATGATAATCCAAAGCAATGTGTTTCATCCGTGAGTGGAACACAAGATTTGCACACAAGTACGTTGCACCAATATTTTCACAGTATACCGTCGGAGTAGTCGGTAAAGAGACACCAAGTTCTGTGAGGAGTGAACAAATCCAAGGAAGTTCGGCAGCTGTATTAGCGATGGCTCTATACTCATGCCTCGGTAGATGAACTGGAAACACCTTGTTGCTTCTTTGAAGACCATGAAATGGGGTGATTCCCGAGATAAAAAGTGTATCCATTCGTCGAGACATAGTCATTTGAGTCACCGGCCCAGTCGGCATCCGAGAAAGCTTGTAGGGTTGGCTTACATTGCTTGCGGAGTAGAATGCCATGAAACAAAGTACCAGCCAAGTATCGGAGAACTCGCTTAACAGCTTGCCAATGTGATATGCTCAAATTAATACCCTATAAGTACTAAAGCAGTTGTTGTAGTATATATAGGGGTCGAACACAAGAACTCAGGATATCACACAATAGATTAAATAGATTTTAATTAAGCTAAACCAAAAGATGTAATTGAAAGCAATACGTAAATTAAAAGTGTTGTAAGTCGAAAAAATAGGTTCAGGGTAATTCTCAGGAAATCAATGAATGCAGATAAACTAACTAGTCAGGATTCAGATTTAGCGCGGTTCTTAAACTCAAATCACTAAAGTATAGCTAACCAACTCTCGTTGCGAAAACTATCTAAGCCAAAATCCTAGAATTCCAAATCTCTTTGCAAATCCTAAAGTCTAAACCAGCTTTTAGTTCAAGTTTGATTTGTTCACAAAACAACTAAACCAAATCTCTTTGCGAATAGTTATTTTGCTCACCCTAAGTTCTATCATGTAATTAATCGCACTCTCATGCCTAATCAATTATCCTAAGATCTATATTCCAGATTCGTCAACCTAGAATTAGCTTTGAGAACAACCTATGGTGAAGAACTAATTCAGATGGTGAATCCTAGTCAACTAACCAACCTAACATTCAAAGAAAACACTTATGAGAACCCTGAACCTAAAGTGGATCTACTCAGACATGGAGAATGAAAACAACATGATTGAATAGGTCATCAAAGAAATCAATAAGAAACATGAGTTCAGAGTTGTCTCTCATAGTGAAATCAAGCTTAGAATAAAGAATAGCCATCAAAGTGGCTGTAAAATCCTATTAAATAACATAAATCACGTTTTAGGGCTTCTTGTAAATAATAAAGTCTTCTGGGCAATTTTGCAATTCTTCATTTAAGTCGCGACTCGTGTCTGCTGCAGTGAGTATCGACCGATACTAATCAGTATTGATCGATACTGAGGCTTCAAATCGGGTACTCAGCTACACGAACTTCTGCTTTGATCCAAAATGCTCCAGAAACCTCCAATATCTCCAATTATGCTCCAAACGTGCTAAAACATGTAAAAGACTCTAAAACACTACAAAATAGTAGAAAGACTCTATAAAACGGATTTATATCTTGGCCTAAAAGGGGTAAAAACCATGATATATCAACTCCCCCAGACTTAGCATTTGCTTGCCCTCAAGCAAATAGAAGACTAAACCAGAGAAAGAGGTTTGAAAACATAAAGACTCACATGTTCATGAAACATTGCAATGACCCTTTTCCTTAGTGCTCCACATATCACCTAACCAGTTCCAAATCTAACCACCATGTACCTCTCCGTAGACATTCGCAGCTTGCCAGACTACACACATTATTTCACAGCATCGTTCAATCAAGCCTTCCTCGCCAGTTTCATCGTTGTGATTAACATCAAGAACCTTCTAGATTCGTTCCCATACAATATCATGACAAGAGAACCACCTTTTTCACACTTTTGGTATCATTTTCTCTCCCCAGACTTATTTCTTATTCTATTCTTTTTTTTTTTTAGATATGCATATACACATCAAGGTATAAGACGCGAGAATTGATGGTGTTTGCCACCTAATTCCCGGTTTTTCCCTCCCAATGTATCAAAGGGTGTAGGCGAATAATGGCATCATAGGAAAATCCTAGCCTCGCTTCCAATCCTTTGTGTGATCATTCCTCACCAAGTAGAATAATGGGATCATTGGAAACATTCCTAACCCTCTACTTATGAGAAAATCATTTCATCTTTTATGCTTTTGTTTATTAACTTGTAGCAGAGGAGAGAGATACTATTACTTTAAACACATGGGTTCCTTTGTCAGATATGAATGAAGAATCAAGCTATGTGAATACTAACCACATCGATGAAGTGAAAAAATTTGGCTCAGACTTTAAAGAACTCTGCAGGAAACATGGGTGTCTTCTAGTTAACCGGTCAGCCTTTGGATTTTTCATTAGGCGATATGTAACTGATTCTGTAACAATGGTCACTTAGAAGCAAAGTCAGAATAATAGAGTCAAGAAAAAGATCACAGTCTCCAACAAATTTTGACTCAATAAAACAACGAATGACTCAAAAACGACTGACTCTAAGAAAAACAAAAACAATGTCAGCGACTACCTCCCCCAGACTTAAACAACAATGTCCCCAGTGTTATCTAGCCTAGAGTTAATAAAAGAAATCAAATGGACGAAGTTGGAATTATGGAAAAAGAAAAATCTACCGTGATGGAATGGAGAGTGTCGACCGACACACAGCCTGGTATCGAGCGATACCAGGCTTAGGTCGATACATAAACTTCTTCTCATCGTCATTGATGCATGTGGTGTCGATCGATACCAGGTGGTATCGGTCGATACAGATCCTCTGTAACTGATTCACGCAAAACACAAGACACAAAAAATAAAACCAAAAACAAAAACAAAAGACTTATATACAGACTTACCAGTGGGTTGCCTCCCACCAACTTGTTTTAAGTCAGTAGCTTGACTCTGGCTCAGGTGATCTGTTAGGAGAAGATTGAGATCTTACTCCCAGGCAAGTTCTACAACTAGACACTTCCAGCTTCAGAGTTCTGCTCAACATGCTCTCCACAACCTCCTTTCCTTTCTATTTCAGCTCCGAAGTAAGAATGGCTCTAGCCTTAGAGAATGGTTTTGAGGTTTCTTTGCATTTCACCTTGTATTCAATCGAATCCCCATCACACTTCTGAGGGATTAAAGTCATAGAAGCAGCACCCTTCACTCCTTTGCTCTTCACCTTCTTCTTTGCCTTAGTCTTTTTGATGACTCTCTTTGTGATGATAGGAGGACTATCTAGAAGGTCTTTGACAGTTGGCTCGTCAGGAGGCTCTTCCCGATTATCAACTACCAACGTCTCTCATGTGACAACATCGATGCAAGAGACACGTGTGGGAGTTCCTCTAGTACGAATGGCTTCGTAGTACACCTCCTTGTCAATGTATGAGAACGAGATTTTCTTGTTGGGTGTGTCCATAATGGCACCAACCGTAGCCATGAACGGTCTTCCAAGAATTAACTGCGTAGTAGATCTTGCACTCATCTCCACAACTTGAAAATCAGTAGGAACCAGAGAATCTCCTACTGTGACCAGCAAATTAGGGATTGTACCGTGCGGAAGTGAGGTGGAACAGTTTGCGTATGTGAGAGATGTCTTGGGCGGACGAATATCAGCTCCCAATCTCTCTGCAATTTTCCTTGACATGACATTGAGTCCAGTCCCAAAGTCAACGATAGACTCTTTGAATTTAACTCCAGAGATAGAGCATGGAACTGAGAATATTACCGGGTCTTCCCTGTTAGTCAGCTGCTTTAGTGGAGGTGGTGTACTTCTGGCTTTTAGGAAGAGTGCCTTGATCTCTTCCTCAGTTTCTCTACAGTTTTGGAAGAAACACTCTAAAGGACGGTTTTCAAAAGCTTCTTCAAAAGATATACTGTGGGGAATCCTCCTGACCATCTTCTCGAAAGCGAGCAACTTCTCCGCAGTAATGGGGTTCATGAGATGTCTAGGTGGTCGAGGGTATGGTACCTTAGGTTTGTAAACCCTTTCCTTAGTCATATGCGGTTTCCTCGAAATTTCTGGGTCAAATCGATACTGGGCTTCTGCGTTGCGACTCCAGATGAGTGTCGATCGACACAGAATGGGTCCCGATCGATACTATTGTCGTCGAATATGAACACATCCATTTCAGGCTCAAAATCATAAAACTCTGCGAATTTTTTCTCATTCAGATCATTTTCTATCACTGGAATGACCTCTTCAGCACCTCTTACAGTGATTACATTGACGTGTTCATTTTGTAGATGAATCATCTTTCCCTTGACATCTACTGCAGTTTGAGCTACTTGAGTTTCCAACATCTTCTGATGAATACTGAGAGATTCAATTTTCCCATTCAGGTCTGTGTACATAGTATCCATCTTCCCATTGAAATCCACTGTCATCTTCTGCTGTCCCTCAAGAATCTGTTCCAGCATAGATTCAACTTTGCTTTCAGGATTTTTTGGTGGTGGAGATTGGTAGGACGAATTCCCATAGGTTCTAAAACAAGAACCACCAATGTAGTTAACATCCTCCACTTCATCTTCATCAGCAAAGTGGACCGCTTTTTGGGTTCTTCCCATCAACATATTGTGCATTGAATCTAACTTAGCATTCACCTCATCAATCTTACTGCCATCCAAGTTACCAGCTTGCGTCTTGCGCTCCATGTCTGCATTCTTGGTACTATTGCTAGAAGCCAAGTTCCCAATAAGCACATAGGCATCGTCAGGATACCTGGTGTTGAAATTCTCATTACTTGCATCATCTAAGGACATCTAATACCTCCAATCGATCCCTCTGTAGAAAGTACCCAGCAACTGAACCTAAGTGAACCCATGGTGCAGACAATCTCTCTGATATGACCTGAAACGAATCCAAGCAGCCTTGAGTGCCTCTGTCGGACCCTGAGAAAACTAAGAAATCTTGTTCCTGGGCTCTTTGGATCTCGCATCATCATAGAAATTATTCAAGAACACATTCTTCATCTCATCCCATGTAGTTAGCGAACCAGGACACAACTGCTTCAGCCAATAAGCTGCATCCCCACCAAGAGAGTATAGGAAGAGCTTATAGAAGAGGTAATCATAGGATAGTCCATGGCACTTGATGCTTGTAACCAAATCCTCAAACCTCTCAATGTGATCCATAGGGTGTTCATGAGAAAGACCATGAAAAATATGCTGACCCACAAAAGTGTATTATGTAGGTTTCAGCTCAAAGTCATTCCTCTGAA
>PKML01043676.1:147462-166811 GCA_002933935.1 Eutrema yunnanense | reverse complement strand
CAAGTGAATGTAAAATTATATTCAAACAAAAAAAATCGTTTTTACAACCGGTGTGTTATATCAAAGATTTGGATATTAATCTGAAACGAAATCGAAAAAAATAGAAAAGTTTTTCAAACTTGAGTCGAAAACCAGAGTTGGAGTGCATCCTCGAATTTCTTGTCTCCCAATTCTTTAATCGATGTTAGTCAATTTTGAACCTCTTTATCGATGAATTTGAACAATTTTCTGAGGGTGTTGCAGCTTCTCCGTGGCGGCGACCATTACGTTCCCTCCATATTGTGTGGATTGAGACCTGGAATACATACCTTAAGAGAAACATAGCTATACGATTGAGGCTCGTATCTAAGATTATTTTGATGAGCGCTTGCCAATCAGATGCGAAACGATTGTTAAGCAGCTTCCTTGTTAAACGACTCCATAATTCTTCCGAGAATCTGCATGAGAAGAACAAATGGTTCCGAGTTTCGAGAGAGTTCTGGCATAGTATACATGTTGAATTGGCTCCCACGTTCCAAGTTAACATTTGATCTCCCATTGCTAGCCGATTGTGAATAGCCAGCCAAGTAAACATGGAATATTTCGGAGTACCATACGAGAACCAAACTCCCTTAAACCACTCCACTACTGGTGATGAATCCCTTATTAGAGTCCAAGTGCTTCGGGTGTTAAAGCTTGGCTTGTACTTATCCAGCTTGTGTTTCCAAAGCGAGATGTCTTCCATGTATGATTGTAATCGCAACCTCTGCTGGTGTATACTCCTCCGTCTATTCCTTATCACCTCCACCATTGTATTTTCTCGTATTTCAAGATCAATAAATCCCCTTGGACCCGTGATGTCAAATAGACAGCCTGTATCCAACCAATTATCATACCAGAATGAGGCTGATTTGCCATTGCGAATATCAGCACAATGAAAAGTCCTTGCGAGGAGTCGATACTTCAGTAGTTTCCTCCACATCCAGGATCCCATACTCGTATTCTCTTGGATTGACCAGAATGAACCTTTTCGAATCAAATAAGTGTGGATCCATCTAACCCATAAAGAAGGATGAGAGGACAAAATTCGCCAAATCATTTTTAAGCAGCATACTTTATTTACCTCAGTTAAAGGTCTCAAACCCAGCCCTACTTCATTCTTTGGTTTGCATACATCCACCCATGAGATCTTCGCTTTTCTTGGATTGAGGTCAGGTCCAGACCAGAAAAATGTTGAGCATATTTTTTCGATATCTCGAATACATTCCTGAGGGAGTCGAAAAGCTGATAACTAGAAGTTTGTAATGCTCAAGAGGACAGAGTTTATCAGCTGTAACCGACCCGCAAGTGAAAGAAAATTGACTGTCCATGAGCTAATTCGATTACGAATCGATTCTAGCAAGGGCATGTAATCGTTTCCTGTCATTCTCTTCGTGAGGAGAGGAAGTCCTAGATATCTTATCGGAAGTTGACCTGTATCGAAGTGAAACCGATCTTGAATTTCTGCCTTCGCATTTTCCGACACATCAGCGAAATAAATTGTCGACTTTTCCATGCTTATTTTTAATCTTGAGATTTTCGCAAATTCCTCAAATATCCGCACAATACCTTCCACAGATCGAACTTTCCCATCTGAAAACACCATGATATCATCTGCAAAGCTCAAGTGTGTGAAACCAAAAATTTTACACTTTGGGTGAAAACCAATGTGCCTCGCTGAAGCTGCTTTATCCAACAGTTTTGACAGGACGTTCATACTGACAACAAATAGAAAAGGAGACAGAGAGCAGCCTTGACGAAGACCTCTAGAGCTTCGAAAAAACCCCGCAAGTTCACCGTTAACTTGTACTGAGAAAGATGCCGTAGTTATGCATAATGAGATCCAATGGATAAATCTCTCCGGAAATCTCATTGCTGTGAGAGTATTTATCAAGAAAGGCCATTGAACCGAGTCAAAAGCCTTTGATATATCAATTTTTATAGCACATCGAGATGATGCCGTATCTTTATGGTAGTCTTTCACCAGCTCCGTAGCAAGCAGCAAATTCTCGACTAGAAACATGTCTTTGATGAAAGCGGATTGGTTAAGAGAGATTAGCACTACAAGAAAACATAACGATTTCCGACCAGAATTCCGACCATCTTTAAGTCGTCGAAAATTTCCGACCAAATTCCGAAGAAAACAAAATCGTCGGTATATGGTCGGGAATTTCCGATGACTTAAAGATGGTCGGGAATCGGTCTAGGATTTCCGACCGATTTCCGACGAGTTTGTGATTGAATAACACTCGTTGGAAACATGTCGGTCTTCCAGACCGATTCCCGACTGATTCCCAGCTAGATAGATATGTTAGTATACCTGTTGCATTAGCCGTTTGCGGATGTTCGGACAGTCGGATATTGGATTGAATTTCCGACGATTACGGATTCCGACGAAATATATCCGTTAATCTGGCCGTTTTATAGCCGTTTGATTTTTAAAGTGGTCGGAAATTGGTCGGGAATCCGCAGAAAAATCAATTATAAATACAACTCCACCCTCATTCACAATTTACACTAGCGCTGGGCATAATATCCGGATCCAAAAAAATTAACCGAAACCGATCCGAAAAAGAGGAACCGAACCCGAACCGAAACCAATAAAATACCCGAACGGATCTTAGATTCCTATATTCGAAGAACCGAAACCAAACCCAAACCGAACCGAGAACCGAATGGATACCCGAAATACAATTATATACCCAAAATATTAATTATATTTAGACTTGATAACCCAAAATTACAATGATAAATTCGAAGATATGAGTTATTTTTATACCAAAATGATTGAGAGACCCAAAATAACCAAAATATACGAATTTTGTAGTTATGTTTGTTAAGCTTTGACCAAATTTTATTTAAATTTAACCAATTTTATTCAAATTTAACCAATTTTTATTTTAATTTTATGATTGTTCAGATACCCGAAACCGAACCGAACCCGAACCGAAATTCTAAAATATCCGAACGGATCCTAGATTTCCATATCCGAAGAACCGAAAATCCGAATAAACCGAACCGAATCCGATCGGATATCCTAACGCCCATGGCTAATTTACACCCAAAAAAACATAGAAAATGTCTTCTTCAAATCTAAACACTAATGATTATTTTCAATCGTGGATGGATAGACCACGGCAAGATCCAGCGACGAATCTACTGACGGATGAGTATGCATAAGGTGTTGAGGAATTCATGACATTTGCGACAAACAATAGCATGACATCGGAATACAGTAGATTATATTGTCCATGTCCTAAATGTCGGAATCATAGATTAGTCTCTGTTGGGGAAGTATGGAAGCATCTTTGTAGGAATGGGTTAATGCCGAGTTACAAGATTTGGTATACACATGGAGAAACTGATTCAGTGGTGCAATATCATTGTAGTGGTTTAAATTATTCGGGTAGAATAGAGGAACCAACACCGAAAGTAGATGCAAACGTTCAGATGGTGAATGATGCGTATCGCGAAAACGTAGCATCGTATGTTCCGAATGGTATTAGAATAGAGGAACCTAATTTAGAAGCTCAGAAGTTTTTTGATATGCTAGATGCAGCTAAGCATCCACTATACGAAGGATGTAGAGAGGGAATATCGCCTTTATCAACTGCAAGCAGGTTGATGACTATAAAGACTGATTTCAACTTGGCGGAGGATTGTGTGGATGCGATAGCTGATTTTGTGAAATATATTTTACCTGAAGATAATGTCTCACCGGCTTCATACTACGAGGTTCAGAAACTTGTAGATGGTCTTGGATTGTCGTATCAGATGATAGATGTGTGCATCGACAATTGTATGATTTACTGGAGAAAGGACGAAAACTGTCTCAAGTGCCGTTTTTGTGGGAAACCTCGATATAAGGAAACGGGTGTCAGAGTACCAGTTCTACATAAACGGATGTGGTATTTGCCGTTAACAGATAGGTTGAAGAGGTTATATCAATCGAGCGCACGGCATGACCTATGATATGGCATGCAGAACATAACTCAGATGGATAGATTGCACATCCCGCAGATGCAGAAGCGTGGAAATATTTTCAAGAGGTGTATCATAGTTTTGCGTCTGAGCCAAGGAACGCATACCTCGGGTTATCTACAGATGGATTCAACCCTTTTGGGAAACATGGGAGGCAATATTCATTGTGGCCAATAATCGTCACACCTTACAATTTGCCGCCTAGTTTGTGCATGAAACGAGAGTTTTTGTTCCTCACGATTCTTGTCCCTGGACCGGAGCATCCTAAGAGATCCCTTGATATTTTCTTGCAGCCATTAATTTATGAGTTGAAAATGTTATGGAAAGATGGTGTTCAAGCGTTCGATGTTTATCTCCAACAGAATTTCACAATGCGTGCAGTAATTATGTGGCAAAAAATGATTTTCCAGCATTTGGTATGCTATCTGGATGGTCGACTCATGGAAGGCTGGCGTGCCCGTATTGTCAAGATAACACTGATGCGTTCCAATTGAAGCATGTTCGAAAGACTTCTTGGTTCGATTGTCATCGACGATTTCTACCGCATGATCATCCATATCGTCGGAGCACGACATTGTTTAAGAAGAACAAAAAAGTATTTGATGGTCCACCTCCTGAGCCGGGTGGGAATAACATCATCACTCAGTTGAGAGATTTTGGTGCTGAGAAGACGGTTTCATATATTGGTAATGGTCATTTTCCCGTAGACAGTTGTGGCGAGTACCACAATTGGAACAAGAGGAGTATTTTTTGGGATTTGCCATATTGGAAGAACCATCTGCTGCGCCATAATAGATGTCATGCACATTGAAATTTTTTTTTTCGACAACATCATGAATACTGTTCTAAATGTGCAAGGGAATATGAAAGATAATTTAAAGGCCATATTGGACTTGCCAGAAATTTGTTCGCGGAAGGAACTCCATATAATGGCGAACGAAAAATCACTGGCCCCCGCTTTCCGTTTGGATGAGACTTCAAATGAGGAGTTCTTCGACTGGATTACGCATAGTGTTCAATTCCCAGACGGATACGCATCTAACTTTCGTAATTGCGTTAATATTGTAGAAGGAAAGTTTGCAGGGATGAAGAGTCATGATTGTCACGTTGTCATGCAACGCCTCCTTCCATTTGCCTTTGCCGGTCTTCTTCCTAGAAACGTCCATGCAGCTATTGCAGGTACATTTACAAAATTATAAATTATATCTAAATTTTACTAAATTTATCTAAATTGTCTAAATTTTACTAAATTTATTTATCATTTATGCTGGGATCAATGCTTTCTTCCGGGATCTATGCACAAGATCACTTACAGTAGACGGTATCCGAAATCTGGAGGAGAAGATACCGGTTCTCCTATGCAACCTCGAGAAAATATTTCTACCAACATTTTTCGATGTTATGGAACATCTTTATATTCATCTCCCTAGGGAAGCAACACTTGGTGGGCCAGTTCAATATCGATGGATGTATCTGTTTGAGCGATATATGTTCCACCTAAAGAAGAAGGTGAAAAATCTTGCAAGAGTCGATGGTTCTATTGTTGCACAGAGCGTGAATGAAAAAGCATCCAACTTTGCTAGCTACTACTTTCCATCTTCGCTGAAGACTAAAAGTAGACGACATGCACGTCATGATGATGGAGGAGAAAAACTGCCGTATCTGGTCTATGTCCCAAATCTATTTGCAGAAATTGGAAGGCTTAGTGGAAAAGGGAGGTCTCGACGACTAACAGAGGAGGAACAAAGGCATTTGCATACATATCTTCTGACAAACTGCGAAGACGTTTTTGAATATGAGAGGTACATCACTTGATTTTGAATAATGTATTTGTTTAGTAATTACCAATAATTAATCATTGATAGTATTTTGAATAATTGATATATCGTGGTTTTTATTTCTTTTAGGCCATGATATAAGTCCGTTTTATAGAGTCTTTTTAGTATTTTGGAGTCTTTTAGAGTCTTTTACAGGTTTTAGCACGTTTGGAGCATAATTGGAGATATTAGAGCTTTCTGGAGCATTTTGGAGCAAAACAGAAGTTCGTGTTGCTGAGTACCCGATTTGAAGCATCAGTATCGATCGATACTACCTAGTATCGATCGATACCCATCGCAGCAGACACGGATCGCGACTTATTGAAGATTTAAAGAATTGCAAATTGCCCCAAAAGTCTTTAATATTTACAAGAAAGCCCATAACGTGTTTAGGTTATTTAATAGGATTTTACAGCCACTTTGATGGCTACGCTTTCATTACTCTTGATTCTACTTTGGTTTTTGGAGAGACAACTCTGAACTCCTGTTTTCTATTGTTTTCTTTGATGATCTATTCAATCATGTTGTTTTCATTCTCTATGTCTGAGTAGATCCACTTTAGGTTCAGGGTTCTCATAAGGGTTTTCTCTGAATGCTAGATTGATTAGTTGATTAGGATTCACCATCTGAATTAGTTTTTCGCCTTAGGTTGTGTTCAAAGCTAATTCTAGGTTGACGAATATGGAACTTAGATCTTAGGATAATTGATTAGGCACGAGAGTGCGATTAATTACCTGATAGAACCTAAGATGAGCAAAATAACTATTCGCAAAGAGATTTGGTTTAGTTGTTTTGTGAACAAATCAAACTTGATATAAAAGCTGGTTTAGACTTTAGGATTCGCAAAGAGATTTGGAATTCCTAGGATTTAGACTTAGATAATTCTCGCAACGAGAGTTGGTTAATTATACCTTAGTGATTTGAGTTCAAGAATCTAAATCTGAATCGTGCTAGTTAATTTATCTGCATTAAGTGATTCCATGAGAAATACCCTGAACTATCTGTCTCCCAATCGAATTACAACTTGTTTAATTTACGTACTACTTTCAATTACATCTTTTGGTTTAGCTTAATTCGAATCTATTTAATCTATTGTGCGATTTCTGTGAGTCCTTGTGTTCGACCCCTACATATACTACAACAACTGCTTTAGTACTTATAGGGTATTAACTTGAGCATATCAAATTTGGCGCCGTTACCGGGGACTCAATTTCGCCATTAGATTTTAGCTTAGAATTTTGTCTAAATCGTTGATTATCGATCGACACCCTTGTGGTATCGGTCGATACTCGTCGTGTATTTTAGTTACTTACGTTCTTGACTTTTGTGTTTCAGATGCATGCCTCTTCGTAAATCAGAAGGAACAAGAACACTCCCCTAGTTGATTTGTCAAACGAGCAGCTAGCAACTTTGGAACGTGCAAACAAGAAAGCAAAGAAACCAGCAGAGATGAACAATCCGATGATTCTGATTCAGGATGCTGCTGGAACTTTGAGAGACCAAAAGGGCCAGTTGTGCAATGAGAGAGGACAACGTCTGGATGGATAGGGGAACATCATTCCACCTGATCCTGTTGTCGCTGGGAATATCGCTGGGAACGCGAACGCAGGGAATGCTGTGGCTGCTCGCGGTAGAACGATTGGTGAATACAACATGCCTGATCAGTTCTATGCCAATCGTTCAGCGATTTGTCCTCCACCTTTTCAGAGGATTGACTTTGAGCTGAAACCTGCATACTTCACTCTTGTGGGTCAGCATCTTTTTCATGGTTTTCCTCATGAACACCCTATGGATCACATTGAGAGGTTTGAGGATTTGGTTACAAGCATCAAGTGCCATGGAGTATCCTATGATTACCTTTTCTGCAAGCTCTTCCCATACTCTCTTGTTGGAGATGCCACTTACTGGCTGAGGCAGTTACTAGCTGGGTCACTGACTACTTGGGATGAGACCAAGACTGCGTTCCTTGATAACTTCTATGATGATGCGAGATCCGAAGAGCTCATGAACAAGATTTCTCAGGGTCCGATAGAGGCACTCAAGGCTGCTTGGATTCGTTTCAGGTCATATCAGAGAGATTGTCCGCACCATGGGTTCACTCAGGTTCAGCTGCTGGGTACTTTCTACAGAGGGATCGATTGGAGGTATCAAATGTCCTTAGATGCTGCAAGTAATGGGAATTTCAACACAAGGTATCCCGACGATGCTTATGTGTTGATTGAGAACTTGGCATCTAGCAATAGTACCAAGCATGTAGACATGGAGCGCAAGAAGCAAGTTGGTAACTTGGATAGCAGTCAAATCGCAGAAGTGAATGCTAAGTTGGATTCAATGCACAATATGTTGATGGGAAAGACCCAAAAAGCGATCCACTTTGCTGCTGAAAATGAAATGGAGAACGTTAACTATATTGGTGGAGCCGATTTTGGATCGAATCAGTTTAACCAGAAACCTTTCCAGAGCAGTGGCTACACAAGGAACTATGAGAGTTCATCTTATCAGCCTATACCTGCTAAGACTCATGAGAGTAAGATTAAGGCTATGTTTGAACGGCTGGTTCAAGGGCAAGAGAAGATGACAGTGAACTTCAATGGTAAGATGGATGCTATGTACAAAGATCTGAGTGGAAGGATCGAAGCTCTCGATATTCATCAGAAGATGCTGGAAACTCAAGTAGCTCACACTACATCGGGTGTCAAAGGAAATATGGTTCATTCACATAATGAACACGTCAATGCAATCACTGTAAGAGGTGCTGAGGAGATCACTGCGGTGATAGAAAAGATTTTGAATGCAGGAAATTTCGACGATCCTGTAGAAGATAACGACGAGGATTCAGCAAATCCCAGGGTGTCGACCGACACCAATGAGCATCAATCGATGCCCGTCCAAATCCTTTCTCGAGGCGAGTTAGAACCACGAGTGTCGATCAATATCCTACATGGTATCGATCGACACCAATTGTAGACCGAGCCAGAGATTCTGAAGAAACCGGAAGTGATCGAGGAACGTGTTTACAAGCCTAAGGTGCCATATCCTAGACCACCTAGACACCTCAGAGACCCTATTTCTCCAAAGCAGCTGCGTGTCTTTGAGAAGATGGTACGAAGGATTCCCCTCACACTGACCTTTGAAAAAGCTCTAGAGTACATGCCTCTGCTAAGTCACTTCCGAGATTGCAGAAAAACTGAGGAAGAAATTAAGGCACTCTTTATCGAGGCAAGACGAAAGTCACTACCGCTGAAGCAGTTGACCCAGAGGGCAGACCCAGGGAAATTCTCGGTTCCATGCTCCATCTCTGGAGTTGAATTCAATGAGTCTCTCGTTGACTCAGGGTCTAGCGTCAATGTAATATCAAGAGAAATTGCTGAACGATTGAGGGCTGATATAAGACCCCCTACAATGCTTCTCACGTTTGCAAACTCCTCCATCTCACCTCCATACGGTACTATCCTTGCTTTGCTTGTTAAAGTAGGCAATTGTCTGGTCCCTACTAATTTTTAGGTTGTGGAGATGAGCGAAGGATCTGCAGTGCCTTTGCTCCTGGGACGACCGTTAATGGCTACTGCTGGTGCGATCATAGACACGCCTAATAAGAGAATCTTTTTCTCTTACATTGACGGGAAGGTCTATTATGATGCCATCCCCTTTAGAGGAGCTCCCACACATGTCTCTTGCTTCACTGTTGTCACAGGAGATACGTTGGTAGTTGATCTTTTGGAAGAGCCTCCTGACGAGCCAACTGTCATGGACTTTTTGGATGGTCCTTCTGTCATAACCAAGAAAAACATCAAAACAGCTAAAGCAGAGAAGAAGGTGAAGAGCGAAGGAGTAAAAAGTTTTCCCCATGTGACTTTAACCCTTCAGAAATGCTATGGAGATTCAATCGAATATAAGGTGAAGTGCAAGGGAACTTCGAAACCGTTCTCTAAGGCTAGAGTTATTCTCACTTCGGAGCTGAAAGAGAAAGGGCATGAGTTTGTAAAGAGCATAATGAGCAGAACTCTGAAACTGGCGATGTCAAATTGTGGAGCTTGTTTCGAAGCAAGTTCTCATTCTTCTCTTGACTGATCGTCCGTAAAGTCAAGCTCGTGACGTAAAACAAACGCTTGGTGGGAGGGAACCCACTGGTGAGTCTGTACATAACTTTTTATTGTTGTTTTTGTTTTTATTTTGTGTTTTGTGTCTTGTGTCTTAAACGTGAAGCAGACTAAAAGGAGGAGTATCGATCGACACCAGTCTGTGTCGATCGATACCACACGGAGAAAGACCATGATTTGGCCAACGAGTGTCGATCGATACTGGTCTATATCGATCGACACCGTGCAAGAAGGTAAGTTTTCTCTTAAAATCCTACGGTTTTGTCTTCCTCCTCACAACTCCCCATCGATCGATACCGACACCATATCACTCTCAAATCGCATATTTCTCGTTTCTTCACCGATGTTGGTGATTCAAGTGCCTAGATTCATTAGATTTTCACTCTCTATCTCCTTCTAGCATTTGTTTCTCAGATCAGGAAAGGTATGTACTCGAAATTTCGCCTTTTCCATCCGATTTTTAGGTTTATGGTTTGTGAGATTTTACTCTTTAGCACTTGTTTTTCTTGACAATAGTCATTTGCTGAGATGCTCTAGAGTGGTTTCGAACCTTGCCTTACTTTCAATTGCCTTTAATTTGGACTCTTGGATAATTTGGAATTTGGAATCAGATGAACTGGAAATTGACTAAGGTGTCGATTGATACCCTCCAGTATCGATCGACACCACTCGTTTCTGCCGATAAAAATTTGCTGTGAATGCTGAGAAGTGTTGGATTTATGATGTGTCTTTCTGTCTTGTTTGCAGATGACATATAGGTCAAAGAGAGCCAGGACTACAGACGCATCGAGCTCTAACCCATCTGCTACGGATGTTACTGCAGCCCCACGCAGAGTTCCTTGGCCCAAACTGAACGAAAAGGCCACAATCCCTTGTCATCGAGATTGGAACGGGACGGAGAGAGTAGTTGCGGTGAGTGCAGATTGCATTTACAGACCAATCTTGGAGGAGTGGGATGATTATGACACACTGCACTATAACGCGTGGTTGAGAGTGATTATAGAGCATACTCGGTTTGTTGACGGAGTCTCCATGCGTCGCTTGGGCCTTGACACAGAGCTTGCCCGTTTGCTTGCGAAGATTGGTCTGGGCCGGATGGCCACTCAGCAGTACGACCTTTACCCTGACTTGGTTCGTCAGTTCATGGCGAATGTCTGCATCTGCTACCAGGACGAGGTTCTCTGGGATGCACAGGAGGGCACTTTGACTTTCATGGCTTGTGGAGTGAGGTACCGGTTACCACTCCCTGATCTCTGTGACATCTACGGTTTTCCGTGGGATTGCAGGAGATTTGTTCTTCCCGCGCAGCATTCTGACATGCAGACATTCTGGGAGCACTTCGGGAACGGAGCCTACGACTCCAATACATCCACTCAGATGGATATACGGCACCCAGTCCTGCGCTGTTTGGTTCGGATTTTGAGCACCACTCTCTTGTGCAAGATGGAACCGAGCAAGATGAGGGTGACCGAGCTTCTACTCATGTGTCTGGCTATCAGAGACATTCTTCCTGAGGAGGATTTCGCATGGCCTGAGCTTACAGAGGTCAACCTTGGCGCTGTGTTTGCGCATCATCTGGTCTCATTGAAGACCAAACCATTCACGGGGATGAGCACGAAGAAGGAGTCAATTGGTAGTCTTCTGACACCTATCTTCCAGCACCTCAGGATCAGTACTACGAGCTGCTCGATAGTCACTACGCGTCGGTATATGGATGAGAGCCATATGAAGAACCTTAAGTGGTTGAAGCCCGAGAGGCGTTAGTTCTTCACTACATCTACATCGCTCCCTAACGATGAGCTGAAAGACATTCTCGATGATCCCTCTCAGCTTCAGTTCGAGCCTCCACCACACTTGTTGGTTCGCGCACCTGCGACTAGACGGCGAGCTCCTGTGCCTGCACTTGCTGCTGCTGCTGACATTCCATCTACTTTTCATCAGGGAGGACGCGCCCAGCGATCGCAAGCAGCAACTTCCCCTATCCCTGCACCATCATTCCCGTCTGATTCGGAGCTTCCGATGGAGCCAGCCGCCTTTCAGAAGGTGATGATAGAGAGCATGCGGAGCATCTGGACTGCGATTTCTCGATGCCGCTGCATGACTGCCACGGACGCTGGTCCTTCGCCTCAGCCTGTTGATCCTTCTCCTGTTGACGATTCCGATTCTGATGGCGATTCTGAGGAGACGCATGATTAGTCTTCTCTATCTGCACGTTTGTATTTTTCTTTCTTTTTATTTTATTTTTCTTTTCTGTTGAACTTATGTCAGTATTTGTTTTTGCATTTGAACTTCTTTGGATTTATGTTTGATCTACCATGTTGCTTTCAACCTGTTTTTGAGTGTTCCTAACAGTGCTAACATCTAACACTTTGGATCACTTTCCCTGGGTTAAGCGATTCGATACCTGATTTTCAATCAGTATGTCGACATACAGTTGGTGTCGATCGATACCTGCCAGTATCGATCGATACCCTGTAAAGGTACGGTTTCTGTTTTTCATAACCCACTCAGTTCATTTGTTTTCTTTCACCAACTCTAGGCTAGATAACACTGGGGACAATGTTGTTCAAGTATGGGGGAGGTGTCTGCTGACATTGTGTTTGTTTTTCTTAGAGTCAGTTGTTTTATTGAGTCAAAACTTGTTGGAGATGATGATCATGTGCTTGAATTGTTGTTTTGATTTTGTTTTTGAGTGACCAGTGTTGCAGGATCAGCTCTAGATCGACTAATGAAAAATCCAAGGACTGACCAGTTGACTAGAAAACATCCATGTCTCCAGCAGAGTTCTTCTGAAGCCTGAGCCAATTTTTTGCATTTCATCGATGTGGTTAGTGTTTACAGAGCTTGATTCATAATTCATATCTGACAAAGGAACCCATATGTTTAAAGTAATGGTATCTCTCTCCCCTGTTATAAGTTGATAAATAAGAGCATAAAAGATGAAATGATTTTCTTCTCAGTAGAGGGCTAGGAAAATTTCCAGCGATCCCATTATTCTACTTAAGAGGGAATGATCACACAAAGGTTGAAAGCGAGGTTAGGAAAATTTTCTGTGATACCACTATTCGCCTAAACCTTTGATACATAGAGAGGGAAGAACCGGGGATTCGGTGGCAAACACCATCAATACTCGCGTTTCGGACCTTGATGTGTATATGCAGATCTAAAAAAAAAGAGAACATAATAAGAAATAAGTCTGGGGGAGAGAAAGTTATACAAAAAGTGTGAAATTGGATGGTTCCTTATCATGATATTGTATGGTAAAGAATCTAGAAGGTTCTTGAACATTGGCTGCAGTGATAAAACTGGTGATGAGGGCTTTATTTGAACAATGCTGCGAGATAATGTGTGGAGTCTGGAAAAGCTGCGAATGTCTATGGAGAAGTACATGGTAGTTAGATCAAAAGCTGGTTAGGTGACATTTGGGTGCTTGGGAAATGGATCTTTGCGACGGTTCTTGAACAAGTGAGTCTCCGTGTTTTCAAACCTCTTTCTCTGGTTTAGTCTTCTATTTGCTTGAGGGCAAGCAAAAGCTAAGTCTGGGGGAGTTGATATATCGTGATTTTTACCCCTTTTAGGCCATGATATAAGTCCGTTTTATAGAGTATTTCTAGTATTTTGGAGTCTTTTAGAGTCTTTTACAGGTTTTAGCACGTTTGGAGCATAATTGGAGATATTAGAGCTTTGTGGAGCATTTTGGAGCAAAGCATAAGTTCGTGTTGCTGAGTACCCGATTTGAAGCATCAGTATCGATCGATATTGCCTAGTATCGATCGATACCCATCGCAGCAGACACGGATCGCGACTTATTGACGATTTAAAGAATTGCAAATTGCCCCAGAAGTCTTTAATATTTACAAGAAAGCCCATAACGTGTTTAGGTTATTTAATAGGATTTTACAGCCACTTTGATGGCTACACTTTCATTACTCTTGATTCTACTTTGGTTTTTGGAGAGACAACTCTGAACTCCTATTTTCTATTGTTTTCTTTGATGATCTATTCAATCATGTTGTTTTCATTCTCCATGTCTGAGTATATCCACTTTAGGTTCAAGGTTCTCATAAGGGTTTTCTCTGAATGCTAGATTGATTAGTTGATTAGGATTCACCATCTGAATTAGTTCTTCGCCTTAGGTTGTGTTCAAAGCTAATTCTAGGTTGACGAATCTGGAACTTAGATCTTAGGATAATTGATTAGGCACGAGAGTGCGATTAATTACCTGATAGAACCTAGGGTGAGCAAAATAACTATTCGCAAAGAGATTTGGTTTAGTTGTTTTGTGAACAAATTAAACTTAAACTAAAAGCTGGTTTAGACTTTAGGATTCGCAAAGAGATTTGGAATTCTACGATCTACGCTTAGATAGTTTTCGCAACGAGAGTTGGTTAGCTATATCTTAGTGATTTGAGTTCAAGAACTGCGCTAAATCTGAATCATGTTAGTTAGTTTATCTGCATTTATTGATTTCCTGAGAAATACCCAGAACCTATCTTTCTCCAATCGAATTTACGTTTTGCTTTCAATTACATTGATTTCTTAGCTTAATTCTCATCTATATAATCTATTGTGTGTTTCCGTGAGTCTCTGTGGATTCGATCCCTAAGTACTACAACTGACAAAGCTTTCGTACTTTAGGGTATTAATTTGAGCTTATCAAATTTGGCGCCGTTGCCGGGGACTCCATTCGCCATTAGATTTTAGTCTGAGAATTTCGACTAAGTTCGTCGGTATCGATCAATACTATCTAGTGTCGGTCGATACTCGTCGTTTTCTTTTTGTTGATATCGATCGACACCACCCAGTGTCGGTCGATACTCAACGTGTTTTTTGTTACTTTCGTACCTTGCCTAGTGTGTTTCAGGTGTATGCCACTTGTGGAACGCACAAACAGAAGAGAAAAGAAGCCAGCAGAGATGAACAATCCAATGATTTTGATTCAGGATGCAGCTGGAGCTTTGAGAGACCAAGAGAGTCAGTTGTGCAATGAGAGAGGGCAGCGACTTGATGAAGCTGGAAATATCATTGTCCCTGCAATTGATGTGAATGCAGGGAATGTTGTGGCTGCTCGCGGTAGAACGATTGGTGAATACAACATGCCTGATTAGTTCTATGCCAATCGATCAGCGATTCGCCCTCTTGCTTTTCAGAGGAATGACTTTGAGCTGGAACCTGCATATTTCACTCTTTTGGGTCAGCATCCTTTTCATGGTCTTTCCAATGAACATCCCATGGACCATATTGAGAGGTTTGAGGATTTGGTCACTAGCATCAAGAGCAATGGAGTGTCCTATGACTACCTTTTCTGTAAGCTCTTCCCATACTCTCTTGGTGGCTGAACCAGTTACCTCCTGGATTACTGACTACTTGGGAAGAGACTAAGACTGCTTTCCTAAATAACTTCTATGATGATGCACGATCCGAGGATCTCAGGAACAAGATTTCTCAAGGACCGACTGAGGCACTCAAGGCTGCTTGGATTTGTTTCAAGTCATATCAGAGAGATTGCCCGCACCATGGTTTCACTCAGGTTCAGTTGATGGGTACTTTCTACAGAGGAGTCGATTGGAGGTATCATATGTCCTTAGATGCTGCAAGTAATGGGAATTTCAACACCAGGTATCCCGACGATGCCTATGTGCTTATTGAGAACTTGGTTTCTAGCAATAGTACCAAGAATGCAGACATGGAGAGCAAGAAGCAAGCTGATAACTTGGATTGCAGTCAGATTGCTGAGGTGAATGCTAAGTTAGTTTCAATGCACAATTTGTTGATGGGAAAGCAGCAGAAGGCTATTCGCCTTGCTAAAGAGGACGAAGTGGAATATGTTAACCACATTGATGGAGTTGGATTTCAATATCAAAGGTATTAATGCCCACCCACACCACCCAAAACTTCTGAGAGCAAGTTTGAGTCTATGCTTGAACAGATTCTTCAGGGACAGCAGCAGATCACAGTGAATCTCAATGGAAAGATAGACGCTACGTACACAGATCTGAACGGAAAAATCGAGGCCCTCAGTACTCATCAGAAGATGCTAGAAACTCAAATAGCTCAGACTGCATCAACTGTCAAGGGACCGATGGTTCATTCACAGAACGAATACGTCCCTCATGCCAAGGATGACGATGCGATTTCGAACACCACCCATGTGTCGACCGATACTCCCTTGTATCGATCGACACACGTCCAAAGTTCTGCCAGGGACGATTCCAAAGCGAAAGTATCGACCGACACCACCGAGTATCGATCGACACCAGTCCAAATACATTCTCGAGACGTATCAAAGTCTGTGTCGATCTATACCACTAGTTGTGTCGATCGACACCCCTTGTAGACTAAGCCAGAAATTGTGAAAAAACCGGCGATAACAGAAGAACGTGTTTACAAACCCAAGGCGTCATACCCCATGCCGCCCAGACACCTCATAGAACCTATTTCTCCAAAGCAGCTTCTTGGCTTTACGAAGATGGTACGAATGATTCCCCTCACACTGACTTTTGAAGAAGCTATAGAGTACGGCCCTCTGCTGAGTCACTTTCGAGATTGCAGAGAAACTGAGGAAGAAATTAAGGCACTATTCATCTAGGCAAGAAGCACGTCACTACCGATGAGGAAGTTGACCAAGAGGGAAGACCCAGGGGTATTCTCAGTTCCATGCTCTATCTCTGGGGTTGAGTTCAAAGAGTCTCTCGTTGACTCGGGGGCTAGCGTCAATGTCATGTCAAAGGCAATTGCATAGAGATTGGAAGCTGATATTCGATCTCCCAAGTCATCTATCACATTCGCGAACAGTTCCACCTCACTTCCATATGGTACAATCCCTGATTTGATGGTTAAAGTAGGAGATTGCCTGGTTCCTACTGACTTTCAGGTTGTGGAGATGAACGCACAATCTCGTACGCAGTTGATTCTTGGAAGACCGTTTATGGCTACGGTTGGTGCCATTATGGATACACCCAGCAAGAGAATCTCGTTCTCATACATTAACAAGGAGGTGTACTACGAAGCCATCCCTACTAGAGGAACTCCCACACATATCTCTTGCATCACCATTGTTACAGGAGAGACGTTGGTAATTGATCTTTTGGAAGAGCCTCCTGACGAGCCAACTGTCATAGACCTTCTAGATAGTCCTTCTGCCATCACCAAGACAGACGTCAAAACGTCTAAGGCAAAGAAGAAGGTGAAGAGCAAAGGAGTAAAAAGTGTTCCCCATATGACTTTAATCCCTCAGAAGTGTGATGGGGATTCAATTGAATACAAGGTGAAGTGCAAAGGAACTTCGAAACCATTCTCTAAGGCTAGAGTTCTTCTTACTTCGGAGCTGAAAGAGAAAGGAAATGAGTTTATGGAGAGCATTATGAGCAGAATTCTGAAGCTGGCGATGTCAAGTTGTGGAGCCTGTTTTCTGCAAGTTCTCATTCTTATCTTGACTGATCGTCCGTACAGTCAAGCTACTGACTTTAAACGAGCGCTAGGTGGGAGGCAACCCACTGGTGAGTTTGTTTTTGAGTCTTTTTATTTTTATTTTTTGTTTTGTGTTTGTGTCAGGATAAACAAGGAGCAAAACACGAAATCGCCCGTGTGTCGATCAATACCTTACTGGTATCAGTCGACACCCTACGCGAATTAGAAAAGTTCATCGTGTCGACTTACGCCTGGTATCGCTCGATACCAGGCCGTGTGTAGGTCGATACTAGATGTTCCAGTACGGTAACTTCTTGTTTTTCCCAATTCTATTTTATTCATTTGTTTTCTTTTACTAACCTTAGGCTAGATAACACTGGAGACAGTGTTGTTCAAGTCTGGGGGAGGTAGTTGCTGACAGCGTTTTTGTTTTTCTTAGAGTCATAAAATAAATAAAAATTGTCGTTTTATTGAGTCAAAATTTTGTTGGAGATTATGATCATGTGTTTGAATCTATTGTTCTGATTTTGTTTTTGAGTGACCAGTGTTACAGGATCAGTTCTAGATCGATTAATGAAAAATCCAAAAACTGACCAGTTGACTAGAAAACATCCATGTCTCCAGCAGAGTTCTTCTAAAGCCTGAGCCAAACTTTTGCACTTCATCAATGTGGTTAGTGTTCATAGAGCTTGATTCATCATTCGTATCTGATAAAGGAACCCATGTGTTTAAAGTGATGGTATTTCTCTCCATGTTATAAGTTAATAAGATGCATTAAAAGATGAGATGATTTTCTTCTGAGTAGAGGGTTAGGAAAATTTCCAGCGATCTCAATATTCTACTTCAGAGGAGATGATCACACAAAGGTGGAAGCGAGGTTAGAAAAATTTCATGTGATACCATTTTTCGCCTACACCTTTGATTACTTTTGATGGAAGAACCGGGGATTCGGTGCCAAACACCGTCAATACTCGCGTCTCGAACCTTAATTTGTATATGCAAGAAACATAATGAGAAATAAGTCTGGGGGAGAGAAATAATACCAGAAAGTGTGAAATTGGGTGGTTCCTTGTCATGATATTGTATGGGAAAGAATCTAGAAGGTTCTTGATGTTAGTCACATCAATAAAACTGGCGAGGAAGGCTTGATTGAACGATACTGTGAAATAATGTGTGTAGTCTGGGAAGCTGCAAATGTCTACGGAGAAGTACAAGGTGGTTAGATCTGAAACTGGTTACGTGATATGTGGTGCACTAAGGAAAATGGTCATTGCAATGTTTCATAAACAGGTGAGTCTCCGCGTTTTCAAACCTCTTTCTCTGGTTTAGTCTTATATTTGCTTGAGGGCAAGCAAATGCTAAGTATGGGTGAGTTGATATATCATGGTTTTTACCCCTTTTAGACCATGATATAAGTCCGTTTTATAGAGTCTTTCTACTATTTTGTAGTGTTTTAGAGTCTTTTAGAGTCTTTAGTGTTTTAGAGTCTTTTACAGGTTTTAGCACGTTTGGAGCATAATTGGAGATATTTGAGCTTTCTGGAGCATTTTGGAGCGAAGCAGACGTTCGTGTAGCTGAGTACCCGATTTGAAGTCTCAGTGTCGATCGATACTGCCTAGTATCGGTCGATACTCACTACAGCAACACACGATCGCGACTTAATGAAGAGTTGAAGAATTGCAAAATTGCCCAGAAGTCTTTATTATTTACAAGAAGTCCCAAAACGTGATTTAGGTTATTTAATAGGATTTTACAGCCACTTTAATGGCTATGCTTTATTTTACTTTGGTTTTGTGAGAGAGCTTTTTGAAGGGAGACAAGTCTGAAACTTTGTTCGTCCGAGAGAAGATTTCGAACCCTCTTATTACTCTTTCTTATTTATTTGATGATTTATTCAAACATGTTTATTGCTTCAATTTCCATGTCTGAGTATATCTCTTGTTAGGTTTAGGGTTCTCATAAGGGTTATCTCTGAATGCTAGATTGATTAGTTATTAGGATTCACCATCTGAATTAGTTCTTC
>PKML01043676.1:124389-146693 GCA_002933935.1 Eutrema yunnanense | reverse complement strand
ATAGTTATATAAAACTTTATTAGTATTTTAAATATTAAATAAATAAGAAAATTTTTAATAATTTATATTTCATAATTTTCATAAGATTTAATTTTTTTAATAGTTTTCATGATTTTCGATTTAAAAACAAAAAAGAGAATTTTTAAATGTTATAAAATTCATTTTTAGGTTTTTTGAAAAGATTTAATTTTTTCATTGGTATATAAAAGGTTTTCATTATTTTTTTGCATAATTAATAAATTTATCATTACTCTTTTTCATAAATTTCTTAAAATGTTATGAATTTTCATAATTTTCATAAAAACCGTTTTCATAATCTTCATAATTTTGTCGAGTTTTTGGTAATATTTTGGGGTTTTTAAAGTTTGCGTTTTTTTGTTTTTGCGTTTTATTTTTAGTTTGCGTTTACGTTTAACATCTAACAATGTTTGCGTTTTTTTCTAGGTCATACGAGGGTTTCGATAACATTCACCTCGGTGGTTCTACTCGAGGGAAGCAACCACGTGCACATAACGGTTGTTCGAGTCGAGGCAGACAACCACAAAGTCCGGCAGCATCCAATGTCCCGGAGTCGAGCAGTCAAGTTCCTCAAATCATGTCCATCGAGGAGTTAGTCCAACAACCGGGCCGGGATTTGCACATCCGGCTTGATCCACGTCGAGTTGGAAGATCGACATGGTAAAAATATATAGTTCATATTTTATATATATAAATATTTTTAATATCAAATTGTTTATAGTTTATCTTTTTATTGTAGGTTTGGTATATCGAACAACGGGATTAGCAAGGCCATTCTGAGAATGTTCCATTCGATCCTCGACAAACCGTACAAGAAGTTTTCAGAAGTCCCATATGATGAGAAGCAAATTTGGTTTAGACAATTTGCGGTAAGTTGTCAATTACTATATTTTTTCCATATTTATAAGTATTTTTTAATTATTTTGCTAAGTATTTTTATTTATGTTTTCGTAGCAAGAGTTTACATGGCATCCCTCTCACACTGTCATGGTGGAAAAGTTATTTATGAAGGAAGCGCGTACGCAGTTCAAGAGACACATGAACGAGTGGAAGCAAAAGTGGAGGAAAGAGGCAGACAAGCCGAAAGGCTTGAATTTGGATGTTTGGAATGGCTGCGGACCATATTGGCAAAAGCCGGAGGCAGAGAAACTCTCGAAAACTAATTCGGGAAACCGAAAGAGTGAGCGCAACGGGAAGGGACATTACATCTACAACTCCGGTTGGAGCAGCTTCCAGACCCGAAAAATTCAAATGGTAATATTTTATTGTTTACATTGTTTTCAATCTTTAATTATTAAATTATTTATTCATATTTAAATTTATTCGTTTTTATAGACTAATGAGACCGGAGGTGTGCGTCTGAATCATTTGGATTTAATGAAGAGGTGCCACACGAGCAAGACAACCAGGCTTATTCAGGATCCCCTCATAAGGGAGATCTACGAGAACGTGATGAAGCAGAAGACCGAGACCGAGCAGACCCAACTGTCACTAGGTGACTCCTCCTCGTCCTTCGAGTTGGCGCGCGAAGAGATCAACCGTCTCGTTATCAACGTAAGTTTTTTTTTCTTATAGTTTTACATTATAATTTTATAATGTTCTAATTTATTTATATTTTCTACAGGAATTTCCCCTTGATAAAAAAGGGAGGCATCGCGGGGGTTTGGGTGCGATCCCGTTTATGGACGACCAGTGGTTGTCTTCGGGTTCTTGATTCTCTGAAGATCTCGTCCAGCAGAATGAAGACCTGAAGTCCAAAGTAGAAGCTTTGGAGGCGGCGAAAGCGGACACCGAATTCAAGTTAGGTGCCACGCAATAGGAGCTTACGTAGGTAAGGACGGATATCTCTAGCATGTCGGATTGGATGAAAGTGAAGTTCCCGGATTTCCCGGGAACGAGGAGAACGGGATCGGCAACGGGATCGGGAAATGTTTAATGTTTACTGTTTTTTTGTATTTTCAAAACATTTTCTCTTATTTCAAAACAATGTTTTGTTTTCAAATGTTTTAATGTTTAATATTAATATTAGTTTTAATTTTTATTTTCGAATTAATTTAATTTAATTTAAATTAATTATTCAAAATTAATTATTTTTCAAAATAATTTCAAAATACTGTATTTCACGTCCCGTCAGAATTTAGTCGGGAAATGTTTAGTCGGGAATTGGTCGGGAAACGTCCCATCGGAATTGGTCGGCATTTGGTCGGAAATAAGTCTGGTCGGCATTTGGTCGGAAATAAGTCTGGTCGGTATTTAGTCGGTAATAATTCTGGTCGGTAATTGGTCGGGAAACGTCCCATCGAAATTGGTCGCCATTTCGTCGGGTAAAAGTCTGGTCGGTATTTAGTCGGGATTAATTATGGTCGGTATTTGGTAGGAAAAACGCTCATCGGACTTTTGTCGGCAAATCGTCGGCTATTACCCGACGCTCTTAGCGTCGGTAAATCTTCAGAAAATTGGTGGTCGGAAATTAGTCAGAAATTCCCGACCATTTTTAATTTCCGACGCGATAGTCCTTTCGGGCAAAATCGATCAGAATTTTGTCGGGAAAGCCATTTTCCGACGGTTTCCTGACCAATATGGCCGTCGGAAAACGGCTGCATTCTTGTAGTGTAGGTGGTGCAGAATCAATTTCATCATGTTTGCCATGATCTTTGAAATCACCTTGTATATCACATTGCTGCAAATATCGGTCTATAGTCTTTCATCGTCGTTGCCGAAGTCTTTTTTGGTATGAGAGCAAGTATAGTCGAGTTCACTCCTTTTGGGAGAAAGCCCTTCACGAAAAAAGATTGCACCGTAATTATGAATTCTTTTCCATTGATTGGCCATACCGATTTGTAAAACTCCGCATTGTATCCATCAGGTCCTGGAGACTTATTATTCGGCATAGAAAATAGTACTCCTCTAATCTCCTCGTCTGTGACCTCTTTTACAAGTTGATTCTGCTCCTTTTTCGAGCATCTGAACGGTAGCATTTCTTCCAGATTCTCCACCGATATCCCCTCATAATCTGTCGGACTATGCTGAAGGAATTCACGAAAAAAGCCCTCAGCCTCTGCTTTAATCTCATCGCCATTTGTTGCCACCGTCCTGTCGCGACATGTTATTTCCCGAATCCAGTTTTTTTTTTTCTTGCTACCACAGCTTTATGGTAAGTTTTGTTCTTGCGATCTCCAATTTTTTGCCAGTGGAGCTTTGATCGTTGCTTTAAGAAAACTTCCTCTAATCGTGAAACACTGTCCCATCGTTTATACGCTGTTCTTTCCTCCTCCAACAACTCTGAAGATGGATTCGTAGAAATTGCCTCTTGCTTTTTACAGAGGTGTTTATACGCTTCTTCGGTAGCCCTTGTCAAATTCCCCATTTTTTCCTTCGCTAGATTTGTAATCAAAGGCTTTAGGGCTTTCAATTTCTTTGAAAATCGGAACATTAACGATGTCGAGAGGAACGTAGGCTGCAAGGTATTCCAGAAACTCTCTTCCATTGGTTTGAACTCTGCCAATTCAGCAACTGCGTTAACAAATTTGAAAGGTTTTTTCCCCTTTCGCATTTCTCCTTCCAAGTGAATTCTACATCGTAAGTGGTCTGAACACCCTCTTGTTTCGAATACACTATACGAATGTGGAAACACTTGACTCAAGCCATTGTTCTTTAGAGCTCGATCCAGCTTCTTTAGAACCAATCCCTCATCTCTCTTGTTGCACCAAGTATAGAGCGCCCCATGGAAAGCCAAATCCTCAAGTAAACAGTCCCTAGTCAAGGCTTGAAAATCTCGCATTCCTGGAGGGATATGCGGGGAATCTTCATGGCCTGAATGTTCCTCAATTTCCAAAATCTCATTGTAATCACCCATACAAATCCATGGTTTGCTACGAATTATAGGCGAGTTATGGTGATCCCTAATATCATTCCATAAATCCTTCCGTTCATCTGCGAAATTGGATGCATAAATAAAAGAACAAAAGAATTCTTCTTCTTTGTCCTCCAACTTTACCGAGCAGGTAGTCATCTGTCCAGTTTTTAAAAAATGGAGTAAGCCTTGCTCGTCGATTCCATACCACCCAGATTCGACCCAATCTGTTGAACTTATAGTTGGTTAAAACCGACCACTCATTGAAGATTGATGATACTATTCGATTTGCTTTACTTTCCTTTACTCTTGTCTCCAATAGACACCCAAACTGAAAATCCTTACTATGTACCCATTTCTTTATTAGGGAATGTTTTGTTGATTTGTTTAAGCCGCGAACATTCCAGAAGAAACCCGACATCAATGAGATTTTTTTGTTTCGTCCTTTCTTACTCATAACACTAGGAGGGATATCCTTAATGTTTTCAGTCATAGGGTCCGAAAAAAATTTATGAGAAGACTTTGATGCTCTAGGAAGAGAAGGTCGGGAACCTTTTTTCTTCAGGCTGTTCATCATTCATCTTCCGCTATATTTTTGAAGGTGCTTCAATTTCTCCTTCTTCTTTATCTTCCTCATCCTCTGCCATCTATGTCTCTTTCAAGATATCCTCTTCCTTTTCATCTTACGAGAGTATGTGAAAACGAGACGGAGAAGCAATATTCATTTCAGATTCACTATGTTTTTCCCGGTGTCTTCCCGATTTTGATGGTGAAACTTTTGTCCAAACTTTTTCTGTCTCCCTCATATTCATTTCAACTCCTCCACAACTCGCATCCTCCTCCAAATCTTTCTGTTCATCCTCTGAAACTTTCCCCTTAGCCTTTTCCTTCTTCGAAATTTTTGTTCCTCCACGAATAATTCCCTCCTGCGGTTTGTTTATATTCACGATTTCCTCTGAATTTTCTGCCAGTTCAGCACTCATATTTTTACCTCTTTGACACCCCTCCAGAGACTTGTCCAGCTCCTCTGGAGTTTTTTTTGTACTCTCGATTTTTGTCAAAGCCAGTTCCAAGCCATTTGGACGCTGAAGAATCAGTTTTTTCGCGAATTTGCCACACAAACTTCTGATCGATGTCCCCATTTCTCATACGTTGTACATCGTGGCGGTAATTACGGGTATGAATATTTCACTTCTACCTCCTCGTCCTTTGATATTTTGAAGAGAAAAGTCCTTGGTAGATCTTTTTTCAAGTTTGCTTCCACAAAGACTTTGGCTTCCTCGAATTTCAGACATTGTTCCGTATCAGGATGAAGTCTCTTTGGTTCTCCAACTTTACTCGCAAGAAAACCAAGTCCCTTCCAAAAGTATATACTGTGAGGCACGTTTTTGAGAATTACCCACATCGGCATCGTTGTGATTTATGGCTGCTTATCCTCAATGATAGGACTCCATTTAGATACTACCAGTGGGACATCAACAATGTTCCACATACCTCATCTTGGAACCCTTGATAACACTGCTGAGTACTTGATTCTAAACTTAACCGTTCGATCATCCACCACAAAAACATCCACACGAATATATTTTTCCCCGAGAGGCCAAATCTTGTTGACGATTACATGTATCTTAGCTACATGTGGAGTTGCTGATAGGAAGCGACCAATAAGAAGGTCCTCCCATAAAGGCGTATCCTCGAGAATGTTTTTGGAACAATCACTGTCCCCGATTCATCCATCTCCAAACCATCGAAATCGAATTTGCTTAGCTTCGGATGATTCTTCACCACATTGGCCCATGAAGTCTTGGTCGACAGTTCCTTCTCCTGACTCGTGATCGGCGGCATCGATTGATCAATTTGAGACGGCGTGACACCGGCGGTATGCTTCAAAACCTTAGTCGCCAAAATAATCTCCCTCTACTGGAGGACTCTCCTTTTCATTGAGAGTGTTTGGTTCCCTATCTATTTAGGCAAGTATTCCCGGAGATATCCTCGTCTTCTACCGGTAAAGAAAAATTTCCTTCTTTCAGAGAAGAGCTTTATGCAAGTTGTAGTAATTTAGGGAGGAGGTTTAGGTAAGTCTCAGTATTCTTTGAGGTTCTCCCTAACCTTTCAAGAGTTGAACGGCGGAAGAAGGAATCAACTTCTGTCTGCATTCCTTTGGTTCGTTTTTTGCTTTGGAGTTACACAAGGCACTGAAAGCACTGACCATCGAGGAGGGCAAACCTTTGGTGCTTTCAAACCACCATAAATATCGCTCTATGAATAGGAACATAATGAGCATCATGGGTCGAATGTTAAATCCAGAGATCCAGAATATGAAGAGCCTGGTTTGGGATATGCCGAGAGCTTTCAATCTTGTAGGCAAGATTCGAGGAGTGGCGTTTTCCAAGGATTGGTTCCAATTATTTTTAAATTATGAAGATGATATCATGAAGGTCCTTGGGAGTCTATACTCATGATGACTTGGGAGTTGTTCTCGATAGATGGGTTGAAGAACCTCCAGATGATTATTTGATTATTTTACCGGTTTGGATGATATTGTTTCACATTATGGTAAACTTGTACACTGAATACACGATCATAGAGATCGCTGAAGAAGTGGGGTAAGTCATTAAGTTGGTTTTCAATCCTGAAAAACCTCAGAGCAGTGAATATGTGTGTGTAAGGGTTTTATTCGATGTTTCGAAACCACTTAGAAACTCTAAATATGTCCAGATGATGAATGGTTCAATGGTCATCATCAAGATCGAATATGAAAGAGTGAAGAAGCGATGCTTCCAGTGTCAGAGGCTCACTCATGATAAACCTCGCTGTTCTCTGAATCCTTTAAATAAACATAGGTTGGCCAAAGGATTGTAGAAGGATGATTCAGGAAGTATTGAGAAGAGATAGCCTATTATGAAACCGAATGACCCTCTGTTTGGTGTTCTCTAAGGAGCAAGTAGGTATCAATGGAAAAACAGGAAGACCAAAGATTGCTAAAAGAAGTGTTAGATGTGACGAGACAATATATGATGGTCCATGATTTGATAGAAAGGAAAGCTAGGGAACTAAGGGTGAAGAATTCGATAGAAGTGTTAGAAGGAAATCTGTTGGGGCAAAAGACTTATTTGCGTTTAGAATCAACCCTAGTGGTGTCTGCAGATGTAAACAGAGGAAAAGGTTTAATCTTTCAGTTCAATGAAGAGAATAAGCAAGAAGTAAGCTAAAAAAGCTGATGGGAGGAGCCATAAAAGCAGGCAAGAACAATTCTGCTTTTAGTCATCTCATGAATCTATTCAATCTTCTTTTGTTGACTGTTCTACGGGTTTTAGAATGGGCACCTCTGGTGCTAGTTCTTCGGGGACAAGTACAACAAAGAAAATATTTCAAAGAAGATCTCCCTCACAGACCCGTAAAGATCAGAAAGCTAAAAGCAAATCCGGGGATGACAAGGGAGTGGTGTCACATGGGAATGAAGGGGTTAACGGTGCAGCCAAGAGGAAGCCATATGATGTTGGAGAGATCTCAGCCAAATGTGTTAAGAGCGATCAATCAAGGGTGGATCGGGAAGATCTGTCGTCTATCCAATAGGTCTTCTGAGCTGGAATTGTCAAGGGGTTGGGAATCTCTGGACAATTCAACATCTCAAGGAGATGCAGAAAACGCATTTCCCTGACATTTTATTCATAATGGAGATGAAGAATTATTTTGCTGTTTTGTTAGATATTCATAGTTGGTTGGGTTACAAGTGGTTTCACACGGTGGAACCGAATGGAAGGAGTGGCGATCTTGCTATCTTTTGGAAGGAATGCTTACATATTGAGTTCCTTCAGGAAGATAAAAATTTGTTGGATATGAAAGTTACAAGTGGTTCAAGAAGTTGGTACTTATCATGTGTTTATGGTGATCCGATTCAGAAACTGAGGCCCATAGTATAGGAGAGGATCACGAGAGTTGGTACTATGAGGAAGGAAGCGTGGTGTATGATTGGGGACGTCAACGAAATTTTGTCTAAAGAGGAGAAGACATGGGGTAATGAGAGGCATGTCTCAACATTCAGATCTTTTAGGACGATACTAGAAAATTGCGATATGAAGAAGATGGGTAGTACGGGTAATATATTTACATGGAGAGGAGTAAGAAAAATAGAAACTATCAAATGTTGCCTCGATAGATGCTTCAGCAATTCTACATGATTTTCTTTGTTTCCAAACTCTCATCAATGGTTTCTACTTTCTAGAGAGATTTGCGTCAGACCATCGATATGTCCTAGTTAAATTTATGGGAGAGCAAGAACCTTATAAAGGCTAGTTTCGGTTTGACAAATGGTGGGTTGAAGATCCAAATTTCGCTCAACTGATCTATCAAGCATGGAATGGAGAGCATAGAATGGCCACAAAATTAAGTTCATCTCGGATAGTAAATGTGAGAAGATCAATCAGCTACTGGAAAAAATAGAACGAGACTAACTCTGAGATAAAATTTAGAAGGCTGAGAAGAGGACTTGAAGAGGAAGAAGAAGTTTGATTTCTCTCTTTTCGAAAGATTTATGAAATCAAAGGAGATTTGGCGAGAGCTTTACCGTGATGAAGAGATCCATTGGAGACAGAAGAGTCGAGCAAGTGGCTTAAAGAGGGTGATAGAAAGACTTCTATCATGCCTCATTTAAGTCTACTCGAATTTAGAATTCACTACAATTCCTCATTGATGAAAATGGTACAGAACATTACACGGATAAGGAGAAAAGTGAGGTAGCGATAAAAAATTTCAAAGACTTGTTCAAAACCTCGAATCCGCAGCCGTTTACAGAGCTCTTTGAAGGCTTTATGCCGAGAGTTACATATAGTTAGAACACTGACTTGACTAGAGCTGTATCGAAGGAGGAAATTAGTGATGCAATTTTCTCCATTGACAGCGAAAGAGCTCCTGGGCATAATGGTTTGACATGTTTCTTTTTAAAGAAATACTGGAATATAGTTCAAAATCAATTGACAAAGGATGTGCAGCTATTTTTTGAAACATGGAAGCTGCAAGATGAATGGAATCACACTCACATCAATTTGATTCTGAAGATTACAAATCCTAAACGGATGACAGATTCGATGTTGCACTCCATCCTCGACAAACCGTACAAGAGATTTTTGGATATTCCGGCAGACGAAAAAAACATTTGGTTTCGAACGTTTGCGATAAGTTCGAATTTATTTAAATATTTTTCTATAATTTGAGATTTTTTAGCATTTTTAAATCAATTTCTGTTGTAGAAAGAACTTAATTGAAGGTATACCGACACGAAAATGGTGGAGACTGAGTTTCTAAAGGAGGAGGCCACGCAATTGTCCCGCAACATGTTCGAGTGGAAGCAAGTGTGAAGAAAGGGTGGAGATAAGCCAAAAGGCTTGAACGCGTCCGTGTGGAAGGACTTCATCACGTACTGGGAAGCCCCCGACACCGAAGCTCTCTCAAATACTAACTCGGAAAATCGGAAGAGTCCCCGAAATGGGAAGGGGATGTATATCCACAACAACGGGGCGACCAGCTTAGAAAAAACTGAAATTGAAATGGTAGGTATTTTGGTGTTTTTAGTTATTTCCAAATTTTGTTTTTAATATATTTATTAGTAACTAACGGTTTTAGTTATTTTCTAGACACAGGAAGACGGCGAACCTCCGAATCACTTGGAGGTGATGGAGAGGGTGCACACCAACAAGAAGACCAAACGGATTGATCAAGATGGTGTCGTCAGTGAGATCGTCGGAAAAGTGAAGAGGGTGAAGGACGACCTCGTAACCTAGAGATCGCATGACAGCTGCAGCGATTCCAACGACCTACCTCGGGTTGAAATCAACCGCCTGGTGCTTGAGGTAAGTACTAACTATATATTATCATTTAAATTTAGATAATTATTTCTTATGTTTTAATGTTTTGTATTGTTTTTGTAGGAGATACCCATTAAAAAAGGTCGTTAGCCAAGGTTGGGTAAGGTTGCGATCAGCGACGGCTCAATTTCTTAGGCCGGTTTTCCGATGGATCAAGACATTATCCGACAAAACGAAGAGCTCAATGATATGCTCAATTTAATACCCTAAAGTACTAAAGCAGTTGTAATAGTATAGCTAGGGGTCGAACCACAGAAGACTCACAGAAACGCACAATAGATTCTATAGTGTCGAATTACGCTAAGCCAAACAGTTGTAATTAAAAGCAATGCAGAAATTAAAGGAGTTGTAAATCAATTGAGAAATATAGGCTCAGGGTTTTTCTCAGGAAATCAATGAATGCAGATAAACTAACTAACAGGATTCAGATTTAGCGCAGTTCTTGAACTCAAATCACTAAAATATAGCTAACCAACTCTCGTTGCGAAAACTATCTAAATCTAAATCCTAGGAATTCCAAATCTCTTTGCGAATCCTAAAGCCTAAATCAGCTTTAATAACAGGTTTGATATGTTCACAAATCAATTAAACCAAATCTCTTTGCGAATAATCAATTTGCTCACCTAGGTTCTATCAGGTAATTAATTGCACTCTCGTGCCTAATCAATTATCCTAAGATCTATATTCTAGGTAGCTAATCTAGAACAAGCTATGAACACAACCTAAGCGAAGAACTATAATTCAGATGGTGAATCCTAGACAGATAATTAACCTAGCATTCAGAGAAATCCTTTATGAGAAAACCCTAAACCTAAAGTGGATCTACTCAGACATGGCAATTGAATCAAAAGACATGTTTGAATAAATCATCAATAGAATAATAACAAAGGTTCTTGAGATCTGATCTCGGACGAAGGGAGATTCAGACTTGTCTCAAACCAGAGTAAAATCAAACACAGAAATAAAGTTTAGCCTAAACAGGTGGCTGAAAAACCTAATTTATAAGCTAAAACACGTTCTGGGCTTTTTCTGTAATTAATAAAGTCTTATGGGGCAAGTTGCAGAGTCTTTAAACTTGTAAAATCGCGTTTTTCCCCGTCTACAGTGCAGCATCGATCGATACCTAAGTGGTGTCGATCGATGCTCAATCTCCGTGTCGACTCTTCTGCTCGACAGACTAGACAGTCTTCACGAAAACTGGCATAACTTCCGATCGCACCGTTGGAATGGCTTCAAACCACTTCCAAATGAAAGCTAATCCATTGATCTATCTGGTGTCCAAATTTGAGCTCAATCCATCGGTGGAAACGTCTCTGCATGACTCTGCATCTCGATATGCTCCAGAATGCTCCAAAATGCTCCAGTATCTTCAATTAGGCTCCAAACGTGCTAAGACCTGTAAAAGACTCTAAAATACTACAAAACACTAGAAAAGACTATATAAAAGGACTTATATCATGGTCTAAACAGGGTAAAAACCATGATATATCACTCAATAAGAAAGTAATAGCTTTGGAGGACGAGCTCACGACTGAGAAAGCAAAGAGAACGTCAATGGCGGATTTCATGAAATCAAAGTTTCCGGATTTCCCGTCGGATTTAGTTCGATTATGTTTGTTTTTTGTAATGTTTCTACAAAACTTAAAACCTTTAATAATTATTTAAGTGTATAAGAATTTTAAATATTATTTAACTTTCATTTTAGTTTTTTCTAATTATTTAATAAATAAAATAAAATAAATATTAAATATTAATAGAATTATTTAATGTTTTTCTAAAAATTCAATAATTTTTTATCCCTCGGAAATCCGTCGGAAATATTTCCCTCAGAAATCCCTCGTAAATGTTTCCCGATGGTTGAAAGTCCTCGGATAACAGTCGGACCTTTTGGCCTTCGGAAATCCATCGGGATATCCCGGACGGATATTTGGTCCTCGAAAATCTGACAGGTGTTTTTTCCCTCGGGAATCCGTCGGGAATTTCAGACGGATTTCGATTTCCAAGGAGATAGTCCCGACGGCTCAAATCCGTCGGAAATCGGTTTGGAATAGTTGNNATAAACAGAGCCAAATCAAGAGAAATTCTCCCTAATGTATCAAATCGATTTCTAACAAAGAACACAACACAACAAGTGTAAGAAAAAAAGATAACGACTTTTGAAACAAGTTAAACGAGAGGGTACGAAAATCCAAAACGAAAACTAACAGCTTTTAATCAACACCAATTTCACAAAATATCTGAATACAGACAATATGATTCTTAGATTAAGAAAAATAAACAAAACCCTAACAATCAAGTAAATCAGTTCGTGTGTATAACCCAGGAAGGCTAGTTTGTGAAGAGCTTCCTTCTAAATCAGACGTCGATTCTCAACCTAGAAAACAAACCGATTGAAAAAATAAAACAAAACGAAAGTCACAAAGAGAACGAAAATCAATAAAAAATCACGGGAATAGAGAAGTAATCAACTAACTGAAGCAAATAGAAAAGAAACTAGGACCCCAAAATCATTATCCTATGAGAATCGATTGCAATTTCTTCTTAAAATCTCCTATATGCAAATCGCTAACTAGTTCAGATTAAAGGAAAACTATGAGAAAAATGGGACTTAACTTTGCAAATCGAGAGAGATAGAAGAATATGGGTCGAATTTTAGATCGAATGTAGAAGAAAAGAAGTTAGAAATTCGACATGCAAAATCAAGAGAGAAGGTAGAAGAAGAAGGATTCTGTCGTGAACAAAAAAAGAGAAGGGCAGAGTGTGTCGATGTGAGGGTTTTTCCTTAATAAACATGTAACATAAGATGAGGGTTAAATAGTCATTTACCCTTCAGGTTTTACAACCCGTTGCAATCCAGTCGAAAAGTTGTTGCAACTGAAAAAAACAATGCCGCCTAAAAGAATTAAAAATACCGCCTAAAAGAATTAAATTTTTTGGTAATTAATATGCCACCCAAAATAATTACAAATTTACAATCCACTAATTAATATGCCGCCCAAAATTTTTGCTAATATATTGTTATTTACCCACTAAACAGAAATAAGATATAATTTTTAAAATTCATCATCTAAGTATTAAACATATGAATATATGAGTAAGAGATAGCCCTGGACATACTGGAATTCGGGACGATTCCAGTTCTTTCTGATAGAAAGATTTTGGACCCATTTAGAAATCGATAGGGTTTCGGGCCTAAAATATACCATAAAACCTGAAAATCCAAAAAATGTTGGACTCTTAGATATTTTAGCCATGAATGAAGATTGTTGTGGTGTTCTCTGTAATTGAATGTATTAAATTTACACTGTAAAATATATCATGCCCAATTTGGATAGTAGTTATATGAGTAAAAGGATTGGAACTTGAAATTTTTTTTTAATGACCCAGTTAGCAACGGAATTGCAAGTAAGCTTAACAAATTCGTTGCAAAATCAAAAATTCCGTTGCAAAATCAAGATATCCGTTGCAAAATCCATGCTATTCCTTTGCAAGAAGTGAAACCACATATTTGTTAAGTGTGGAACCACAATAGGATATATATATATGTTAACAACGATTCATTTACTTGTTATTGTTGTTTTCCATAAGGTTTAATGTTTGTTTGCTCATATTCGATTACAAAATTTTTGGAATGTGATAAATATGCCTTAGGTCATATAAATGAGTAAATGTATATTCATGTTTACTCTTTCTTAAGATAAATGTTGGACTCTTAGATATTTTAGCCATGAATGATGATTGTTGTGGTGTTCTCTGTAACTGAATGTATTATATTTACAATGTGAAATATATCATGCCCAATTTGGATAGTAGTTATATGAGTAAAAGGATTGAAACTTAAAAAAAAAATTTTAATGAGCCAGTTAGCAACGGAATTGCAAGTAAGCTCAAGAAATCCGTTGCAAAATTTAAAAATCCGTTGCAAAATCAAGAAATCCGTTGCAAAACTCAAGTTATTCCGTTGCAAGAAGTGAAACAACATATTTGTTAAGTGTGAAACCACAATAGGATAAATATATGTTAACAACGATTCCTTTACTTGCTATTGTTGTTTTCCATAAGGTTTAATGTTTGTTTGCTCATAATCGATTACAAAATTTTTGGAATGTAAAAATATGTCTTAGATCATATAAAGGAGTAAATGTATATTCATGTTTACTCTTTCTTAAGATGAATGTTGGACTCTTAGATATTTTAGCCATGAATGATGATTGTTGTGGTGTTCTCTGTAACTGAATGTATTAAATTTACACTGTGAAATATATCATGCCCAATTTGGATAGTAGTTATATGAGTAAAAGGATTGAAACTTGAATATTTTTTTTTTAATGAGCCAGTTAGCAACGAAATTGCAAGTAAACTCAAGAAATTCGTTGCAAAATCAAAAAATCCGTTGCAAAATCAAGAAATCCGTTGCAAAACCCATGCTATTCCGTTGCAAGAAGTGAAACAACAGATTTGTTAAGTGTGAAACCACAATAGGATAAATATATGTTAACAACGATTCTTTTACTTGCTATTGTTGTTTTCCATAAGGTTTAATGTTTGTTTGCTCATAATCGATTACAAAATTTTTGGAATGTGAAAATATGCCTTAGATCATATAAAGGAGTAAATGTATATTCATGTTTACTCTTTCTTAAGATGAATGTTGGACTCTTAGATATTTTAGCCATGAATGATGATTGTTGTGGTGTTCTCTGTAACTGAATGTATTAAATTTACACTGTGAAATATATAATGCCCAATTTGGATAGTAGTTATATGAGTAAAATGATTGAAACTTAAATTTTTTTTTTAATGAGCCAGTTAGCAACGGAATTGCAAGTAAGCTCAAGAAATCCGTTGCAAAATTAAAAAATCTGTTGCAAAATCAAGAAATCCGTTGCAAAACCCATGCTATACCGTTGCAAGAAGTGAAACAACATATTTGTTAAGTGTGAAACCACAATAGGATAAATATATGTTAACAACGATTCCTTTACTTGCTATTGTTGTTTTCCATAAGGTTTAATGTTTGTTTGCTCATAATCGATTACAAAATTTTTGGAATGTGAAAATATGTCTTAGATCATATAAAGGAGTAAATTTATATTCATGTTTACTCTTTCTTAAGATGAATGTTGGACTCTTAGATATTTTAGCCATGAATGATGATTGTTGTGGTGTTCTCTGTAACTGAATATATTAAATTTACACTTTGAAATATATCATGCCCAATTTGAATAGTAGTTATATGAGTAAAAGGATTGAAACTTGAATTTTTTTTTAATGAGCCAGTTAGCAACGGAATTGCAAGTAAGCTCAAGAAAATCAAAAAATCCGTTGCAAAATCAAGAAATCCGTTGCAAAACCCATGCTATTCCGTTGCAAGAAGTGAAACAACATATTTGTTAAGTGTGAAACAACATATTTGTTAAGTGTGAAACAACAATAGGATAAATATATGTTAACAACGATTCTTTTACTTGCTATTGTTGTTTTCCATCAGGTTTAGTGTTTTGTTTGTTCATATTTGATTTCAAAATCTATTTTTTTCGGAATTAGCAATTTAGCAACGGAAGTGCAACAAAATTCAAGAAATCCGTTGCAAAACAAAAAAATTCGTTGCAAAACCAAGAAATGTGTTGCAAAACAAAGAAATCTGTTGCAAAACCTCAATTGGATAATTTTGTGTTGACAACAAGTAGCAAAAATTTAAAACCTTACATTTTTCACGATGACATTTTATTCAATTTAATTTTGTTTTTTTAGAATATTTTTTTTCTATCTGACAAACGATTTATGAGCGTTGGTTGTTTATATAGAAAAACAAAGCAGCTGATTTGCAACAACTTATCAACACTCACCTACTTAGAAGGCCACGTGTAATTCATTTGCACCTACCAAATATTTGCAACGGAAACGCGTTGCAAACTAATAATGTATGTTGCAACTTTTGTAATGTTTTGCAACAATATCCATTGCAAGATTTTGCAACGTACTCCCGTTGCCAATTTTGTAACATTTTGCAATGATATCCGTTGCAAACATTTGCAACGTATTCCCGTTGCAAAATTTGGAAACGGTTTGCAACGAACATTGTTGCAAAAATATACCGTTGCTAAACAATTACAAATCAGTTGCAAACTTCCGACGATTTAGCAACTGATTATTTTTGAGAAATTTGGCAATGAAATTGCAACGAATTTTTTTTTGCAACTGAGTGGCAACGTATTCTGTTGCAAATATTTGTTACGAAATATTCCGTTGCAAATTTACTACTTTCTTGTAGTGATTAGTTTTCATAATGTATATATATATATAATTTTACTAATTGTTGATTGCGATCGGTCTATATCGAACCGGGCCAACCCACAGATCCGGTGACCCGAAGGACTCTCCTGGTTTGCTTCACGAATCATATTTCAAAACATTAATTTAATGTATTAAATAGATTTTTATAACATAAACTTTTTATGATCTAAATTAAAATCAAAAAATTTAGCAAAATTTTAACATCACTTTCGTTTGATATTTTCAACTTAAAATCTAATATGATTAAATATTTTTCCAAAATTTTATATTTTCTAATTTTTTCTATTGTCTACAAAATAATTCATGTTTGACAATTTAATATTAATTCTGGAAAAATATTTTTTAACATTTTTTATTTTTTAAATTCATGTTTGGCAATTCTATATATATTTTTTCTGATTTCTTCTTTAACATTATTTATTTATATTATACTAAACCAAAAAAATCTCGAAAATCTTTTGTATTTTGCCTAATCTAATCTATTAAAACAGAGTGTTATTTTGTGTCCAAACAAGAAAATATCAATATAAATCTATTCTTATTCTGGATAATTTTTAAACTTTAAATTTTTTGTGGATAACTATCCGTGTTTCCACACAGAATAATTTTGTTCAATTAAAAATTTATTTAATTAATCTGATTCAATTAAATAGTAGTTTAATTAATTATTTAATATGTATATATATATATATTCAATTCGTAATTAGAAAAATTCAGACTATGTTAGAAATTAAATTAAATATTTAAAATTATAAATAAATCGATTATTTCAAAATATGTAATTTAAATTTTATTAATATTTTGTTACGAAAATAATATTAGTTATTTTGAATTTTTTTTAATTTAGATTATGCCAAATATTTTAATAATCAAGGTTTTTAATGTTACATATTCAAAATTAACTAGATTAAAAACTATACCAAATTTAATATTATCTTTTCTCTAATATAAATATGCATGATCAAGTTTTTTTTAATGTTACAGATTCAAAATTAACAATTTTCATTGAAAGATAATATTAAATTTTGAATTTAATGTAGATTTTATTAGATTTTATCAACAGTTACAAACAAAATATTCATAATTAATAACAAAATATGTTTACTTCTAAATTTAAATCTTATTAATACAATCAGATTTATAATTGAATATTTTTCAAACTGAAAAAAGAATATATTATTAATTAGATTTGCACAACCATAAATTTGATCATGCATATGGACAACATTCAGTTACTAATACAAATTCAATATTTTTTATTTACATATATTAAATGATTAATATTTTAAGAATCACACAATTTTAGGAATTGTTAATTTAGAGTTAAATTCGAGATTGTCCATATTATGTTAATATTCGTTTACATTAATAAAGATTTATTAAAAAAATATTATCATAAAATCTAAACCATAAATGGTTATTCTATTCAAATTCAAAATTAAGAATTATACCACTAGCAAAACTAAAACATATATATTTTTTTTGTGTCCGATAATGAAAACCTTTATATTAGGCTATTATCAAAAATCACAAAACTAGTTGTTATTATATCTTTACAAAAATAATAAAACGGATATTAATTTAGATTTAATTTAAATATTCAAATTTAAATAATATTCTCATAATGACAGAGATGATAAACGATACTCCCTCTGTTTCATAATATAAGTTGTTTTGGCTTAAAGCACAAATATTAAGAAATTCAATTTTCTTAAAAAATATATCATTTAATATATAAATTAAAAACAATTCAGTCAATCATAAAAAGACTTCATAATATTATTGGTCACACAATATTCAATAAAGTTTTTTTACCTTTATTGAATATTGTGTGATACAGTGATATGACGCACGTGGTAGAATCTAGTAAAATCTTTTAAACCACAGAAATTCAACATCACCTCTTACCTGCAAAGATTTTCTGAAGATATTATATTGAAATTTATATATTATCCCAAATTCAGTATTATATTTATTTTTATATATTTATATTTGTAAAAACAAATTGAGATAATGTTAAAAAAGTTACAAATTACAACTTACAACATATCACTGTATCAGCATAATTTGATCTCTTAAATCGCACTTGAACATTTCTCCGTTACCGTTATGACTCTCAAATTCATAGAGCTAACAAAAAAAATGGCACACACGTCTCACCGGAGACCTACAAGTCCTACAAGTCACCGGAATAGTACCAGCCCTAGCCGTCTCCGATCTATGGCCCAATCAAGGCTTCTACGTTCAGATCTCCGATATATATATCTTAATCATTTAATTTTACCAAAAAACATTAAAAAAATCAAATATTATAGATTCATAATATAACAACAATACAAGATTGTTATATTAGCAAAACAAAAAAAGATTGTTTATCATTAAATTATTTAAAAAATGTTAACATATATGTTTTTTACTGTATCTTTATAATAATAATATATGGATATTAATTTAGATTTAATTAAGATATTGTAATTTAAATAATATGTATACTATTTTAAAACTTTATTAAGATTACCAATTTTTATTTGAAATAAAAAAAGATAATTCACATAAAGAAAATAATGGTCATATTTTATATGTAAAACTAGATTCTCACCAGCGGGCCCGCGTACAATAATTTTTATAGATTTAATGTAATGTTTGCGGATCCATCCTCGTGATGCTCTTGTCCTTGGGGTCTTTATGGGAGATCGGTTTTCGTTGTTAAAGCAATGCCAGGTAACAAAGAAGATTGAGATTTGGGTGACCAAGAACAAGATTAACTATGAGGATGATGACGATGTGGTTTGGATGAATTTCATGACTTTGTCAATTCCTAACTTTCCGGGTTCAGTACAGACCGGATCCTACTCTGATCAGCCAAGTTATTTCATCGACAATAAAAGACTTGTCGTGTATTCTTGCGATGAATCTGGCCAAGCTTGGATCTATGTTGTGGGGGAAAACAAGCTGATCAGAAAAGTCCAAATAGATTCTGTGGTTGATCCTTGGCCTTGGCATTGCACTTATTTTCCCAGCTTGGTCCCGGTTCCTCGAGGTCAAAGAGATGAATTAGCAGAATTACAAGTTTGATTTTATTACGTGCGTGTGTTTTCTTGTTTGGTTGTTGAGGAAGCTAAAGTTGATTTGGATTTTAATTTGGTGTTTTTATTCACAAACCATCTTCTTTGCTGCAACTAGAGATTTTGCTCATTTTCCTTTTTGTTTTGCCTCTTTTTGGAGAAATAAGTTCTGTTAGATTTTCTTAGAGCAAACTGTAGTTTGAACGTTTAACCCCCGTGATATTTTCGAATAATTTGTTAATTACTTGTCAAGTCATATATTTCAAAATTTATAATTTTTTGGGACTCTTGATAACTATGCCACATTTTATAACCAAATTAATAACATAACCTATATATTTTCAAAATAAATAAAATAATCTAGAGTAAGTATCAACATTGCATGCTTATTTGCTTACGGTTTCTACAGGTTGAAAATCCCAAAAAAAAATAAAAAAAAATTGCGGTACTATTTATAAGATAGGCGGCAATCAGATAGTTGACAAGTACACTTTCCACATAAACAAATAGCTTGTAATCTCGTTTGTGTAAATGGAAGGGAAATACAAACTCTTTCAAGGAGGAATCAGAACATGTCTCATTATCATTCTTTCAGCCCAAGACAAAATTGCAAGCAAAGGCTTCTTGAGAAAACGATAACCCAACGAACACAAGGAGATCTCTATCATGTAATTCCTTTAAAAAAAAAGCCCAAAAACCATCCTTGAAATAACATAACACATCCTTACTTATACTACTCGTAATGATAAATAACCGAAGAGAATAAATCTAAGATAAGCTAAGAGTTGGAAGTCACAACACAACAACATCCCTAGTTGGAACAAACCTCCAAACTTAGAGATTGTTATTGACACAATATAAAATCCAAAACAAATGACAAAGCCCAACACTTGAAACGAAAGAGAAAGCCCACCAAGTCATAGCGTAGAATACGCTACATCATTATTAATTAAACTACGTAGGATTTTAGTCGCACACACATAGAAAATGAGATTATTGAGATGTTTAGTATTCCGAATCCTGAGTATTGGCAAGAGGGGACTAAATTATCTAGAAGGGATTGGCTTCATATGTATTCGTTCACACATAGCATATGTATTGACTTCATGAAAAATATATATATACAGTTAGCAATGGCTTTAGCAGCACGTGATTATACGTAACTAAGGTACATCCCTTCTTTTTTGGCCTGTATTTTTGGTTGCTTATTTGATGATGTTCTCTTGGTTTGTTCGAATTACATAGCTTTCGATTACGACTACATAACCAAGGATGTTGTAATGGGCTAAACCCCGACTACTAGTGTAGCGTTTTTATGGGATGGACTGGGACTGATTTCGAAGGTCCTTCATTCGGCTCAAATGTGACCATTTCTGCGAGCATCAAGCCGGTCATACCTATCACAATCCAATCAAATTATAGGATATTAACCGGAGACACTACACATGATTTTACCAAAATCTAAAAGAGAACAAAACCTCATCATGGTTTATTTTAAACCGGTCATGTATAACTAACATTGGCCCGGCTGAGCCGGTCCGAGTCCATCCTTGGAGATAGCTCAGAGAAGTCTAGTGGTCCAAAAGAGTTGTTGCTTGATCAATGTTGACATTTCAAAAGATGGTAGGTAAAGGAATTCGTGTTTTTAAATATCCAAAATATATTAATTAGCTCATTGATCCCTCAAGAAAAATCAATGCCGGCTACTTAAATTTGATGTAACCATTTGAATCCGTCTTTAAAAAGAAAAATGCCACTTGTAGAGAGAATTCGTATAATGGACATGGGAAAGCTAAGTCCGCGAGACAAGGACGCGGAAGATGTAGTTGTCGTTTTGGTTTGTATGCACACGATAGAGACATATATTATTATTATTATTATTATTTTTTGATAACTCTGGCTATCCAGTCAAGCACCATGTGGTCGTTGTTGGTGTTGGATTTCGACCAGCGTAATCCGACCCACGAAAAGCCCATTAAATACCTAAAACATAAGCATAGCCCAGTCCACCCACATGCGATGAGCTCGTGTTCACAAGGTCGAGTACCAACAGTCCGTAGTTCGCGGAGGCTCGGTCGAAACAACTTCCCGGATTCGCGGAGCACGTGAAGACGTGATGATCGGAGGCGGTTCAGCTCGAGGACGGCTATAAAAGGATGTCGAGGCTTAGGTTTTAGGGGCAGAGTTCTTTAGGCAAAAAATACATTTATAAAATCTCCTTGAGATTTCCCCTCTTATAAACACTTTATTCATCAATACAAATCCAATTTGTCGAGTTTAGGTCTAAATTTACATTTGATTCATATATAGAAACTAGCCCACAAAGTTCATCCCCAAAAATCTTATAAAAAACTAAGTGTGCGATTCCGCATCCAAATTTTGGCGCCGACTGTGGAGAAGACCATATAGCTTTCTAGACACAAGAACCAGATCTTCGATCTAACGAGAACGAAATGGATCCAAGCCATTCAGAATCCACGAGGGCCACTTCCTCATCATGTCGCGGAACCATCAACGTAGCCCCCGAACAAACGCCCTTGGGATCGACGTCCCACACTACGGTGTTGACCAGCGCTACGGGTACAAACCCTATCGCGGTCTCCGGAGCGGAGTCCAATCCCACGAACCAAAGCGCACCGACACGACGCCCGAGCACGATCCCAATGTCACATAATAGCACGCCGTTGGATTAAAACCCCAATCGGGTCTGGATCAGACATCCTGATCCACCGACCATCGATCTGTCCACGTCCCGAACGGGACACGCGCGACTGATCTCACCACCCTGATATGCTCAATTTAATACCCTAAAGTACTAAAGCAGTTGTTATAGTAAAGCTAGGGGTCGAACCACAGAAGACTCACAGAAACGCGCAATATTTTATATAGTTGAGAATCAAGCTAAGCCAAATAGATGTAATTAAAAGCAGTGCAGAAAATAAAAGAGTTGTATTCAATCAGGAAAATATAGGCCCAGGGTTTTTCTCAGGAAATCAGTGAATGCAGATAAACTAACTAGCAGGATTCAGATTTAGCGCAGTTCTAGAACTCAAATCACTAAAGTATAATTAACCAACTGTCGTTGCGAAAACTATCTAAATCTAAATCCTAGGAATTCCAAATTTCTTTGCGAATCCTAAAGTCTAAATCAGCTTTAATAACATGTTTGATATGTTCACAAATCAATTAAACCAAATTTCTTTGCGA
>PKML01043676.1:108560-120102 GCA_002933935.1 Eutrema yunnanense | reverse complement strand
AGAGTATCGATCGATACCGACGAACTTAGTCGAAATTCTAAACTAAAATCTAATGGCGAATTGAGTCCCCGGCAACGGCGCCAAAATTGATATGCTCAATTTAATACCCTAAAGTACTAAAGCAGTTGTTATAGTAAAGCTAGGGGTCGAACCACAGAAGACTCACAGAAACGCGCAATAGATTATATAGTTGAGAATCAAGCTAAGCCAAATAGATGTAATTAAAAGCAGTGCAGAAAATAAAAGAGTTGTATTCAATCAGGAAAATATAGGCCCAGGGTTTTTCTCAGGAAATCAGTGAATGCAGATAAACTAACTAGCAGGATTCAGATTTAGCGCAGTTCTAGAACTCAAATCACTAAAGTATAATTAACCAACTGTCGTTGCGAAAACTATCTAAATCTAAATCCTAGGAATTCCAAATTTCTTTGCGAATCCTAAAGACGAGCGCATGGAAGCATACCTCAACGTTGTTCGCGAACTATCAGAACAACTTAACAAATTCGAACTGACCCGGATTCCAAGAGGAGAAAACACTTCGGCAGACGCACTTGCGGACCTAGCGTCAACCTCTGATCTGTTAGTTAAAAGAGTAATTCCCGTAGAGGGGATTGAAAAACCAATAATTGAGATCGCCCTCAAAGCTCTCACAATAAACGAGATAAACGCTGCCCTTGCAAACATACCGACCCAACAAGTTCCCCCCGAAGCGGAAGAACCCGAGGTCGATGCCACGCAGCCAGCAGACGATGAAAGCGACCCCGAGGAAGAACAAGGCGAGTACGGACCCGACTTCCCGGCCGAACCCGACTAGCCGATCCAGGTCGCTCCAACGGTCATTGGTGACCTAGAATCAGACGAGTACATCCAAAAACCGGATTGGAGAATCCCGATCTTTCAGTACATCCGAAACGGAATTGTACCACCCGAAAAATGGGAATCCCAAAAATTAAAGGCGCAGAGCTCGCGGTATTGCATAATGAACGAAAAGTTATACAAGCAAAGCCTCTCCGAGCCGTACCTCGTATGCATTCACGGCATAGAAGCACTCGCAATAATGGGCGAGATGCACGACGGCCACTGCGGAAACCATTTCGGAGGTAGCGCTCTCGCCATCAGAATAAAACGACAAGGCTATTTCTAGCCAACCATCATCGCCGATTGCGAGAACTACTCAAAGAAATGCGATAAATGTCAAAGACATGCTCCAAGCATTCATCAGCCGACCGAGATGCTCTCCTCAGTCTCGCCCTCGTACCCGTTTATGCCATGGTCCATGGACATCGTAGGACCACTCGTCGAATCCGGATAAAAAAAACTTCGCTTCCTACAGGTCCTCATCAATTATTTCACCAAGTGGGTCGAGGCAGATGCTTTCCAATAAACCACACAGGTCGAAGTAAAGGACTTCGTCTGGAAGCACATTATATGCCGACACGGGATTCCGTTCGAAATCGTAACTACATCAAGTGGAAAATACGCCTGACTACCTCCACCCCGAGGTACCCTAAGGGAAACGGCCACACTGAAGCCACGAACAAAACGATCATGAACCATCTCAAAAAGAGACTCGATTCAAAAAAAACAAAGATGGGCAGAAGAACTCCCCGGAGTTCTTTGGGCTTGTCGCACCACCCCTCACCAAGCTACGAACGAAACACCGTTCTCACTAGCATATGGGATGGAAGCGATAGTCTCCGCCGAGGTCTCAATACCTAGCCCTAGACGCGTTTTGTGTCCCACCAACAGCGAGCTAAACGAGGAAATGTTGCGGTACCAACTCGACTTCATCAACGAACGTAGGGACCATGCATTGATCAGAATTTAAAACTATCAGCAAGCCGCCGCCCGCTACTACAACTTCAATGTTAAAAACTGGAGTTTTGAGGTAGACGACCTAGTCTTGCGAAAAGTATACGAAAACACTAAAGAGCGAGGTGACAGAAAACTAGGGACCAATTGGGAAGGCCCCAACCGTGTCATCGAAGTAGTTCGTAACGGCGTCTACAAGCTCGCGAAAGTCAAAAATGGCGTACCAGAAAAACGATCATGGAACTCCAAGAACTTAAAATGATACTACGACTGAGTACGTATAATAATCGAACTACGTAAAGGTTTGATCCCTTGACGGAGTAAGTAGGCAGCGCGACCTGCGAGTACTAGACCTCGATATAAGATAAAGCTCGATTTTACATCATCTATGTTGCACGTGTTTCCTAAACACACCACCTAGCTCTCATATTGCCAAATCCTTGCGATCTCGCATCACAAACCAATTCACAATAATCTACACAAGATTCAAATCGATCTGCGAGCTGGATCACGAGGCAACCCACGACTTCGGACTCGCGAGCAAAAAACCATATCGCCTAGAAACATCGTGGTCTAAAAACGCCTCAAAATCCACCAGATCACCCTCTCTCACAACAAGTTCAAACACACACGATCAAAAGATCGCGCCAATACGACCTAACTATACGAAAACAGTTTGGCCAAACGCGGCCTCGAACTCAGAGGCAACTAGCAAGAAACACAATCTATGAAGACGACTAAGTCCTTAACACTAACGAGCTTCGACCTTGACGGTAGCTCACGAAAGAGAAGCATTCAAACGACTTCGAGTTCGTTCGAATCCCGATTTCGGGACAAGAAATCAAGGCTCGAGATGCGAGCTCGACGACGCACAAACACTTCGTCAAAAAATATACATGTATAGACATATGACGAAGTCCCGCTTCGAAACGAAGTTCAGGAAAATTGCTAAGGCAAAAGAAAAAGACTCAATACATTTTTCCGGGTTAAAATCCCCCGGCCAAGGCACCAAGCTCGCCGAATAAAAAAATCACTAAGTCTTTCAATTAAAAAAAAACGAGTTCTCAAAACAAACAAGGAGCCGGATTAAAACCTCCCGGCTAAGGCATCTTGTTCAAAAAATAAAGCAAAATGGGGGAAGGACAAACCCACTTCCCCCACCTAGTCCTCGACAAACTCGTCCGCCACTAAGTCGCCGGTGTTCCCCTCGGCTTGAACTCATCTCAACGTTCGTCGTGAACTGGTCAACACCGACCGGAGCTTGGGAAGTAGGATCAACCTCCGAAAGGGCAACGGAATCCTCCGAGATGGCCGGAAGGTTAAGCTTTCCGAGAGAGAAGTCCGAGACCTGAGCCGTCGTGAAGACAACATTGAATTCAATGTTGGGCCCAAATTCCACACCTAAAGCCCAGCCTGATTAAAGCACGCTCAGTAATGAAGGCTCGGCCCACGACGAGGTCTCACGAGACTGTTTACAAGCTGAAGTAAGAAAGGCACAAGTTAAAACGAGCATGATGGAAGCAGCAAGCATGCTAGAAGCATCGAGCATGAAGGAAAGAAAGCGAGCTCGAAGGAAAGGAAGCGAGCTCGCAGGAAGACAGCAGTACGAGCTCGACCGAAGTTCAAACATGGTCAAACATAATTACTTCACCTCCTAGAATCAAGCCTTGCATTTTAAGACAAAGGTTACAAATTCAATTCCAAGTTTTAAATTAAGATTTAGACGTTTATATTTTCCAGAGCTCGTATAAATTAGAACGGGAAATATATTGTAAAGAGACCGAATTCTCGACTAAGAATAACAACATACATTTTTCTCTTGATTTTCTAAATTACTCTCAAGAACATACAACATGAAAAGTCGGGAATTGAGGTTGTGAGATTCTGCTCTCACAATTTGGCGCCATCTGTGGGGAAGAGCAAAACAACTTCCTCTTTGTGACCTACGAAACCAACCACTCAAAAGAGGACAATGGTGGACACAACAAGTGCAGTGGTTACTACATCATCCGGAGTCATAAGCACCTCCATTCCTCTAACCCAGTCCGCCAACATTGTTTCAACAGACCTGGACGGAACAACAAGCGTTCTCATTACCACCTCGGGAGCAAGCATCTCGACCGGGATCGACGACATTGCCGACCCCTCGGGACTTGCAGTCTTGAACCAATCGGCTCCGGATCAAATAGCTGAGATCCGGAACCTGATATCGTGCCTCATAGAGCAGAATCGCTCAATGGCAGCACGCCAAGACGACCTCGAAAGAGCGAATCGGGCAGGCACCTCTGGGAGGCTCGCCCTCCCACCTGGGACACAATCCCTTTTTGCCCCTGGGCAGGGAGGATTGCCATTCCCACCTCCACCGGTGACAAGACTAAACTTTTCTGATATCAACGCCTCAACCAGCAGGACGGTCGGCTCAGCCACCGCCTCAAAGTTCAACTCGACGATATCGGATCCCATATTCACTCCTTCCATGATCTTGGTGGCGGAAGGAGAGGTTACGCCAATAGCGACCTTACCAGGAGTAGATCCGACATCGGATCTACTAACCAATCAGGCCCGCTCTGGGAACATAAATGAGATCCAACCTGTCGGAGAATCCCTGCTCCGCTTCCCGAGCAATAACGAAAACCACTTGGGATCCGGCAGCTCACCTGGTTTCGATTCAATCAAGAAGTATTGCGAAGAAACGAACGCCGAGCTACAGCGGATGAGATCACATATCCACGCTGCTCTAAGCTCAGCACCTGAGATAGACAGGGTGATTGATGAAGTCAATCATACCCCATTCACTTTACGAATCGCGAGCCCCCAGCTCGGCGATGTCGGGAACATCTAATATCCCCGATATAACGGAGAAACCGACCCCAAGGCATTCATGAGAAGTTTCAAATTTGCCTTTTCAAGGGTGAGACTACCCGGGGGTGACCTCAAGTCAGCGCGCGTTGCTGTTTCTTCGCCGAATATCTAACAGATTCGGCCCTGGAATGGTTCACCTCCCTGAAGCCGAACTCGATAGACAACTTCACCCAACTTCAAGCTGCATTCTTGAAGCAATATTCGGTATTCATCCAGATCGAGACCTCAGAGGCCGATCTGTGGGTACTTACTCAAAAGCCAGGCGACTCACTACGGACGTATATTGACAGCTTTAAAGCTGTCAAACCGAAAATCGCTGATCTGCATAATCCAACGGTCCTGAAAGCCCTCCAAAACGGATTGTTAAAAACCTCGAAATTCTTTGAGGAGCTAACAGTTCGGGAGCCTGTATCGCTAGATGATGCGTTACATCGCGCTTCGCGCTGGATCATCCTCGAAGAAGCGAGTGCACCTCAGCCAAGACAGCATGCACCTGCAACCTCGGTTAAGCAATCTCAGACAACCAACTCTCAAGGATTTAAAAAATTCGAGAGAAAAGAGTCACAAGATCAAAAACAAAGCCAGGGGATACACTCATACTCAGTGGGAAGCCCACCTCGTAATAGATTCAAGCTTTACGATCCCAGCAAGTGGTGCGATTTCCACAAGATCGAGGGCCACTCCACGGAGGAGTGCCACGAGGTGAAGAAGCAGCTCGCTGCTAAATTCGCAGCGGGAGAGCTGGGAAAAATCGAGCTGGAAAAATCTCCTCCGAGGAAGAACTATTACCCAACGCGAGACGATGAAAGGCGGGATCACCCATCCGAGGATGATCGTAAGCGAGAACGTTCATCTCAGGATGCGACGAGGCAAGATCCCCCCCCAAAGACAAGGAAACAGACATACCTCCTCACAGCACGAAAAAAAGAATTAACTTTATTCATGGAGGATCCCAGCTATGCCGCAACTCCGTAAACTCAATCAAGAAACATCAGCGAAGGGTAAACACCGACACACGTGACAGGACCCCATTCAAGGGACCTAACACACAAATTTTGTTCTGGGAAAGCGAGGCCACTGAACTAGATTCTCCACATTACAATGCTCTCCTCATCATGCTAGAAGTGGGTGAATACGAGCTCACTAAGATGCTCGTAGACACGGGGAGCTCTGTAGAACTCATCCTCCTAAGCGTTCTTAGGGAAATGAATATACCAGATCACGAAATCGAAGAAAACAAGATGGTGTTAACCGGTTTTTCTGGGGAAATCACGCTATCTCTCGGAACAATAAAACTCCCGGTAATAGCAGCTGGAGTAAGAAGAATAGTCGAATTCACGGTGATAGACAGGCCAGCTCTATTCAATGCCATCCTGGGAAGGACCTGGATACATTCAATGAGAGTTGTATCATCGACATACCATCAATGCATAAAATTTCCCCCCCAAAATGGGATCGCAACAATTAAGGGAAGCCAAAAGGAATCCAGAATGTGCTACATGGCAGGTTTCCAGATCGCAAAGGAAAGCTCTATATACCAACTGCAACGAAAAGATGAGCTCACATACCGACTAGCCAAAAAGAAAAATGGCCCAGGCTCCACCAGACCTCGCAAAGACCTTATCGAGAAAATCGTGGTCAACGAGTCTCATCCTAACCAGAAAGTAGGAATTGGGTCCGAGCTCAGCAGATCCCAAAGAGAACAATTAATAACATTTCTCAAAGAAAATGTGGATCCAAACCACAAACCAGTACGCCAAAAGCGTCGGAAATTCGGACCCGACAAGACCGAGGCTGTCAACAGTGAGGTCACCAGGTTGCTAGATGTTGGATTCATCAAATAAGTAAAATATCTTGGTTGGCTAGCAAATCCGGTTGTAGTAAAAAAGAAAAATGGCACCTGGCGAGTATGCATAGATTTTACGGATCTAAACAAAGCATGTCCTAAAGATAGCTTCCCACTACCTCACATCGACCAGCTGGTAGAAGCTACCGCATGACACGAGCTCCTCAGCTTTATGGACGCATTCTCAGGATATAATCAAATACAAATGAGCCCTGAGGACCAAGACAAAACATCATTCATAACAAAACGAGGAACGTACTGCTATAAGGTGATGCCATTTGGCCTCAAAAACGCGGGAGCCACCTATCAAAGACTTATGAACAAGATGTTCGCCAGCCTCTTGGGGAAAACGATGGAAGTCTACATCGATGACATGCTGGTCAAATCTCTGAAATAGGAAGACCACATAGGTCAGCTGAGGGAATGTTTCACCTTACTAAACAAATATGGGATGAAACTCAACCCTTCAAAGTGTACATTTGGGGTCGCCTCAGGCGAGTTCCTAGGTTACATAGTAACTCAACGAGGAATAGAAGCAAACCCCAAATAAATCACTGCGTTCCTGGAAATGCAACCTCCGAGCTCAGTAAAAGAGGTGCAAAGGCTGACAGGTCGTATTGCCGCGTTAAACCGGTTTATTTCCAGGTCGACTGATAAATATCTCCCCTTTTACCAGTTACTAAAAGGAAACAAAACATTCATATGGGATGACAAGTGTGGGGAAGCCTTTAAACAACTAAAAACGTACCTCTCCGAGCCCCCCCCCCATCTTATCAAAACCGATTGAGCGTGAGCCACTTTACCTATACATAGCAATCTCCGAAGTCGCAGTGAGTGGCGTCCTCATAAGGGAAGAACGAGCTGAGCAAAAACCGATCTACTACGTGAGCAAATCCCTAGTAGATGCCGAAACCAGATATCCACGAATGGAAAAGCTGGCTCTAGCAGTATTGATCTCAGCTCGCAAACTCATGCCGTATTTTCAATCACACCTCATCGTAGTAATGACAACACAGCCATTACGAACAGTATTGCACAGCCCCAACCAGTCTGGCAGGCTAGCAAAATGGGCCATCGAACTGAGTGAGTACGATATCGAATATCGACCTCGGACAAGCGCCAAAGCACAAGTACTAGCTGATTTCATTATCGAGCTCACGGCTAACAGCCAGGTTACCGGAACGAGCATGGAGACATGGCAGCTTTATGTCGATGGAGCCTCCTCGAAACAGGGGGCAGGTGTGGGAATCCACCTTATATATATCCCCGACCAACGAAGTCGTAGAACAATCTTTCAGACTAGGATTCTCAGCATCAAACAACGAAGCCGAGTACGAGGCCTTAATAGCAGGCCTCCGACTCACAACTGGAATAGGAATGCGCAAGCTAAATGCGTTCAGCGACTCCCAGCTAATTACAAGCCAGTTTCATGGAGAATACGAAACCAGAGATAGCAGGATGGAATCCTATCTAGCCATAGTCCATGAGCTAGTCAAACAATTCAAAGCCTTCAGTCTAACGCGAATACCACGGGGTGAGAACACGATAGCAGACGCACAGGCAGCTCTGGCATCAACCTCGAATCCACTCGTAAAAAGAGTAATTCCAGTATAAGAAATTGAAAAACCAAGCATCAAAATCGACAAAGATAGCGAGGTTTCGATGGAAATAGACAATGACGATATGAAGGTAGATATAACAATAGCCACAGTAACAGGCGACCTCCCACCAGAAGAGGAAGAAGCCATCGACCTGGAGCAAGAACTGCTTGACGCCAGGCACGTTATGCTCCGCGAAAAAATGATCGCGAGAGCTGACTGGCGAGTAGCGATTATACAATACATTGAGGGAGGAGAGGCTCCCCCCAGCAAGTGGGAAGCTCGCAAGCTCAAAACCATAGCTTCAAGATATTGTATAATCAGCCCCCGCCTTTACAAGCGAAGTGTAAACGGCCCCTACCTAGTATGCATCCACGGGCTCGAAGCTATTACGGTGTTATCGGAAATTCACGGAGGCTCGTGTGGCAGCCACTCAGGAGGAAGGGCACTAGTCGTTAGTATCAAAAGGCAAGGATATTTTTGGCCCACCTTGGTTGCTGACTGCGAAGAACATTCTAAAGCATGTGACAAATGTCAACGGCATGCTCCGACTTTGCATCAGCCTACCGAAAACTTATCCTCCATTTCATCTCCATACCCCTTTATGAGGTGGTCAATGGATATAGTAGGACCTATGGTAACTTCGGGAAAAAGAAGGTGTCGTTTCTTACTCGACCTCACCGACTACTTCACCAAATGGGTGGAGGCAGGAGCTTTCCAGCAAATTAAAGCAAATCACGTACATGAATTCGTATGGCTGAACATAGTCTGCCGGCACGGAGTCCCATACGAAATCGTGACCGACAATGGCTCGCAATTCATCTCAAATTAATTCCTCGAATTCTGCGGAGATCACGGAATCAGATTAACAACCTCGACCCCACGTTACCCTCAGGGTAACGGGCAGGCTGAGGCAGCAAACAAGCTAATACTGAGCAATCTCAAAAAGCGACTGGATGCTAAAAAGCAATGGTGGTCCGACGAGCTCCCTGGAGTGATGTGGGCCTGTCGGACCTCACCTCGCAAGGCAACCTCAGAAACACCATTCTCCTTAGCTTACGGAATCGAGTCTGTGGTTCCCGCCGAGGTCGCAGTTTCCAGCTTGAGAATAAATATATGTCCCATTAACGAGGAACTGAACAACGAAATGCTTCTCGACCACCTCGATGTTATCGATGAACGTCGAGACCGAGCACTCGTTAACCTTCGAAATTATCAACATGCAGCAGCACGCTACTATAATTCAAGGGTCAAGCAGCGAAGATTTCGAGTCGACGAGCTCGTCCAACGAAAAACCTACGAGAACACAAGGGAAAGAAAAGCCGGAAAACTAAGCACCAACTGGGAAGGTCCATACCGGATCTCCGAGATAGTAAAAGACGGCGTATATAAGCTCACCAGGATGCACGACAATACGCCCGAAATGAACTCATGGAATGCCATGAATTTAAAGAAGTACTATCATTAAAAAGACACTTGTAAAAATCGAACTACGAAAAGGCTTGATCCCTCCTCAGGGTACGTAGGCAACCTCACAAGGGTGCAGCTATTAAAATAATAAATCTTCTTTGAGCATGTTGAAAATAGCCTGAGACCTCTCAGATACCATCTACAAGCTAAAAGCTTTACCCTATAAATGAACAGCCTTACGAGCTAAAGCGTGCTATCATCTAGCACGACTCGACGTTGCGTCTAAATTGCAAGGTCACAACCTTTCTAGTCTCTAAATGATAATAACCTCTACGTCTAAACTGTTTAGGTTACATGCACGCCTCTAAACGGCTTCGACCTTGCGTCTTTAAATCGTCTGGTCAGCTCCCAAGGTCTCTAAACGACCTGGGAGCAAGGTCTCTAAACGACCTGGATCTTTGGCTGAAAAAACCGCCTTTGATCTAAAAAAGACAGCCTCTAAATGGCAAAAATTATGAACAAATTAAAAAGTGGATTTTTAAAAGGGGTCATCAAAATGAATAAAGCCTCCTCAAGGGAGCACGAGTTCAAATATAAAAATCCCGCTAAGGCATAAACAAGTTCAACAAACAAACCAAAAAAGGTTTAGAGGCCTCCCCAGGCACCAAGTTCTACAAAAAACGAGAACAGTAAAGATATTCCTAACAAGTAGGATCAGCTGGTTTATCCTCCAGAGCGTCTTGATTCGAGGGCAGCGGGAACTCCTTCCTATCCTAAGCTCCTGAGAACCAAGGGCCAGCTGATCATTTAATGATGCGCTTGTCCCAGCAGGCAGCGTAACTGAGTCATCGGACACCTGAGGAATATCAATTTTACCCAGGGAAAAATCTGATACCTGGACGATGGCGAGCTCCGCATCCAATCTCAGCTTCTCAGCCTGGATGCTCGTCTTTTCGGCCTCAAAATCATTGATGGTCTGACCGATAATATCATCGAGAAGAAGGATATTGGATTTGCACTCCATAATTTGAGTTTTGGTATCGACCTCGATTTTCTTCTTCTCCCATTTATCCTTTATCCCCAAAAGAATGGCATGATACTGCTTGGATATCTCCCTCCTCGCAGCCCTCTCTGCCTTCTTCACCATCTCTTTTTGCGTCGTGGCAAGCTTCTTCGAGTCTTCGGTAACCTTCTCAACCTGGACCCTCAAGTCCACTATGTTTCCACTAGCTGAGCGCAAACTAACTTCAGCAGCTCCAGCTCGCCCCTCGGCAACACGGAGGTCCACCTTCAAACCCTCATTCAACTTCTCTAACATAGAAACCCGAGTTAGAGCCTCCCGGGCAGAATCTTCCCATCTCTTGGCCAAAACAGCTTGATCCTTAACCTGGCCCTCCAGAAGAGCAACCTCGCCCATTCTCTCCTCGTTCCGAGTGAGTCTCCTTATCAGCTCGTTCCTTTCAGTGACGAGGTCTGCAATGGTCCTAGCTGCCCTCTCCACCTCCTCGGGCTGGGTAGCAGAACGAAGATCTTGCTCAAAAGAGGTAATCAGCTCATTGGCGGCAGAAACAGCCTGGGAAGGGAACATAAAAATTCAGCAGAGAAAATATCAAAATAAGGAACAAAGCAAAGACAATGAAAATTACATGGCCCATCGCACTTGCGAACTGAACATAGCCCTCAGGCTTTTTCATGTTCCTAAGAGATGGCAGGAAGCAAGACGAATGTCTAACACGCCTAAAGAGATTTGCAAGCAGGGAGTTGTTCTCAACAATTGCCTCAGGACCGTCAAAGTCGAACCTAAAGGCATTCGGAGAAGCACCTCCGCTACCCTGAGAACGAGGTATCACATGCCTCCTCGATGTCTCCTCGCCATCAAATCCATCGCCACGAGAGCGTTTGGAGCGGGACTGATGCTCGGCAGAACGACTCGGCTCTTTAGAAGACACCCTGGAAACTGACTTTTGAGGATCCCTAGCTTGAACATCATGTTGGGTAACCTCGGCTTCATCCC
>PKML01043676.1:86370-108130 GCA_002933935.1 Eutrema yunnanense | reverse complement strand
GCACAGCTCGCTGACCCCGCAGTATGGCAACTCGTAATCGTAATTCACCGATCTAAACAATTGGGCAGCTCGCAATCACAGCTCGCCGACCTCACAGTCCCGCACGAACTATTGAAACCGAACTTGGAAAAGCCGAGACCGACCTCGCACCTAACTAACAAACGCCGAGCTCAGTCTCGAGCTCAATCTCTCGTCTTTAGTAATTTTTGCAGGAACAAAGACGNACAACGACTAAAAGGAAATTCGACAAGATGCTGATTTTAACTCCAATCGGGCTAAAGAATTCTCCAAAGAAATCCGCCGAACTCGAACACTCCTTCGCCGAACTGAGGGGGGGGACTAATTGTTAGAGGGGGATTTAGCACTCCCCGGTTTAATCCGGTTTGAGTTGAAATCAGCCCAACAATCGACTTCAAGGCCCATCAAGACCGATTTAGGAAATAAAAGGAAGTTTCATTTTACTTGATAAAAAGAAGATTTCCTTTTATTGGAAAAAGGCAAATCCCGGAAAGAAAGGAGATTATCCTTATCGACTTTAAAGAAAAAGGATAATTGCCAATACAAAGTCAAGAAGGAAAAGAAAGAGTTAAAGACTTCAAGACTTATAAATAGGGGAACCCCTATTCATAATAATCATCAAAAAATCATACAACATCCTTTGTAACAAGAACTACGTTTTGGCTTTATCCATATTTGAAGGGTACGTAGGCAGCCTTCAACGGCACAACTATAAATCTAATAAAAATAATTCTCCTAAACTCTAAACTGAATTCGCCGATCTACGATATGTGCGAATTCTGGTTCCTTCAATAATTACTTCACCTCCTAGAATCAAGCCTTGCATTTAAAGACAAAGATTACAAATTCAATTCCAAGTTTTAAATTAAGATTTAGATGTTTATATTTTCCGGAGCTTGTATAAATTAGAACGGGAAATATATTGTAAGGAGACCGAATTCTCGACTAAGAATAACAACATACATTTTTCTCTTGATTTTCTAAATTACTCTCAAGAACATACGACCTGAAAAGTCGGGAATTGAGGTTGTGAGATTCTGCTCTCACATTCACCCTTCTTCTGAGTGACCTTGGGGATCTTGGCCTCTATAGTAGTATATCCCCTCTCCAGTTCTCCCAGCAGATCGAGGTTGGTAATCACCTCCTGGAGATCGATCTCGGCATCCGTCTTCGTATTCTTCAAGGCCCACTTGGTCTGGATGCCCTCGAGAACTTCGCCATACTTCGTCGAGAGCTCCCTCCTAGTAGCTCAAGCCGCCTACCGAACCTCCTTCTCCCGGGCCGCGACCAGCTCAATGTTCTCCCGAGAAAGCCGAGCCGCCTGTTCCAGCGTGGATTGGCTCTCATATCGGAGTGCGGCGAGGTGCTTCTCTGACGCCTGGAGCTTCCAAGATAGCGACGTCGAAGTTTCTTCGAGGTCGGCAGCCCGAGCCTCGAGGACAGGAAGTCTGGCGAGGTCGGCAGTTCGGTCAGCTTCTCGAGCCCTTAACGCTTGCACATCGGCGTTGAGGCTCGCGACGACCTGCTTTGCCTCTTCGACCTCTTCGGGACGAGGCGCATCTCTGACCCGCTGCTCGAACAGAGCGATCACCTTGTTTTGAGCCGCCAGCGCCTGAACAAAATAAAAAACCTATTAGAAATTTTTCTAAGGCAAAACCCAGAAGAAAATAACAAGCAAAGTACTCGACATACCTTGCCGTTCGCCGCACACATGTCGAGAAAGGCCTCCCTCTCCGACATATTCTTCAGGGACGGCAGCGGGCACCCGGTGGCCTTGCAGTGCCGAAACAGCGTCGCCAGCCCTTTTGGATCTTCAGTGACCGGGAAGTATTTGGCGTGATGGAACGACCAGTGAAACGGTATGTTCGCCGACGGGCCGTTTACCGAGTCGGAGCCCTGACGCCCTTCCGAACCTCGAGACTCGGCGTGCTCGCTTCGAGGACTATTCGCATTTGGGCGCGGCGTCCCCGAAGGACGTGACGTCGCGGACGGGCGCGGGCTGACTTCAGCTGGCAGACAGCTGCAGAAGACCCGTTCGACCTCAAACTAAGGGTGATCCGGTACCGGCCAGGGTTCGCAGCAGCCCCCTCGGCAACTTGGTCGAGCCCCCGGACCCTCACCTCGACGGGTCTCATCGGCACCATGACGGGAGGAAGGCTCGATGCCTCGCCCTGAACCGACATGTTCAGAACGTCGTTGATGGCGGCGACGAAATCGCCTGATCGGACCCGACCGGCGCTAGGGGTCGGCGGTTGAGAGGACCGGTTGCGGTAGCTCACCCTCCTTGACATGATTAACGGTTGCGAGGTACTGGCAGAAGAGCTTTCGTCCGGGATATATCGAAGTTGCGCGGCCGGGTTCACCTGAACTCGGGCCGGTTCGACTACTGAAAAACAAAAGACAAACAATGAACATCAGATATTTTTGTTAAAAATAAAAATATATGCGATGAACTTGCGAGGTAACGCACACTTCGCAAACCAAAAAAAAAACAACGCTCACTACGAAGTGGAGGGGGCTGTCCAGACGGTGCGAGGACACGAGCTAGAGGTCGACCTGGTGCGAAAGCCCGTTCGATCCTATTCCTCGTGAATAAATCCCAGTCGGTTTGGTCACGTCGCAACGCAGGAACAAGCACTCTGAGCTCGTCAGTGTAAGGTGACTTCTTCGGGGTAGCTGCAAAAACAAAAAAAGGGGGTCAGAATCTCGACAGCATAAGAACACGAGCTAACGATCTAAGTAAATAGAGCGAGCTCGAGGCTCGTCGCTGACCGACTGCTACGGTTCACTGCCTCGGGAGCCTGGAGAAATCAAAGTCCCCTATCGAGGCACGGTTGATCCAAAACTGGATAGTCCTGTCCCGCCAATCATCTCTCCTCGGGACCCCGGTAATAACTCTCTGGTGGGCTCGCAGCGACAAATAGAACATCCCTGGGAACCCGGGGTTATGCTTCACCAAGCAGAGGTGAAGAATGTCCCTCACCCGAAGAGAGATCCCTTTTTTGTGAGCTCATACGACGAGCCCGATGAAATCGTTCGACATCATCTGAGGGAAGCAGAGCTGGATCTCTGTGAGGAATTCGAGCAGGAAGCTCAGAATGGGGAACGAGAGGCCGCACTTCTCGAACAGCGTCACATAGGTGCAGCAGAACCCCGGTCTGCACCGCTCCGGCATTTCGAATTCGGACGAAATGGCAAGCTCGACGTCGTTCAGAACGCCGTAGACCTGCCGAAGGTTGATGATATTCTGTTGCGTCGTCACCGTCCTTCAATGGGGGCCGAAAAGCTCGTTTGGTTGCTTCGTGCATAATTTCGTCTGGTCGGCCATCAGAATTTAAGAACGAAAACTCCAAAGCAAAACAGAAACAAATTCCGGCAACCCGAAAGAAAGGGGGGGGAGAAACGTTGGAACCACAGTCAACCAAAAAAAATAAAATAAAAAATCAAATAGTACGAGCAAATCTCGAATTCGAAATCAAAGAAGATCTCTGTTACAGAAAATTGAAGCTTTGCCAAAAAAATAAAGAACCGAGGAGAATTCGAGAACTTACCTTAAGCGAAGTGATGATTGTGGGTTTATTGGGAAGATACAGAAGTTCATTTATAAAGGAATTAACCTCGGGCGTTAAGATCGCGGGATCTTTCACCTCCTCGAATCGCGACCGTTCGATCCCTAAAACCGCAATGATTACGGTATCTGGAATAGACAATGACGATATGAAGGTAGATATAACAATAGCCACAGTAACAGGCGACCTCCCACCAGAAGAGGAAGAAGCCATCGACCTGGAGCAAGAACTGCTTGACGCCAGGCACGTTATGCTCCGCGAAAAAATGATCGCGAGAGCTGACTGGCGAGTAGCGATTATACAATACATTGAGGGAGGAGAGGCTCCCCCCAGCAAGTGGGAAGCTCGCAAGCTCAAAACCATAGCTTCAAGATATTGTATAATCAGCCCCCGCCTTTACAAGCGAAGTGTAAACGGCCCCTACCTAGTATGCATCCACGGGCTCGAAGCTATTACGGTGTTATCGGAAATTCACGGAGGCTCGTGTGGCAGCCACTCAGGAGGAAGGGCACTAGTCGTTAGTATCAAAAGGCAAGGATATTTTAGGTACAAATTTACATTTGATTAATATATAGAAACTAGCCCACAAAGTTCATCCCCAAAAATCCTATAAAAAAAATTAAGTGTGTGATTCCGCATCCACAGTCGTGCCATACGCCATCCCAAGTTAATGCCTGCCGACTTATATATTATATTTGATCTTCATTATTGGATGAGGATCAACAATATTTACATAATAGTTCGAATGTATCACAAATCTGTGATGATCAGTTTTGTTTGCCTATGGGCTGTCCATGAGGGATGTGGAGAGATGTGGTCCAAACTTTGCGTTTTTGTTATTATTTATTTTTTTGATATATATATATATATATCTTTTTTTTTAATGTGAAAATGTGACAAGAGATAATATAAGACCCGTTAGATTTGAAGTGCAATACATTAAAAGTGTCTATAATAATTGAATTGTTGTTGCGATATTTAATGTTTCAAACTAGATTTTAAACTCGTGCGTCCGCACGAGATTTTTTTGTTTTTTTTTTTTATCAAATTTTATAATATAATTTGTGTTTATTTGTGTCTTTAGATTTATTTGTTTGTATATTTAATTTTTGTCATATGAGACAAATAATTATTTTGGTGTTTAGATATAATTTGTTTTTTCTAATCCGCCCTAGAATGGGAGTTCAATATGAAAAATAACGGGAGTTCATTATGTTGACATAATCTTTTTCTAATCCGTCCTAGAACGGGGGTAAGTTTTAAATTTTTTTTTCTGATGTTTAGTTTTATTTTTTCGACAAAATGTATTTGTGGATGTAAAAGTTTGAGATATGTTAACAATTTTATTTTTAGTATAAAATATATTATATAGTTTTTTAAATTTTAATCCACAATGAGGGCATGCGACAATTTTTTATTTGTTTTTTTATGTTTTCTATTTTGTATGGAAAATTATTTTTTTGGTATGACATGTATGATTCAAAATTAGTGATTTCAGCTACCTCAATTTTATGACCCGTTTTATTATATATATTTTCAGTTCATATGAATTTACAAACAATAGTTCTACGTTCGTTTAGGTTTTGAATTAAACATTTTTTTATAAAATACTATGTTCACTAATATTATAGGTAATGAAATTAAGAAACCTTTTAAAATATATGATTAATAAATTGGTTTTCTAATTATTAAAATTTGGTAAATTAAATGTTCACATCTCCTTAAATTGTGTTTGACAATATAAATAAACAAATAAATGTGGTCTACAAATAACAAATCTAATCATTAACGAAGTAAAACAAAAGTGTAAAAGTTAAGGCATCAAGCTCTAAAAACAAAACAATTATAGACAACAGCTACATTTCTTTTTTTTTTAAAGGAAAATTGTTCGTTAGCTACACGAACTATACGAGAATGCATGACAACACATCCGAACTAAAATAATATGTTAATAACTACATCATCTATTGATATAGCATAGATACACATCCGAACTAACATGAGTCATGTGCCCAACACCATGACCATCACTTTCTTTGATTTTCCGGTGTACTGTTCGACGGACTCCGGCGCTGACCCGCATTAACTCATTAAATCCGACCCAAATTAAAAAAAAACATTAAAACATTTTTTTAAAATGATCTTCTCAACTTCTTCTTCCTCGTCAATTCTGATTTACAAATAGGATTTTGATTCGGTAGGTTCTCTCAATTTCATGGAATTCGATTCTTCCGTTCATTTAATTTATGAGTAGTGATGAACATCAAAATAGTGGGTGGTTAGGGTTTACGAAATTCCCAAAATCGTTTGCTAATTTGGGTGATAGGCGAATTAAGAAAATCCAATCTGACGTCAAAACAAAAAAAAATACAATCCAAGTGAACCGTCATGAGCCCTTCCCGTCACTCACAATCATCTCTCGAACTCTCTTCTTCTCTTTTTCTCCGTCCCATAAACTTTCTGGTTTAAATTTTCCTAAAATCTACACGAATTTCGTGGACGAATCGATCTGAAATCTCTTAACTAAAGATGTACTCGTCCTCCTCTTCTTCCAATTTTCTTTGATTTCCATCGGCGAGGTATCTCTTAACCACCACCATACCAACCGCATCTACATTCATGCTTCGCCATAGCTCCTACAACGTCGGTGTGTTTCACAGGAAGCGTGCTCGTTTTAGACGACATAGTCGGAGCTTGGGTCTAGAGAGCAAACCACTGAACTCTTTTTTTGTTCTTTTGGGTATAAGTAATGATCTGATCTTTGGGAAACCGTTTGAGATGTATTGTGAAACTGGTGGTGGTGGTGCTGATGCGGTAGCTGTTTTCGGTGAGAATTGATCGGAGTTTGGCGAAATTTCCGGTGAGAATCGATCGGAGCTTTCTCAAAACTTTCGCTTTGGACCCTCATTGAAAGCGGAATATTTTGCTTGCCCCTCTTGAAATCGATGGTGGTCTTCTTCGCTGGAGAAGATGAAGCATAGAACGTGGCCATGTATATCTAAAGGATCTCGATCTCCACGGCAAGCTCTAGTGGCGGATGTGTATTTTGATTTCAATCGAGATTTCTGGAATCGAGCTTGTGAAATTGTTGACCTGAAGAACGAGGTGAACGAGATTTAGGATGTTGATTGTGACTAGAGAGAGAGTCGGAGAATTTGTTGTTGCTAAGATCAAGTTCTTGAAGAGAATCTATGGTTTTGAAGGAATTTGAGATTTGACCAGAGAAATAGGAATTTTCGTTGAAGGAAAAAATAATAATGAGTCAACGCGGGTCAACGCCGGAGTCAGTCGACCAGTACACCGGAAAAGTAAAGAAAGTGATGGTCATGGTGTTGGGCACACGACTCATGTTAGCTCGGATGTGTGTCTATACTATATCAATAGATGATGTAGTTATCAACATATTACTTTAGTTCAGATGTATAGTCATGCGTTCTCGTATAGTTCGTGTAGCTAACGAACAATTATCCTTTTTTAAAACAATGAATGATGTTTATTTTGAAGATAAAGAAAAAACAGAGTATCAAGCTCTAAAAAGAGAAACTCTCTCTAATCAATAGAACCAAAACCAATAAAAATATCAAACCAAATCTTCTGTGTCATATGCTTCAAATCTTATTTCATTTTATCCATATATTATGACTCAAAATCTAGCAATCATTCTGAATCGAATTCTAGGTCTTGACTTATACTATTTTAAGCAATGGGAGTCTAGAATTAATGTATATACAAAACACAAAAAGAAGGAAAACATGATTAAACAGAAAAAAATTATTTCAAAAATCGAAATATGCTTTAATTTGGTGTAAATAGTTTAAAAAAATTTTAGATACCCAAAATTTTCAATATAAGCTGATCTTAAAAAAAGATTGTAACCCTCGTTTTATTCCTTTGTTACAGTTTTATAAAAACAAATAAACGACCAAAATCCGGATTTATCACCCTAAATCAAAGACGTGATGTCTCTTATGATGCAAGAAAATGATATTAATTACGCGAATTCAATTAGTAATAAGCATAAGAAATTTGTATTAAACTGAATTGAAATATGCATAATTTTAGTTATATGCATACCTTTCCAAATCAACCATACAATGAAGAATTATGGACATAAGTGTGACATGATTAAATGATGATGTAAAGAGTACAAATTCCCAAATTTAGCTTTTGTTAGATTAAGCTATTCAAAACTGCACACCAATTTCAAAAAAAGAATATATAAGATCACACTTGAAATGATAACACGTATAGTAACTTTTATAATTTATAAGAAAAACTTTTAATAATAAATGAACCCAAATGTTTAAGCATGGCCTTCATGCTTCAAGTGAGGGCAAAATTCTTCATCGTGGCCCAGAAAACAGATCCCAATGTGGCAGAAATGTATCTTAATTTTAGAATGAATTTAATGGCTGATATTTATAGGATTTTCTTTCTACAAATTAGTGGGTATAATCCCTAAATTCCCTATATTGTGGCAAAAATTTAAAGATATTCGAATTTTATTTCCTTTTTTATTCGATTTTTTTTTTTGAATTATGAATAGCATCAGTTATTCGATGATACATGCTTCCTTAAATAAATAGTCATTCATAGACTTTTAATAATAATTAAAAATAGTAATAATTAAATCAACATAATTGGCACAATTTTTATGATTGCCGTTATTAGGATTGGTACGGTTGTTGAAAATATGAGATTTTTAGATTCATAATATCAGCAATATAATTGATGATATATATATTGTGATTAATGGCAGAAAAATTGTAATATTGAAATTTTAGGAAACCACAAATTAATTCCTTTAGTATATTTATTTATGTGCAGATGTATTTAGTTTGTATAAAAAGTCATGATGATTTTACGAATGGTAGAATTCTTAATTTTGAATTTGAATAGAATAACCATTTCAGGTTTAGATTTTATGATAATATTTTTTTAATAAATCTTTATTAACATAATCTGGACAATCTTACCAATATTAATTAGATTTACATTTCGAATTTAATCCAAAATTAACAGTTCCTAAAATTGTGTGATTCCTAAAATATTAATTATTTTATATATGTAAATAAAAAATATTTAATTTGTATTAGTGACTGAATGTTATCTATATGCATGATCGAATTTATGGTTGTACAAATCTAATAAATAATATATTCCTTTTTCAGTTTGAAATATATTCAATTATAAATCCGATTGTATTAATAAGATTTAAATTTAGAAGTAAACATATTTTGTTATTAATTCTAAATATTTTGTTTGTAATTGTTGATGAAACTCAGAAAATCTACATTAAAGTCAAAATTTAAGATTATATTTCATTGCAAATTGTAAATTTTGAATCTTTATAATTCAAAAAATTATTAAAATATTTGGCATAATCTAAATTCAAAAATTCAAAAAAACTAATATTATTTTCGTAACAAAATAATAATAAAAATTTAAATTATTTTTGTAAGGCTTTTTTGCAAAAATACCCTACAATTTGAAGTCAAAGCTAAAAATCCCCCTTCCTCTCCTCTTTTTCAGAATCCCACGAATTACCCTTTAAGAATCTGTGTATTCACGCAAATGCCATTACTCAGACTGCTGTTAGAGTCTAACGTTTTTTTCAAAAGACAAAACAAAATTCCAGATCTAACTTAATTACGGAAATGTCATTGCCATCAATTCTCAACCTCCACGACAACCACCATCGTCGACGAGTTAATGCAGTAACTAACCCGTTTTCTGCCATTAAAGCTCAAGAATAGAGCTCGTAAACACTTATCGCGACTTCTCTCTCCGATTTCTCCCATTTTCCCACTGATTTTCCGATTCAAACGTACTGAAATAAGAAATTATGGCATAAAAACGGCAAAACACGACTGGGCTTGCGGGATTTCGGTGATATTAGACGTTCTGGGCGCTCGACGAGGGTGAAAACAAACTCTAAACGGATATAGATACGAATTTTTGCATATCGTCGATTTTCAGATCTGAGTTGTATACTCATACTGCTTTAGAAGTCTAATGAAACCAATATGGTCAACGAGAGGGTAGTTTTGCAATTGAATTTTAAATACTCAGATTAAAATTGAAGTCTGATAATTTCCTTTGAAAACAAAAAAAATCAAGAAAAATCCTCTAATCGAGGCAAATGGTAGTTTTGCAATTGACCGAAAACTTGACTTTTTATTCAGACTTCATATCCAGTATGACGGAAAAATAAGTGACTTTGACCATAAGTTGACTGTTTTTTCAGACGAAATCAAAATTTGAAAAAAAAACAGGGTACTGGTAGTAATTGACCGAAATTTTTCAAAAGTTGACCAAAATGGGAGAAAAAAGTATCAGACTTCTATGGCAGTCTGAATAGGAGGGAAAAAAAATTCAGACTTCTATGGCAGTCTGAAAATGATGAACTCCGTCAGACTGCTAAAGAACGGACCGTCAGACTGAAAATGATGAACTCCGTCAGACTGAAAATGATGAACTCCGTCTGATATCGAAGATTTTGGTCAACGCAAAAAATACAACAATTTTTGTCAGACATCTATCGCAGCCTGACGAATTTCTTCAGACTGCGCTGGAAGTCTGGGAACGAAAGTCAAACTTCGGTCAATTGCAAAACTACCCCATAATATTTTCAGATTGCAGGAGAAGTCTGACAAAAAAAGTCAAAATTTTGGTCAATTGCATAATTACCTTTTTTTTTTCTCAGACATCTAATGCAGTCTGACAAAAAAGTCAAAGTTTGGGTCAATTGCAAAAATACTTTTTTTGTCAGACTGCGATAGAAGTCTGCTTTGATAACTTTTCGTCATACGGCATCCGCAGTCTGCTTTGTAACATTCTAATTGCAAAAATACCCTCTTTTTCAGACTGCCATAGAGGTCTGACGTACTATTTGTCAGACTTCTGTGGCAGTCTGGATTGACAAATTTTTTAAAACCGTTTTTTTTTTGTATATTTGTGATGAATTTCGTTGATTTCAAATTTTTTATATGTGTGTTAGCTGTATATGTTCCTCATGCGTTAGTTTTACATGCTTATGTTCGGTAATTATTTTTAAATATTTTTTTAATAATTCTGACAATGTAGCTAATAGAATCAGACTTCGCGAAAAAGTCTGATATTTCCATTAAGATTGCTAATGTTGTTTTTCCATGACTGTTTTTACAGATAATGGTGCATCTACCTGTTAATTTTGGTGAATGAATTGTGAGAGACCATATTTGGTATTTTGTGGTGGATACTCTCAAAGGAGGGCGGTTTATCACTTTGGGTGATCGTTCTACATATTGTGAACTTGTTGAGATGGTACAAGATGATTATATGCTGGACAAGAAAACCGAGTTGGTGGAGTTATCATATCCGTTATCGGAACCACTCTGGCAACAGATCAGTCCGGATAGCCCTCATATTTATGTCACAAATGATAGGCAAGTAAGGAGCATGGTCGAGTTAGCTAGTGCGCATTTAATCCGTCTTTGTGTCTCGAGCCGATCCGGTTTGGCATATCAAGATGCGGGGAATCACGATGTAAAATATGAAGATGAAGATGAAGATGAAGATGACGAAGATAAAGACTGGGAAGACGAAGATGTGGGCTCAGTATCAGATGATTCTATTTGGATTGAGATTGTATTAAAATGGCTAGGAAGGATCATGTGTACAATCTATTGCATGTATCACCTTGTTGGAATCGAGACCTTGCCTATGCTCCCCGAAGAGACCTATATGCCTTCTTACAATGAACCATCGAGGTGTAGGGAAGAGTTTAAGACTTTTTGTGATCAATAAATTTGAGAATTAAAAAAAAACAAGAGAAAGTTGGAAATTAAATTTGGAAATTTGGAAATAAAAACAAAATGTTGATTCTGTACCAAAATTCTAATCGTTTGCTCTTAAATCAAAACAAATTGTATAACACAGAATGAGTTTTTCCTACACAACAACACATCCCATTTGGACTAAACATTACTTCAGTCTATACTGCTACTTTCTTTTTCCTTTTGTTGTCTCCACAAGCTGAAAGAGCTTTCAAACAGGTTTCTTTATTCTATATTAAATACTCTTTGTGGGCAAGACCTTTTCTTCGAATCTTGGTCAATGATGATGCATGCACCGTGAGCTGAAAATATTGCAGAAAAATGATGATGCATGGACCGTTCGCCGACAACCACCGAGAAACCCGGCAGCGGCGAGCTGACCGCGGCTATGAGATCGCCACTTCGAGAGCAGATCGCCACTTACAACGCTACTAGGGTTTTTTTGTTTACCAAACAACAATGTAGATGTAAAATCCTTTTTATATGTGGGATAATTTGTATGGGTAGGTTATTGGTTCAATTTATTTCAATAGATTATTTTAGGTTATTTTCAGCAATTCCCCCTTAAATTTTCATATTAAATACAATTCAGACTTTTCGGAGAAGTCTGAGAAACCGAAAACTTGTGTTTAGATCCAAATTCATCTCCAATCATTCAATTTGATTAAATTTTATGTACTTTTAATTTATATACAACAACAATGAGTATGTGTAATTTATGTAGTAAAAATTTCTAAAAACTAAATTTTTAATATTTTTTAAATTTAAATTTTCAAATTAAATACGTTTCAGACTTCTCTGAGAATTTTGAGAAACCAAGATTCTCTGAGAAGTCTGAGAAACCACGACAACCACCATCGTCGACGAGTTAATGCAGTAACTAACCCATTTTCCGCCATTAAAGCTCAAGAATAGAGCTCGTAAACACTTATCGCGACTTCTCTCTCCGATTTCTTCCATTTTCCCACTGATTTTCTGATTCAAACGTACCGAAATCGGAAATTATGGCATAAAAATGGCAAAACACGATTGGGCTTGCAGGATTTCGGTGATATTAGACGTTCTGGGCGCTCGACGAGGGTGAAAACAAACTCTAAACGGATATAGGTACGAATTTTTGCATATCGTCGATTTTCAGATCTGAGTTGTATACTCAGACTGCTTTAGAAGTCTGATGAAACCCGTATGGTCAACGAGAGGGTAGTTTTGCAATTGACTTTTAAAAAATCAGATTAAAATTGAGGTCTGGTAATCTCTGAGAAGTCTGAGAAATCCCGATTCTCTCAGACTTCTCCGATAAGTCCGAGTAACCCTAAATCTAATATTTAGCACTTATGAGTGACAATATTAAAACATAACTTCTAGGAAGCATCAAATTCGTGAAATATATGCACATTAAATTTCAAATGTAAATTTGGTAAACCATGAATTTAACCCTAAAGTTATATGTAAATGTTTCCATTACAAAGCATGTTTTGAGGTTTACAACCTACTTTGCCTTACATGTTTTTAATTTGATTCAATTTTACGAAATTTAATTTTAATACTTCGAAATCGTCTATATTTAATTTACTTATAAGAAATTTTTAACAAAATAATTTTTTACAATTTTTAAATTTAAATTTACTAATTCAATCTGTATCAGACTTCTTCGAGAAGTCTGATATTTATTGAGGTATAGGCATAATTAACTAATCTTGTTTAATTTGATTCAATTTTATGAAATATTAATTTTTATACATCAAAATCGCCTATATTTAATTATTGTAGAAAAAAGTTTTAACAATTTTTTTTTTTTAATTTTTAAATTTAAATGTACTATTTTAATCTGTATTAGACTTCTCGAATACGTCTGAGAGAAGTCTGGTAAGAGAAATCAATCAGACTTCTATTAGAGTCTAAATGTCAGATCTCTATAGACGTCTGACATGTCGCGAAGGTTAAAATGGTAATAGCGGATTTTGTTTTTTGTTTGGTCATAAGGGGGTAACTGTTATTTTCCACCCCCGAAAGTGTAGCGCAACATTTGATTGAAAGGACGGTGTATTTTTTTCATAAAAACGAAATTTTTGGGTAAAAACAACAATTTTCATAAATGTAATATGTAATTTATAATAATCGATTTTATTTATAATTGTAAAAATTAATTTAATTTTTGGCATTGTTTGAATTTTTCTAATTACGATTTAAAATTAATATATATATATAATCATATTAATTAATTAAACTACTTTTTAATTGAACCAAATATAATTAATTTTTAAATTTAACCAAAAATATATGTTTGGTAACAGGAATAAAATGAAGGGAATAGTAGTTATCAAGTATAGTTTTAGACTAAAATGAATGTTTTCATGTTTAGACACACAAAGTGTCTCTGTTTTCATGAATGTTTTTTAATCTATTAAAGCAGAAAAACTTTTTTGTGTCCAAAGAGGAAAAAATGCATATAATTCTATTCTTTTCCTGGATAACCTTTAACATTTAGATTTTTGTGGATAACTATCCCTGTTTCCAAACAGAATAATTTTGTTCAATTAAAATTCAGTTTTTGGAGATAAAAATTCAAATACAAACCCTAATCTTCTAAACCATTGATATCACAAAAATTTTAATTTTGGTTTCTACTACAATTGAACCATAATAACGGTTTTGAAGAGAAATAGATGTTACAAAGTTTAAAACCAGATATCAATCTATAATATTAAAAGGGGTATACATTTTGTGTCCAAACAGGAAAACCTTCATATTATGCTATTTTTTACTTGGATAACTACTATTCATGTTGTCAAACATGTCTTTTTAAAAAATAATCTACATTATACCTTTATTGTTATATATGAATATTCTAATTAATTATAATATTTATAAATAACATTTAGTCTCTATTTAATTCAATAAATTATTTAAAATATAATAACATTTTATTATTAAAAGATACAAAAAAACTATATATAAAAACTAGATATTAATTTAGATTTAACCAACATATATGTTTTTTACTGTATCTTTATAATAATAATATATGGATATTAATTTAGATTTAATTAACATATTGTAATTTATATGCTATTAGAAAACTTTATTAAGATTACCAATTTTTATTTGAAATAAAAAATATAATTCACATAAAGAAAATAAAAGTGATATTTTAAATATAAAACTAGATTCTCATATGCGCGCCCGCGCAAGATATTTGTTTATAGATTTAATGTAATGTTTGCGGATCCTGAAAAACCCGAGATCCAAACAACAATCCGGTCCGGATATAGCTCTAAAACCCAAGACTATAAAATCCGATAAGACCCGTAAAAACTCAGCAATTAACCGTGAACCGGAGATAATCGTTGACCCAGATGGATCATGGTTAAGTAAAAAATTATAGTGCAATCAAAAATCTTCCTTTATTGTTCTTATTGAGTCGTTCTGATTTTACAATCTGGTACTTTATGATCTTCTTTGTATTATGAATAATACTTTATCAACTACAATAATAATTACTTTGCAGTTTAACATATTTTTTTCAAACATATCTTAGAGATTTATAAGTTTTCATACTATAGATATATAATTTCACTAATTATTGATTGCGATCAGACTGTATCGAATCAGGTCAACCCACATACTCGGTGACCCGAAAGACTCTATGGTTTGCTTCCCGGCCAGATTTCAAAACATTAATTCAATGTAGATTTTTATAACATAAACTTTTTATGATTTAAGTTAAAATCAGAAAATTTAGCGCAATTTAAACAATTTCGTTTGATATTTTCAACTTAAATTATTTAAAATCTAATATGATTAAATATTTTTTTCAAAATTTATATTTTCCAATTTTTTTATATTGGCTACAAAATAATTCATGTTTGGCAATTTAATATTACTTCTGGAAAAAATATATTTTTAACATNAATAGTTTCCAAACATATTTTTTTTTTAAACATTATGGAGTGTTTGGATGCATATACTAATAGTGCTTCTGTTTTAATAGAATATATTTATGATGATTTGTAGGTGTAAATGATATGATATTTATGTTGATTATATAAAATATTTATGATTATGTTTTATTCGCAAATTAATAACAAGACAATGGGTAAGAGTCCGAATGGATAATTTAGGTATTAAAAACATATTTAAAATAAAATATAGAACTGAAAATATATATTAGAAAATGGGTCTGAAAATTTGGGTATTTAAAATCACTAATTTTGAATCATATATGTCATACCAAAAATATATTTTCATACAAAATAGAAAACATAAAAAAAACAAATAAAAAATTATCGCATGCCCTCATTGTGGATTAAAATTTTAGAAAACTATATAATATATTTTATACCAAAAATAAAATTGTTAACACATCTCAAACTTTTACATCCACAAATACATTTTGTCGAAAAAATAGAACTAAATATCAAAAAACAAAAATTAAAATTTACCCCCATTCTATGGCGGATTAGAAAAAGATTATGTCAACATAATGAACTCCCGTTACTTTTCATATTGAACTCATGTTCTAGGGCGGATTAGAAAAAAAAAACAAATTATAACTAAACACCAAAATAATTATGTGTCTCATATGATAAAAATTAAATATACAAAAAAAAAATTATATCTAAACAGAAAAATAAATACAAATTATATTACAATATTTGATAAACAAAAACAAAATTCTCGTGCTGGCGCACGGGTTTAGAATCTAGTTCAGTGTTAAAAAAAAAGTTACAAATTACAACTTACAACTTATCACTGTATCAGCATAATTTGATCTCTTTAATCGCACTTGAACATTTCTCCGTTACCGTTATGACTCTCAAATTTATAGAGCTAACAAAAAAAATGGCACACAGATCCGCAATCCTACAAGTCACCGGAATAGTACCAGCCCTAGCCTTCTCCGATCTATGGCCCAATCAAGGCTTCTACGTCCAGATCTCCGATATATATATCTTAATCATTTAATTTTACCAAAAAACATTAAAAATCAAATATTATAGATTCATAATATAACAACAATACAAGATTGTATATTAGCAAAACAAAAAAAAAGATTGTTTACCAAAAAAACAACAATACAAAATTCTACCACTTGTATTAGTTTTTGGAATCAGTATTTTTAGTTATATAAAATATTATAAACAAAATAATAATAAAGTAATGCACATTGCTGTCACAATAGAATACCAATTATGACTTTTTCTTATACCCACAAAAAAAAAACGAAGAAGAAGATATGGAGTGTTTGGATATATATCTTAATCATTTAATTTTACCAAAACATATTAAAAAAAATATTATAGATTCATAATATAACAACAATACAAGATTGTTATATTAGCAAAAAAAAAAAGATATAACAATACAAAATTCTACCACTTACATAAGTTTTTGGAATCAGTCTTTTTAGTTATATAAAATATTATAAACAAAATAATAATAAAGTAATGCACACTGCTGTCACAAGAATACCAATTATGACTTTTTCTTATAACCCACAAAAATATAATTAGGTAAAATAAATTTGTTTATTTTATCTAAAGGAGATCTTACTGAAGTAATCACAATGATTTTTCCTTTGCTCTTCCGAAGATGAGGAATTGCAAAACAAGTGATATATGTTATAACGCCCCGACCGCCCCTACCAGTGGGCCCCACGTTCTCTCTTGGTCAGTGGGCCCCACTCTCGTCCGACGGTCGGTGCGCTAGTCTGGGAGGCTCGTAAGACTTGTTTACTGACCCTGCAATCACCACATGATCTTTCCTCGTGTTTTGGCATCACTCGCACAGTACCGCGAATCACTTCCCGGTAGGTCACCCATCATTAAATTTCTCCAGCTCAAGCACGTTTAACTCTGGAGTTCTCTCATGACAAGTGACCGAAAATATAAGTGCACTTTAGTGACATAGGTAGCCAAATCAATTCTTATAAGCCTCTCCGCATATACCAGAAATTGGGATGTTACAATCACCCCCACTAACAGAGCGCAACGTCCTCGTTGCGCACCAGGATCGTTACCCTCGACGGTGTGAGTCCACATGACTCCACACACGTTTTTGGGTTCGGCTCTGATACCACTTATAACGCCCCGACCGCCCCTACCAGTGGGCCCCACGCCCTCTATCGGCCCGTGGGCCTCACCCTCGTCCGACCGCCGGTGCACTAGTCCGGGAGGCTCGTAAGACTTGTTTACTGACCATGCAATCACCACGTGATCTTTCCCCGTGTTTTGTCCTCACTCGCACGGTACCACGAATCACTTCCCGGTAGGTCACCCATCCTTAAATTTCTCCAGCTCAAGCACGCTTAACTCTGGAGTTCTCTCTGGACAAGTGACCGAAAAGATAAGTGCACTTTTGTGACATAGGTAGCCAAATCAATTCTTATAAGTCTCTCCGCATATACCAGAAACTGGGATGTTACATATGTTGAACCCCAAAAGTTGATATCCTTAAAATACACGAAAATTTGAAGAAGTGTTGAATATAGAGAGGTTGATTGTTGTTTCAGATTAGCGTTTCAATTAATATTATGTTTAAATTATACCAACATGTTTTTTTAATTGTTTTTATTTTTAGAAAAGTATAAACGCTAATAAAAAGGTAAGACGTTTTTGTGTACTTAAAATATAGAGATTAAAGTTTATACAAAAAGAAATTTTTATTATGAACATATAAGATTTTAACGTGTGAACCTAATTGCGTTTGAAGCACGTAAAATCATGGTCGATAACAGCTAAGCATGCATTTAATAAAAACGAAGAAGAAGAAACTCCAAAAGAGGAAAAAAGGAAAATGAGTTCTTCTCCCTCCTCTTCTTCTTCTTCTTTTTCTTCTCGCAGGAAGTTTCTAGATTCAAGATTTGTGATCGGACAAAAAGAAGTAACAAGAATCTTGATTCTGTTTCTTGTTTTGACTGCTTCAGGTCTGGTTTTATACAAAATAGCTTATCCTCTGCCAAATCTCAAATCATCACCACTAACGGTAAGCTCTTATCACCACTTTTCAGATCTGATTCAATTTTTGCCCCCTATCGTTTTTCTTCTGTCTATGTTGACTTTGCTCACTCATTTTGAACTAATAAATTGGAATCTTCACTTCTTTAACCCCATTTGCACATGTGAAATCCAGTAGTGTTGATTAAACTTGTTTAGTATAAAACCAAAACTAACCCTATTACTAGAGTTACTTTTTAATGGTTGTGTGTAATTTTATTGTTGTTTCAGACAAAACAAAAGATTACTTTAAGGGAGATTTTAGAGAATGCGTCGACTAAGAACAATACAGTGATTATAACGACATTGAATCAAGCTTGGGCAGAACCAAAATCCATATTTGATCTCTTCTTAGAGAGTTTTCGTATTGGACAAGGAACACAACAGCTTCTGAAACATGTAGTTGTGGTTTGCTTGGATCCCAAGGCGTTTGAACGATGCTCACAACTTCATTCTAGTTGCTATTACCTTGAAACTTCAGACACTGATTTCTCTGGCGATAAAGCTTACAACACTCCTGATTATGTCAAGATGATGTGGCGCAGAATCGAGCTTCTTACGCATGTTCTCGAAATGGGTTTTAACTTCATATTTACGGTATCAATCTATGGTCTTGATATTCTTCATACATCTATTAATTTTTTTCAAGATTTAGAACCAATGCTTTATAAATAGTAATCTGCGGAATAGTAGCATAATGGTCAAAGGGTCAGCATATTTTTCCTTTTATAGTGTGATATCAATCTGAGCTAACCTTATAGACAATTCGTGTGTATGTTATTGTAAATCTAGGACGTAGATGTAATGTGGCTTAGAGATCCATTTCCTCGGCTATATCCAGATGGAGATTTTCAAATGGCGTGTGATAGGTTCTTCGGAAATTCTTCCGGTTTTGACAATGAGGCCAATGGAGGGTTCGTATATGTGAAATCGAACAACCGAAGCATTGAGTTTTACAAATTCTGGTACAAATCTCGTCTGATTTATCCATGGTTACACGATCAAGATGTGTTCAACAAAATCAAACACGAGCCTTTTATATCTGAGATTGGGATACAAATTAGATTCTTTGATACGGTCTACGTTTGTGGGTTTTGTCAACCGAGCAAAGACATAAACTTGGTTTGCACAATGCATGGTAATTGTTGCAATAGTTTGGAGAAGAAGCTTCATGATCTGAATCTTATTCTTGACGATTGGAGAAAGTATATGTCTTTGTCAAAACATGTGCAGAACACGACTTGGAGTGCTCCTAAAAGGTGTTTGAGAAATAAGAATTTATTTAATAGATTTTGATGAAAAGTAATTTAAAAACGAAGAATGTTTATTGTGATGTAAGGAAACTGTTCTACGTGGTTTAATCAAATTGTCTCTTTTTTGTTTTGGTTATATAAATCTTGGAAATATGATCAATGTTAATTTGTTTGTGCTAGAAAAGAAAATGATATTTTCATCTTTTGTGGTGTTTTTGGTTTTAAATTAAAGGTTATATTGTTGATGCGAAAACTTACCAGCAAATACAAACATGTCAAATTATTAATCGAAAAAATTGGGTTTCAGAACTTCATTTCATTAACGATAGGCAAATCATAAAATTGGAATGCTTTATTACAAAATAAAAAAGATAATTCACATAAAGAAAATAATGATCATATTTTAAATATAAAACTAGATTCTCATACGTGCGCCCGCGCAAGATATTTTTTTATAGATTTAATGTAATGTTTGCGGATCCTGAAAAACCCGGGAGATCCAAACAACAATCCGGTCCGGATATAGCTCTAAAACCCAAGACTATAAAATCCGGTAAAACCCGTAAAAACTCAGCAAATAACCGTGAACCGGAGATAATCATTGATCCGGATGGATCATGTTTAAGTAAAAAATTATAGTGCAATCAAAAGGCTTCCTTTGTTGTTCTTATTGAGTCATTCTGATTTTACAATCTGGTTCTTTATGATCTTCTTTGTATTATGAATAATACTTTATCAACTACAGTAATAATTACTTTGCAGTTTAACATATTGTTTTCAAACATATCTTAGAGATTTATAAGTTTTCATACTATATATATATATAATTTCACTAATTGTTGATTGCGATCAGACTGTATCGAATCAGGTCAACCCACATACTCGGTGACCCGAAAGACTCTATGGTTTGCTTCCCGGTCAGATTTCAAAACATTAATTTAATGTATTAAATAGATTTTTATAACATAAACTTTTTATGATTTAAGTTTAAAATCAGAAAATTTAGCGCAATATAAACAATTTCGTTTGATATTTTCAACTTAAAATATTTAAAATGTAATATGATTAAATATTTTTTCCAAATTTTATATTTTCTAATTTTTTTCTCTTGGCTACAAAATAATTCATGTTTGGCAATTTAATATTACTTCTGGAAAAATATATTTTTAACATTATTTATCTTATAAATTCATGTTTGGCAATTCTATAAATAATCTTTTTCTGATTTCTTCTTTAACATTATTTATTTTAAATATACTAAACCAAGAAAATCTCGAAAAACTTTTGTATTTTGCCTAATAAAATCTTTTAAATCACAGAAATTCAACAACACCTCCTTTCCATAGAGATTTTGGAGATGGATCTCAGCAAGGTTACTGTTGACATTTTCATGAAGCTGGAACAAAAATGGCTCTCGCACTGCGGCGACTCCACCAGGAAGACACGAGACCGTTCAGATCTTCATTGTGATCTTTTTGGTTAGATCAATTATGGCGTTGAAATCTAGTTTTGCTGATGGTAAAACCAGAAGCTCTGTTCAGATCTTCATTGTGTTCTACCCAAATTAGTTGACTATTCTATTTTAATAGCATATCTGTTTCTCATATATATAGTTGACTATTATATTTTATTTATAGTTGTATTTGAGTAATGGAGTATCTTAGTGTCATAGGTTCAATCTGGTGTTGTTTAAAATAGTTGAATATTTTCCAACACAAATTGTCTGTCTACGATGTTTACATTTTGTTTGTTATAAATTTATGCATATAGTTGACTATGATAGTTAGCTTTTCGTAATGGACTATTTTATTATCATAGTTTGAATCTCGGTGTATTTAGAATAGTTTTTATCCTTTATATATAATTGACTATATTATTATCATAGTTCCAAACTAGCACTACAAGAAAACACAGTTTTTGCGACTACCAAAATAGTCGCAAATGACTGGTTTGCGACCATTTTGCGACTAAAAAAAATAGTCGCAAATAATTGGTCGCAAAATACAGTTGTCGCAAAATAGTCGCTCTTTTACAACTAATATGTGACTAAAATATCAGTACTAATTTACAGATTGATTTGCGACTATTTGTATAAAAAAGAATAAAAA